>OY365777.1:17344550-17959100 GCA_959347405.1 Napeogenes sylphis | reverse complement strand
TCCTCCTTATTGACATGGCCATTAATGAAAAGGTTCGCCGAGGTAAGAAGGGTCTCTCCGCCGCCTGGATTGATTATAAAAAGGCCTATGATTCGGTGCCTCATACATGGTTGAGACGAGTACTAGAAGTGTATAAGATTGACACAGATATATGCGCTTTTCTTGATTCATGTATGAGGCAATGGACCACGGTCCTTTGTCTTCCAGGGGGCGGAGGAAATCTTCTTACTTCCGAACCTGTAAGGATTGAGCGAGGTATTTTCCAGGGTGACAGTTTGAGTCCTTTGTGGTTTTGCCTAGCTTTGAACCCCTTAAGCGCGTTGCTTAGGGACTCAAAGCTGGGCTTTCGCTTTCGCAGAGGGGGTGAGATCATTTCTCATCTTCTGTATATGGACGATCTCAAATTATTTGCACCAAATAAAGCAGATCTGGTATCATTACTAAACGTTACGCAAACGTTTAGTAATGACATTAGGATGGAGTTTGGTGTAGATAAATGCGCGGTTGCACATGTGCAGAGTGGCTGAGTTGTAAATAGCGAATATTTACAACTCTCGGAGACAACGTCCCTCAGATCCCTCTCCGAAACCGAGTGCTACAAATACCTTGGTATGTCGGAATGCTTAGGCATACTAAGTGGGGACATTAAACAGCTAGTGAAGGAACGCTTCTTTAACCGCTTGACAAAAGTCTTTTGTCAGAAGGTAACAAAGTGCGTGCATTCAACAGTTGGGTAATGCCCCTGCTAATGTATACTTTCGGCATATTAAGGTGAACTCAGACTGAATTAGATGCCCTGGACCGAAAGGCCCGTAAACTATTGACAATGTATCGCATGCATAATCCGCGCTCATCAGTGATGAGATTGTATATTCCACGGAAGTGTGGGGGTCACTGCTTCCTTAATGCCAAAAACTTACACAACCGTGAGGTATGCAATCTTAGAGAATATTTCCTTCATGCTGAGTGTGGAATGTATCGGGATATTGTTGCAGTAGATAATGGCCTCACACCGCCAAAGATAACTGGTGTAAACCGGTAGTACTTAGCACTGACGACCGTATAAGTATATGGAAGAGTAAGGAGCTTCATGGACGGTTCCACCAGGCACTCTATGGGCCTGATGTAGACCTTCTGGCGTCCGTGGCTTGGCTACGATTTGGTGATCTCTTTGGAGAAACCGAAGGTTTTGATTGTGCAATTGCTGACGAAGTTGTCAAGACGAACAACTATCGGAAATACATAATAAAGGATGGCACTGTTGATATATGTCGTGCGTGCCACCAACCTGGAGAATCCATCAGACATGTTATTTCCGGTTGTTGTCATCTTGCTAATGGAGAGTATTTGGACAGGCACAACCAAGTAGCCAAGATTATCAACCAAGAACTTGCTCTTCGATACGGTCTTGTACCTTTTGAAGTGCCATATTATAAGTACTCACCGGAGCCAGTTTTGGAAAATGGTCATGCTAAGCTCTATTGGGACCGATCTATCATAACAGACAGGACTATTGTAGCCAATAAGCCTGATATCGTACTGGTAGATCGGTTAGAGCGCCGGGCATTTCTTGTTGATATCTGTGTCCCGTGTGACGCTAATCTTGTGAAAGCTGAGAAGGACAAACTGTCAAAATACTTGGACTTAGCTCACGAGATTACCGACATGTGGGATGTTGACTCAACAATAATTGTCCCGATGGTAGTTTCCGTAAATGGTCTTATAGCGAAGAGTCTCTATCATCATCTCAAGAGGCTCTCACTAAAAAACTGGATCAAGGGTCGGATGCAAAGAGCAGCAGTTTTGGGTACGGCACGCATTGTGAGGAAGTTTCTTTCGCTGTCGCCCTAACCACCGACGGACTGGTCGTAAGGCCCACGTCGGCGGGATACTATTTTTTATATTTATATTTATAATGTTGTTTTTTTTTTAATGTTATATGTATAAATGTAAATAATAAGATTAAAATAAAATAAATGATAATAATAATTATTATTTTTAATTGGCCATTGTTCTTTAACATAACACAAATATACGAAGTTTTTAAAATAAGAATAACTTTATATAGTAAAAAAAAATATCTAATATAATTACAATATTATTTACTAGAGAAATGTTGTAAAATTTAAAAATGAACTTAGTTCATTTAATAATCCACGTAATAATAAATTAGATTTTGCCTTGAGTTGTTAATTTAGGTAAATAAATAAATTGAAAATCGACTGAATCACTCCCTTGTTTTCATATTTTCTCAGCATATTTCTATTCATTAATTATTTATATATTATCAAAATTTTAACTGGTAGCAAGTCTGCTATCTTATTGTTTACCTTTTAAGTCAGACAAATACTTGGCTAATAGGGCTATCGGGTACTATGCAGAATAATAATATAATGATCTTTCAAAATTCTAATTTGAAATACTTTGAGATCTATTAATACTATCGTTATAAAAAAAATAAAATTTAATAAAAAATAGAAGTAGTCCTCTCCAAGATATATCGGTGCTGGTTATTGGGGCTGGTGCAAAGTTCTTATGCAATATTGATAGAAAATATATAAACAAGTGAAGTTTTGTATGTTTTTAGGTTCATTTAAATTAATATTGAAACCAGTAAAATAACTTAAAAAATCAGAAAAAAATAGCCCCCGACCCATAAAGACTTCTAAAAAGGATATAATTAACGTGATAATGTATTTATTGAAGTCGTTACGTCGCAAGACCGCTATATACATGATAAAATCAAAATCTAAGTTACCAAGGCAAATAAAGTATGGTTTAGCTAGATTAGATTTAGCTAGCTAGATTTCATTAGATCCATCATCTATCATCCAAAAACCTCGTAAAATAGATACCGGTCAACGGTCAAGCAACAACGATCACTCAATGCATCATAGGATAAACATAAACTTATTTGATAATCCCACTACCACTATAAGATTCAAATCATTGTTAAAATCATTCAATCAATCAACTTTTTCATTTATTCTTATAGTACCCCAGAATAATTGAGTCTACTTTTACCTGAATTGATAATATTTTCACAGATTTTTTACCAAAAAATAAGAAAATATTTCATAGATTACAATTTGATCCTTGTGGGCAATTATGTCATTTAATAACAAGTTCAGCATCAACACAATAACACTTTTACAACGAAACAATACCACTTTTAAAATTAATTAATAGTGAGTTCAAATTAACATTCAATTCCAAAACTTGCACTTTAAGAAATCATCGTTTAATGAATAGGTGACCCTAAAAATTCAATAACTGTTAACCTTTACAGTAAGAGGGAAATTAACCGCAATAACTCGTTTTTTCAGCATAATAGAAGTATTCAAAATAATTTATTAAAGTTTATTTACAAGCCAGATCATTACATATTGGAATTCTAATTAGTAATTAAGACATTGAAAGAAATAAAAATGAACTGGAATATTACAAAGGTCGAATCTGGTAAAAGCAAAGATCGCAACAAATTTTTTTTTCTTTACACAGATAATCTAAATTATTATTATGCTTCTATCGCTATTTTACTTACTTATTTCTGCTGTTGTAGCGGAGTCAAAGAATAAATAAAATATTTAAAAATGCTATTTTAAAATGTTATAGAACCTTTAATATTAAGAATACCTCCTATTTATGGATGATAGGTATCTAAAAAGGTAATTAGTTTAATCATGGACCTCGTTGCAAAAAACTTCGTCACCATTTTACTGGACTGTATTTATTGTGTTACCTGGTCTCATGAAACTAAAATCAGGAAATACTTAATTACATTAAACATATTGTTTACCAATATACTTGAATTTACACAAAAGCCAGGTAGTTGAATGATACAAAAAGCCGAGGTGGCTTCTGATGTAAATGGTTGGAGACTATTCGTCTCTGTCAGTCGCATGATAAACCTGTTTGTAGGGTCATATGTCTTGGGATTTTAAATAAAATTGTCTCGCACTACTGGGACTAAGGTTGTTACCGTAAAGATTTGTATTCTTTTATTTTACTGGTATGAGATTTATACAACTTATTATTATATATATTTTTATATTTTATCCCGACATAATTCATAATGAATATATATATTATAAAAGTATATATGTTTAAAACAACGTATTATAAAAACTTAAATGACTTAAGATAAACAACACGATTTAACTTTAAAAAGATAATGAGTGGAACAGACTAGGATTTTTTTCTTATTTCAGTTCAATATCCTTACGTAATGTTTAATTATTTTTTCGGTCTCACGTCTACATATTTATATATTTGTAGTGACATGTTTCAGCTATTCAATTAATTAATTTGATAAAAATGAGAATAAAATGACATTATATTTATATTTTATATCTTTCAGAACTGTCTTGATAGAAGAGCTCTTTTAAATCCAAGTATAGTATATATTTCTAATTGTAATAAATACATTTATATTATGTTCAGGGTATTTTTAAGCGGCATCTATGGCTATGGACTATTGTATCTTACTCATTTGAGACGACGCTCTGTAAGTGTGAATAGTGATAGACGGTGGGATCTTTGAGCACCTTATCCAGCTTTATAAGTGTTATATTTGTCCTCGTTATTATATTATATGAAATAACTTAATACTTTAAGTTCTTATTAATATTTTAATTCAATTTCTACATAATTCTTTATACTAGATATAATATTAAAATAATAGTTCCTAAATTCAGAAGAAAAGACGTATTTACAATAAATTACTAAAGTTTATACCAACTTATCGAATAAAAAATTAATAGCTTACATTTAACTCCTTCTTATATCTTAAGAGTAATCAAATCAAATCAAATCAAAATCAAATCAAATTTGGACATCACATATAAATCAAAACTAAAGAATATCCTAAGCAATATGCTGAGAACAGGGTGGTTTAGCAATTACCAACTAATTGACAATTCTACACATCTTACTTTATTGTAATAGCTTCCCAGGTTATATTCTATTGGCATCTTTAGAACAAAAAGCTAATTTCTTATTAGTAATTATTATTGTTTGGGATACTTGAAGGAAAATTTTGAATAATTTAAGGCTTTGTAAATATGAGAGTATCATAGATTTAGTAGTGCCACATCCATCCCATTTCTTGCTGGTTCTTCTGCATGAACTTATCCTTTGGAACCATGCAAGTTTGTCACAGAGTCTGACGTTTCATAAGTGGAATGGATGCCTAATTTTGACAAAAAAAAATCTTCGTTTTTAGTCAGTGGTTCACGTCACCGAAGAACAGAATTTCCCAAACGCCGTATAGCCGCGTAGGACTTACTATGGCTCTTAGATGGTTTATAAAACCTGACTGGATCACTACCAAGTAGTAGATTTTTTTGACTATCTGAACCCAATTATTAATGTGAAGGTGCATTTTGCAACTCGCTTTTGTTTTCTTACCAATAAATTTCATTAAAATAACAATACTTACATTTTAATGTTACAGTTAAGAATAATTAATTTATCATAGAAATTATATTACGGAATATAAAAAGCTATATTAGTGTCACGACTTCTTTATGTAACTGTTAGTGTTTTATATTAAAAAGTGGATGGAGCTTTATACCTCATGTGGTACCTACGGGTAGGACATATGTAATTTGATTTTCCTAGTTGACATACCTGATACAATATATTTTTTAAAGTTTATAGACTGACTCAAGCATAGTATTACCTTCGTACAGAAGATGGATGTGAATAATCTGTTAAATAAAAGTTTTAAAAGACTTGTAATGGAGCTGAAAAGTCCAACCCTATAGTACCCTATACTAAATTGCAAATTGGGCTCGAGGATGGATGGATACCATACTAATAAATCTTTAATATTTTTTTTGTGATAAGGCTCAGACCATCAAAACGTACCTATATAGAACGTTAAGAAATTAATATACACTATTATCATTTATAATGGAAACATCTTATATCCAACAAATTTGAATTAAACTGTACAATAAAAGATGGTAGGTATGTTGTTTAACAACAACAAGAATCAACATTCAAATCTATAAAAAGTGACTTATATTTTGAATAATTATATAAAGATTTTGCTATCGTCTAAATGCATATTATATCCTTTTTTTTTCGTAATGCCTCTTTTGTCCTATATATAAATAAATTTAAAGATTATACCTTTTAATTTTGTTTTTTTAATAAGCTAATATAATATACATAGTTCCTATTCCTTCAGAAGATATTCCTTGCTTATTTAATTAGTAAAATAAAAATTATATATAGTTTAATAATATTAAGACAGGTATATTGAAACACTATAGCAGATAGACTAACAATAATTGAAATAGTCCTGTAAAAATTAACAAGGTGCATTTTTTTTAACATAGACCAATTATTTATTTTTCGACAAACTATTGTTTTTATAATTGTTTCTAATATTTACAAAACTATTAGTATTTATACTATCGTAATCAAATATAAGGGCTTTCTATTTGAAATTTCTTCTAAAATGTCAACTTAACGACTGTCGTCTTTGTTTTAAAGGAATTTAATATGACTTTGTTAAGTCGTGGTATCGCTGCCTAAAGTCGTAACACATTAAATAACTTCGGTCAAAGCTGTGTTCGCGAGTATTATATATTCTGAGTTTCAAGGTGTTTTTAGAGAAATATATTTCCATTACTTTTGTAATAATAATCACTGAAGGTAAATTAAAGAACGAATGGTTTTACTTGTTCACCGAAAAATATGTTATTAATATCAATGTTAGAAAAATATATATCAAAATTAAATATTTCTTTTTCAGTAATCAATATAAAATAGCATAAAGTGAATAGTAGCTTCCTATTACGTAAAATAGATATGTGCTTGTATTATAATTTCGTAGTTTACAAGTACGTTTCGTAGTTTATAAGTACGTTTCGTAGTTTACAAGTGAGTGGTCTACCAGTGACATTTTGATCATTTTACTCCCGAATGAGTTTGAGTGTTCAATTTGGCAATTTACCGATGAATCAAGATGAATATATAAATGTTTCACAGATATACAAAAGAATTTAAAAAAGATTTATGTATGTTTCAAAATTAATTCGAAATGAGTACACATTTTACGCCACGAATATATTGGCAGAAACCGTTTAATGGAATAAATATTTATGCTAGGTTCTCAAATTATAAAAACGAATTAATTATTTCATTCATACATTTTGTTTATTTGTAAAAATGGGTAGTATATAGAGGAACACAAATGGTTTTAATGCTTTAAACCAGCTACTAATGCAACCGCTGTAGTAATTACAGTGCAATTTGGAACCAGCTAAAGTGATAAAGCAGGCGTGTTAATGCTTTTAAATGTACAAAGCTTAGCAAAATTATATTTACATAGGAGTGACTATTTACACAAGAAAATAGTATTAAATTATTTTACAGTCATAGTTATGTGTATTTGAGATATGAAGATCTTGTAGTTTCATATTTGATTGTTTAAGTTAGAGATACTTTATCTAAGTTTGAACAAAGTATCCATAATCTAATAAAACCTAAGTCTTAGCACTGATATCGAAACTTCAACCAGCTTCGAATAGCTGCTGCAGAATGAGTACAAAGTAATGGCCACCTGTCTGTTACCAATTGAATGGGGTTTCGAGTGTGATTTATCCCTCATCTTTGCTACCAAAGATACCTCGTATTTGTTTAGTTCTTTTTGGCTTGACTTGAATTGATTGATTAATCACGTGACTGTTTTTTTATCTTTATAGATTCCTGTGTTGGAGGTTGCAGATAATCCCTGTCGTTTGACAGAGACTTTAATTTGTTGTTTAATAATGATTGATATCTATATATAGTTGCATGTTATATATTTTTTTATGTTATTGTATATTTAGTTATTCTTTGTTAAGTGTGGATTTCGATTATTGCATAAATGTTGTAGATTTATCTAACTTGCATAAATTAAATGTATCAACAGCTTTGTGTTTATATTTGTAAATTAGTTATTTTATTACAGAACGATTGTTAATCAATTATATTAGTTATTGTAAATTAAATATTTTATAGTTATGTATAATTTGTATTCATATTTTTCTTAAAGTTAAATCTTTACCGTGTTGGCTTGTTTTAAAGAGCGGTCATCAGAAACGAGGCCTGTAGTTTATACAAGTAACTCTTTGTATTCTATAATGCAAGTAGAACATAGCAGCTACTCTAGAGCTTTGTGTCTCCTGAGGGTTTTTTCGACCATTCGCAACAATCCGCGAAACCATTAAACATGGTTTGCGGATTGTTGCTCCTGCCAATAAGATGGGAGTAGAAGTCCTACATAGGTCCATTTGTATCTCCTGTTGTAGCTGATCTCGATCTGCGTCATGCTGCGGGAAGTCCCTTAAAAGGTGATGGATTTAAATCTAATACTCCATCAAACCCGACATGGCCGGTCGGAGGCTGTGTGACTAAATTTGACATCTCTATTTTTTTTCACTACTTTGTTGGCAAATCTGACGTCTGGTAAAAAAATGTTTGTGGTGCCCGCACTTTTCTAAGACGTGTACCTCCTATTTAATTCATCCAACGACAGATCCCGGATCTGCGGCTTCACGAATAAAACCGGACACCGATCAAAGTCTGATTTATCTTGAGCGTTAGCGCCACCTATTTCGCTAGCACATCGGTCTCTCATTACCCTCCAGTCCGAACTTTCTTTTTTCTGCGTCAAATAAGTCTTCAGGTTGACTCTGATGGTAAACACTAAGTAATGGAAGGAACTATGGCCAACTACTGCCTCAAGGGATGACCTCTAGCGAGAGTAAATGCCGATGGTGTTCTTTTTTGTTTGTGCTGCAATCAAGGCCTTGCCCTGAAACTTATTGCCGTTCGTAAAGATTTACAAGTCTTGGTTGTTTTGAGTTTCAATCGGATGCTGATCTGGGAGGTTTAAAAAAATTGTTTGTGCTGCAATCAAGGCCTTGCCCTGAAACTTATTGCCGTTCGTAAAGATTTGCAAGTCTTGGCTGTTTTGAGTTTCAATCGGATGCTGATCTGGGAGGTTTAAAAAAAATAACAATAATTTAAAAAAAAGCTTTTAGGAATTTTGGGCAAATCCTTTCTGTATTTGATTTAGTCTTTTTCAGGCTCCTAACTTTTTAGCTGTAAATCGTTCTAATGACTTCGGAGTGAAAGCTGACCGATGTTTGCATCTTTAGATATTTTATGTTCTAAACCTTAATACAAGTTTTGGCTATGTGGCTATTAAAAGTTAACTTAGCATCTATTGTAAGCCCTAAAATCTTGATAGTTCGAGAAATTTCGATGGCTACACCCCCCATGGACCGGAGTGGTGAGTCATATTGTAACGTGAAGTGACTGTTTGGGACTCTAGGCGGCATCGAAGATGGTACGATTTTTAAAGCTAATACTTGAAAGCCAGATGGTCAATAGAGTTAGCTTAGAGTCAGCTCGAGTAAATTGGTCATTTGTATGTCGTTAAGAGAATTCCTGGAATCGGTAAGCTTTTTATTATTCTGTTCCACTTACAGCAGAATGGAGGTTGAGGTCGATTTAATATAGAAATTATATAATATTTTCAATTAAGAATATCGTATTACGATTTCTCATTCAAACAACATTTTTTTGGAAAAATAATTAACTTTAAATGAGTATTATGACACACACACACACATATATATGTATATATATATTTATATATATAAATACGATTTATGGAATTATAATGACTAATGGTATACATTTTGTTTATTCATGCTTTTGATTATATCATGACAAATATGTTCATTAAACAACTGACAAATGGATTCATTTTAAAACATTAGTCTACTGAAGACCCGAGAGATCCCTTAATTAGAGATATTTGTGTATTTTGATTGAACGTTATAATATAATATAATATTTTATACATCATTATTATATATAATGAAATATAATATACCATTACTTATTAAAATTCCATAAATTTAAGCTGATTATTCATATTTATGTTAATTATTGAAAAAATATATAACAAAATAAAAACTTAGAAGCCGTTTTCATTTTCGCTGATGGTTTTGAGATCAAATACAATCCAGTTGGATTAAAATTTTTGGAATAAGATTTATTCCAAAATAAATTACAAATTTGATCCAGTCTCAATTTTATTATTTTTCTTAAAATTTTACGTACATTAATAACTAAATTATTATTGTTTACTTGTTTTTAGGGATTCGTACCTCGCAAGGAAAAAACGAAACCCTTGACAACGCAATTAAAAAATATAACCGTTTATGCCGAATATTTTCGAAACTCGCTAAGGAATCTAAACCTACAGGGTACTTCGGGTGTATAGTAAGCTATAAAGACATCAAACTGCAATATATATAAAATGCAATTAACAAAAACAGCAATTTAAGCCGCATATTTTTAAACTTGCAACTACTCGTTAGGGAATTAAAACCTATAGGTGTCCTGACCTGTTGACCTAAAATCTTGAAATTTAGCTTGAAACAATCTGTTATAGTACATGTAAAATAAAACCTCCGAAAACTTAAAATTTTTAACAACACATATTTTTCATACATAAATGTACGGTACCCTTCGTGCGCGAGTCTGACTCGCACTTGGCCGATATTTTTTAAAGTTATAGTTAAATTACTAAAGATTAAATACTACAAATTAAATATGATTACAAAATGCTTATGGATTTTGGATAATATATGTTATAAATAGTTATAATCTTACATAAGCAATCAAGTTAATATAATTGTGTTACTAAATGGCTAATTATTGTTAAGATATATAATGCTATGAAAGCCTGTGTCCTGTTTTTTTTTTGTAATGCGAGTAATGCCTATATTTCAAGTTTAAAATATACAGACATGGCAAGTACGGTTATACTATATGTTACACTTTTATAAATGTCTACAGACCATAATTATCGTTTAAGAGCACTTAAAGAGCGTTTGTTTGCGATTAAAAATTACTTAAGCCCTAAAAGAAAATTTAATTCCTAGCGTTATTTAAAAGACTGTATCCACTTCATTTTATAATATCAATCATTAAAATTTTGTCTTTATTTTATTTAATTCGAATTTTTTCGTTCGTAATATTATTTGTTATATTAGATTTATAACAACATTTTATAATAACATAGAGTAGAGTATAATAAATGAATACATAATATAGAGGAAAAAGTGTACACGTGTTGCAGTCGAGAGCGTACGTAACATAATTAATGCACTGATTTAAAATGTGTCATTTATTTAAATCATCATATATCTATGGATTATAAAAAGTCTTTATTTAGCATAGCATAAAATATAAGCTATATATATTCTCTCTCACCAGCATCACATCATCGACTGGCAGAGAATGAATCCAGGCGTTAACTATATCCATTGTATACATACCAAAGTTATACATACACAATAAATTTTAAACATTTATAAATATAGAATGAAAAATAAACAGAAAAGTCTTGAATGGATTAAACTCTATACTCTTAGTTACTGATCAAAAAACAGTAAGGGATAACCAATTCATTATGAAATTAAATAGGTTTCCTTAGACGACGAAGCTTCTTAGCAATCCATGGATTCACCGTGCGGGTGCCCAGTGCGACCCAGGAGTAGGTTTAAGGGGCCCCTTTATTATGCGCAAAAACGCTCACCTTCACCCTCCACACTCCTCTCCCTACCTAACCAAATTTGGAAAGAACCTACTAATACCGCCTTTGAAGTACGTTCTAGAAATGAACCGATGCTTGTTCTAGAAAGGCCAAGATCTTTAAGTAGGCTATAGAGAGATTTTGCTATTATACCTCTCGCTCCCACTTCTACCGCGTACAAACTAACTATAAATTTATTCCTGATCAGTTCGTTGGTTAGTTCGTAATACTTATTGAGCTTGAATGTGTGATCCCTTGGGATGTTTGTTTCCCAAGGAACAGTAAGCTCCACAAGTATCACGCGCCTCAGATGTTTCGAATACAGGAATAAGTCCGGTCTGGATGACGAAACACCAACATCCCCAGGGATTTTGTAATGCTTTTCATACGTGTCCATCATGAGAATCCAATCAGGAGCCGCGCCTAATATTGAATAAGGCTTCGCTTTTGATTTTTTGGAGGAGCCTTCTTTTACGAATTCTATAGATCGTTTGGTGATTGTTATACCCTTTCGCGCTCTTGCTACTGAAAGACTAACCGCTTCCCGTATGATTTCTAATACCTTGTCGTGGCGACGCGAGTATAGACCTTTATCTAGAAGTACCCTATACCCTACTAATAGGTGTTTCGCGGTTCCTATTGCCTCCCCACAGATGTTGCAAGACTTCGGTGGATTTGCCCCATCTTACTAAATTACTTTGATCTGGGAGAGTCATTTGGAATGCATTAAGATAGAATTTTAATAATGCTGGGGACCAATCATAAATTAAGGTGCGCCACTTCAAAGCTAGTGGAATACAAAAATCTCCTATGGTCACCCATTCATTTTGAATTTCTAGGCTCATCGCATGGAGTCGGTAATTATCGTTTTCGTCTCGAATAAAAGATTTTGTTATGTCTATGTCTTGAACTTTCCTACTTGATCTTAGCCCTACTTTATTTGTTTGAGCACCTATCATAATTTTTTTTTGAAATCGAAGTCGTGACTCGAGCTCTGAGGCAACTTTGTCTTTTGGGAGAGAAGTTACAGTATCATCTTTAGATTTTCCGATGATATGTCTTTTGGTAACTCTTAGATGTTTGTAGAGCTCCGATGGTTTCTTTAATTTTAATCCAAAGTTGTTTCGGTCTCTAAATAAAGTTGAAGAGTACGCTGAGTGCGCTAACCCGAGCCATAACTTCAATGTCTTTATGACGCTTGCATCTAACTTTGACAAAAGGGTTTTATAGTGGTTAGCGCAGACGCCTAACGTGTCACGACGCAATGGGGCTCGGGTTCGATTCCCGGCGGAGACAAGCATTTATGTGATGAGCATAGATGTCTGTTTCTGGGTTTGGTCGTTTATTAAATATATTCTCAGTATTTATATGTGTATTTCTATGTATTTGTATCGTTGTCTAACACCCTTAACACAAGCAAATAATTTGCTTACTTAGGGGTTAGATCAATGTGTGTAATTTGTCCTGATATTATTATTATTATTATTATTATTATTATTATTATTATTATTATTTATATCATACACGAGGAAAGGCCAATTTAGACGTGATGTTAAATAATTATCGTAAATCCAAGCTTTTTTGACGTTACTTATTGGTTGGTTGTCTACCTTTTTGAGATCGTTTAAAAAGCTATCGACTATTACATCCAACGATGGAGTACGGCCTTGGTAATCGATTTTTTTACCTAAAAATTTAAACGGAGCTGCTTCCGTAACCGTACTAACGCACTGACCGCCTATTGTAAGACCCGGATCGTAAGAGGTATATTTGGTATTCCGTCTACCCAGACACAGACTAAAACATTTACTTGGTTTTGTCCTCAATCCGCCGGTCCACGTACAGAAATCCTCAACTACATTTAAAAGTACCTGACATTGTTTCGGATTACGTGTCAGTATCGCGAGATCATCTGCAAAAGCTAGTATGGATTCTGTGTATTTGTTGTTGAACTTAAACCGATAGCCCCACTTTTTTTCATTTCTAATTAATTTATCTATTTAAATATTAATAACTATATTAAATATAATAGGAGAAATACAACAGCCCTGAAATAAACCAACGTTATAATTAAGTGGTTTTGAATGGATTTCATTAAAAATTATAGAGAATTTTAATTTTGAATAATATGATGCAATAATGTCGCAAACTACCGTAGGAAAGTTATATCATTTAAGCGCGAACATCATTAGTTCATGTCGTACCGACCCAAAGGCGTTTTCTAAGTCTATCCAACAAACCGTAATTTGTCTCTCGCTAGTTCTAGCATCTTTAAGGCTTTCCGATATTAACGTATTATGTTCCAGGCATCCAGAAATTCCGGGCAAAAACCCTTTCTGGTGATTAGGCCTCAAATATCTATTGTTAATCATGAATTGCGTCATTTTAGTTTGTAAAAAAGAGAAAAATATTTTGGAAATTGTATTTGTTAGGGCTATCGGTCTAGTATCCTTGGGATTATTGACATTGTCGTTTTTCGGAATGAGGACAAAAAGGTCTTTTCCGAACGATACCGGTATTTGCTTTCTTGACCAGATTTTACCGAATATATTTAAAAGATGTTTATGGAGCGACGGACATTTTTTGTAAACTATATAAGGGATACCATCCGGACCTGGTGCTGACTTAGATGGTTTTGATTTTAATTATTTTATTGATTTCCTCCAAAGTGGGTGGGTTGGCTTGAAAATCTTCAGTAGGAGTCTCAGGTTTGTGTTCGTTTGGATCCCCATATAGTCTTTGGTTTTCCGGCACTTCGTATGTGCTTTTATAATGGTCGAAAATTTTGCTCGTTGGTCAAAAGAAGCTTACCTTTTTGATCTTTGAAAATGTTTTTTGAGTATTTAAAAGGATTTTTATCAAAGTCTACTTCATGTTTTGCCCGATCAAAGCTATCACGATTTTTCGTTATTTGATTTGTTATACCTTGGATAAGTTTAAGAATTGATCGCAATTAATATTGACTGAAGAAAGGCTCATCTGGACCAAGTTTTTAATCCAGATATTTTTTATTTATAAATATGCCGGGGCGATAAAAAGTTTCGCATGATTTTAAAATCTGCGATGACTTACGATACTGTTCCATATAATTGTTATAGCCCGATAACCCCGGGAATGAATGTTCAGGCATAAAATTGAGGTGAACGTACCGTGTCACAACTTGTCCCCATGTAAAACTACTTCCGCCTTTTCGACCAAAGGACTATTTCCTTGAATATTTTTATATATTTTTGACGGGGAAATCTTTTCAACATAACTCGTAATGATAAGAAATACAGACATATGCTCATCACATACATGTCTATCCCGGTCAGGAATCGAACCCGGGCCTCATAGCATCTTTATACGTTAGGCGTTTGCGCTAACCACTCAACCAACGGGTTAAACACAACAACAACAGTATTAAAACAACGTTACTGTTTCTTGGGAGATATTGATCAAATAACAAAAAAAAGACGGTACTGACTTCATTAGATACTATTGAGCTAAAGAGCTTACTCTATCTGTATTCATTTTGTAAAAAATATTTAAAACATATCAATATTTATTATACCTAAAGTTTTCGAATATATTAAACAAACTAAATATATAAAAAGACTATCTAAAATATACATATTTTTGTAAAAGTTTTCTCCAAAGTATTAAATTTTTTGTGATATATTATAATATTTCTCATGTTTGTATCGGTTAAATAAATAAGATACCATTAACTTCCATAATAAAAACTATAGGTAGACAAAGTGAAAGCAAAGTCAAATATTGTTCTTATATAAAAATTCTATCAATTTTTCTTGTATGCTACAAAACACAATAATATTCTCATCGTCTCCACGACCTTTTTTTCTACTTTGTGTGTGTATTTTTCAAAAAGTCCTTTAACTTTTAACAGTACAATGCTACGCTATGCTAGTTTTAAAATAAAAATATCATTTTTCATTTCTTAACTATTAAACGTATTAAAAAACTGCTCATGTAAACCTTCAGTTGCAGTAGTCTCATTTAATTTCTTAAATAATTGGGTGAATAACAAACATATTCAAAAATACTAATAGGATAGTACTAATTAATTAATTTTATATGTTATCGCTATTATTTGCATTTTGATTCAATCGTTTGTGCCGGAGTATTGTGTTTTTTTGGAAATTATTTTACGCTTTGTATTTTCAATTTAATTATTATTTATTCTATAAATGAAACAGTGTTCTTACGTCACCTACATTTCTTTTTCTATTGCTCTAAGTAAATTGATTACAATTAATGCTTTTAAATTTTGTTGAATATGACGTTATTGAGTATGTTGACAAAGAAGTTATCGTATGCATCGACACTATCTATGTTGTGATTTGTGATACTCTGCATTATTATAGTAACATATGATATTTCTATCGATTCCTAAGGCAAAGGCATTCAATAGTAAATTGCGGTCAGTTTCGATCATACAATGGTTATTTAATTTTTGTCGCTGATGTTTGGTTTTTTCATACATTTTCCTTCTTTGTGACTACACAACTATATCACGTATAAATAAAAAGGAACTTTTTATATTGCGACCACTAATATGCTCAGAATTATTCAGAAGTAAAGGTCAATTGAAAAAATAAATAAGATGAAAAAAAAAATACTAACTATATTTATTAGTTCTCTTTGTTTAGCTGCTATTAACGTAAAGTAAATGTTTATATTTATACAAAAATAGATTATACTTTTCATTCATTTCAAAAGTAATCATTCATTTTACATAACCATATAGATATACAGTTATTTTTAATTAGTTGAGCACCTTTTGCAGGCAGCCTCTCTACATCAATCCCAACAACATTTGTTCTACGACTTTTAAAAAATCTTGATAAATAACTCAGAATAAACGAAACAAAAAAATTTTTGCTCCCTCGATTATTTATTACTCTGTATTTTGTAATCAGTCTAAAGTATAGGTCACGGCAGTCCAGCGAAAGTCAGAAACTGTTAAACGCGCGCGCCAGCTTTTTTCGTATAGCTTCATCTCTTTTACACCATGTTGCTATGGAAATACTAAATAATCAAAATGACAAGTATGTGGATTACAAAACATAATTTGCATTAAACAATAATAAAATTATCGGATTAGAGTTTTATAATTAAATAATGAATTGTAATTACATGCTGGACTATACGATTTTATGGACTTGCTATTGAAACTAATAAATAAATTCAAGATTATAACATGAAGAAGAAATTGTGAAATGTAATTTATAATATTTTTAAAATACATTGATTGTCTGAAATAGAAGAAGTAAGAATGAAAAGAAATACGAGTTTTGGCTGAGAAATGGAGCATTGGGATCCTGATCTTTACAAGGTCTGTTTTGCTATACCTAGAACGAACAACAACTCGAAACAGCAGAAACCATGATGAAGATTAATTTTATTTGTGATATAGTGACGATCCAACATGTTATGAAGCCTAAAGTTATTATTTTTAAAGTGGATTGTGTACATTTGTCTGTTTTTATGGTACTTATGTGTTTCTTCTATGAGAATATTATACGTCAGAAACAGTCGATTCACTTCTTACGTTTTAATTAATTAATATTAATGAAAATTATGACGTTTTTCTGTAACGCGCCATCTTTATTTCTAAGTCACATTTAAAAGAAAATGTGAATTATATTTACATGTCATAAAGAAGTTTCACTTCTTACATGTGTACACTAATACACACACACATATTTAATAAAGACTAAAGTTTTCGTTTTTTAAGTTTTATTAATATCATAAACGAGAAAAGGCCAATTAAGACGTAATTTAAATAAACTTCCTATTATTCCTCCTGGTGTTTTTTATTATTTTATTTTGTCGGATATCTGAATGAAGTTTATGGCTGGCATCACAAGTTGGAGCCATTTTAAATACAGTTACTATTTTACGGTGATGTTTTTAAATAATGGTTTATGGTAACACCAACAGTTGGTGTCAATACCAACCAAATGTCAAGTAATTTGTAATTTGATATTATTATGTTTGTTATTTGATAATTGATATTTCATTTGTCTCTTGAGATTTATGGTGATGAAAGTGTTTAGTATTACTGATATTTTATATTAACTACCTGGATTGTTTCTGTATACCGACGCTTCTATTTGTGACTGACTGCAATTTCTAGGAACTTCGTAAAGAAATTCGTAAGTAACTTATTATTTTATTGTCATGATATAAATATTAACAAACGAGATAATATGATATGTATAAAGTAAGTTAAAGAGAAGTTATTGTTTTGTAAAAATAATATTTATTTAGTTTCAGTGCCCTTATTTCATAAACCAAATAAAAATATTGAGACATTCAACTTGTGGACAACTTCTATTGGAGATTTTGTTTTTTCATTAGATTCTTAAACAGTTAGACAATATGTGTTTCGACTATTGTAGAAAATATTTTAATAAATAAAAGTGGAAAACGATGCTATTTTTATTACACCTTAGAAAATGATCAAGTTCTAACGTGCATAGCCGCCGCTGCGTCACCCCGCCGCCCCGCGCCCCGCCCCGATGCACGTGGCCTTTGCACATATTTTGACAAGTTGCTCTTTGCTCAAGTTTAATGCACGTTCAGAGCCAATAAATACATTTTGTATGGGAAAAACTAAATTTTTAAAACTATTAATTTTAAAAAGTCGTAGAACAAATGTTGTTAGGATTGATGTAGAGGGGCTGCCTGCAAAAGGTGCTCAACTAATTACAAATAACGCTGTATATATATATATATATATATATATTCTAGTAAACCTCAATTAATTTCACTTAAAAAAAATAATCACAAAATAACCTGTAATGGTTATTATTTAAAATTTCACAAAACAGCCAATTAAAATGACTTTAGATTAGAAAACAACTATAATACTTTCAAACTAATAATAAGGAAATGAATTTACAAAATAACAACGCAACGTTATCACTAAACACGAGATGCTCAAAAAAAAACAACAACCGCACGAATCGAGCGTTACGCAATAAGTGAGCCCGAGAATCTACCCGCGCTGTCTTATATACAAATCTTCAATAGTTGATCTGAATTATCTTCTACACGGCCTTTCCTGACAGGAGACCGTCCTCGGACTCCCTTTTCTTTATTCCAAGAGTGGCATAGAAGGCAAAGTCCCAGACTCTGCTGAAGACAAGTCGTAATTTTGAAGTTCTTGGACTCCGAGATCGGTAGTACCCTGTAGAGGCTGCTGATCTCCAGATGGTCCCGCTTCTGGCTCTAAGTAGTCTGTCCCTGTTTCTGTGTCTGCACCTGCATGATAAAAAAATATAAAACAAACACTATAGAGAACAAAAAAAATGTATACAACGATACACAGCCCGCAAATAAGACGCGTCCGCCCTATAAACAAGCAATGTAACGCTGCTTTAGTGATTAAGCCATAGGCACGACGTTAGCATTCACTTAATCATGGGCACAAGTCAGAGGCACTACGTGAAGCTATAACTTGGCCTGGCACAAGTCAGAGGCACGACGTGAAGCAATAACTTGGCATAGCAATTGTTAGCCAGAAGCACGGCGTGAGGCTAAATCTAACAATTGTTAACCAGAAAGGAAGCACTACGTGAAGCTATTATCTGGCACACTAACTACCAAGTAACGGTCTGCAGCCCGCACTTGCACTAGGACTCACTCTAAAAATAAGCAGCACAAACTTCAGGTGTCCATTCTCCACGCCATGGGATCATATACTCGGCTGCGGCTTGGGTTGACTTTCCGTAGGATCCCGCCAAAAGTTGCAGTTCATAACGTCCATGGGGGAGAATCTTTAGAACTCGATAAGGACCTCGCATCCCGGAGTCCAGTTTCCCCGTTGACTGCGCCTGCTTTCTAACAAAAACCAAAGAATTTAATTCATAAAGACGAGCAGGTCTCCTGCCTTGATTAACGTAAGAATCTTGGCCCTGTTGATTTTCTCTAAGTTGCTCTGACGCTCGTTGACGGGTCAACTCTCTCAGAGCCTCGCGATTTGGACTAGAGCCTTCCAGTGCCACATCTCGTACCAGACTTCGAATAAGAGGTGTCGCTGCGTCAATACCCACCAACAGATTGAGTGCTGAACGCTGTGTTGTCCGATGTCGGGTGATATTCAACACCAGCTGAAGGTTCCAAGTGATGCTAAGCCACCTCTGTTGGCGATAGTTGACCTCAATGCGGATCATATTCAAGATTGTCCTGCAATAACGCTCGACCTGTCCGTTAGATTGATGCATCTCGGGAGTAATTAAATGTACATCAGTTCCCATATTTTTAACCCAATCCAGGAAACTAACACTTTGAAACATTCGTCCCCTGTCAGCAATAATTAGTTTTGGAGACCCAAATAAAGAAATAGTATTAGTAACATGACGTTTTAATTCATCAGAGTCTTGCCTATACATTGGGTAAAGTAAACAGAATTTAGAAAATGCATCTACTATTACAAGAATGTATCGATAACCATCTACTTCGGGAAGGGGACCCATCACGTCCATATGAATGGTGTTAAAAGGTACTTCGGGCTTCTCCCATGAATGAATAGGTTGTAATGGATCTCGCTGTACTTTCTTTTGAGATATACACACTAAACAGTGTAATACATATTTGCGAACAAAAACACGTAACTCTGGAAACCAAAAATGCTTTAAGAGCAAATCAATCGTTTTGTCCACACCAGGATGATCGTGTTCGTCGTGAAACACTCGAAGTAAACTTAACCTGTGCCCCTTAGGTATATAACACAAGTATCTGAGAGACTCACCAGTAGGTGTATACTTGTAATAAAGGATGTCATTTTTCACGATATAACGACTGGCGTCCAACTGACCGTCATTCAGTTTCTGAATGAGGGTCCGAGTTTCTTCGTCTGAACCCTGAGCTATCTCTGCCCAATTCAGAGGCTTCCGAACCGAACACACATTGACCGGATTTCGACTCAAATAATCGGCGTGAAACATTTGAGTACCCTTCCGATAGTCCAGCTCAAAGTCAAAATCCTGCAGGTATATCCACCACCGAGCCACCCTAGGAAGTAAATCTTTCTTTCGTTGGGTTAACTTGAGTGCATTGCAATCGGTGACTACGATGAAGTGTATACCTACAAGATAATGACGAAAGTGCTGTAGCACTTTAACAACCGCCAGAGTTTCCAATTCGTAGGAATGGTACTTACCTTCAGCACCCTGCGTTAACTTACTGAAGTAAGCAACTACTCGCTTATGACCACCTTCGTGTAACTGTAAAAAAATACCACCATAGCCAATAGAACTGGCATCTGTGTGTACTTCGATTGGCAAAGATGGGTCATAAACAGCAAGCACCGGTTCACTGGTTAAACATTGAATAATTACCTCACGAGCAGTCTGCTGTTCTGGTCCCCACCTAAATGGGACACCTTTACGTGTCAACGCAGCAATACAAGCAGTTTTTTGAGAAAAGTTCGGTATGTATCGCCGAAAATAGCTGGCTAAGCCCATGAACTGGCGAACCTGTTTAACATTTTTGGGATCTTCAGCCCCTGTTAAAGCTCTTACCTTTTCACTGCTCGGCCTTACCTGTCCTTCACTAATACTGCGACCTAAATATTCTATTGAACTGGAAAGAAAAGAACATTTCTTTAAGTTGATGGAGAAACCTGCATTTGTTAGCGTGTCAAGTACCTTATGCAAAAGGCTCAATCCGCTGTCTATTGACGCGCTCATAATTAAAATATCATCAATGTATACCAGGATATCACCAGATTCTATGAATGATCTTAATGTTTTTGAAATTATCCGCTGATACACCACAAGAGCATTAGCCAAACCATACGGCATTTTCAAATACTCATAATGGCCTTCGGGTGTGACAAAGCCAGTAAAGGGTACTGAAGATTTTTGCAAAGGTATCTGGTGAAACCCTGTCGCCATATCTAAAGAGGTAAAGTATCTATTACGTCCCAGTCGATCAATATGATCATCTATCCGAGGTAAGGGAAAACGATCTTTAATTGTCACATCATTTAACTTCCTAAAATCAACATGCGATCCGAGCCATCCTTTTTCTTCACTAGAAGAATAGGACTGGCATAGTCAGACTCAGACTCTTGTATAATCCCAGTTTTCAACAAGTCTTTAACAATATCACGAACGCGAAGTGTCTCAGCATAAGATAAACGATATGGGCGATAACTAATAGGAATATCACTCTTCAACCGAATGGTCATACTACCAGTATTTACCGTTGACGTAGCAGTGCCAGATATTAAAAACTTTTTAAATTTCTCTACTATTATCAACAACCGTTGAAGCTCATTACCAACAAGAGGCGTGTTTACAGGGATAGATACATGAGACTGAACGGTCATGACCCTATTTACATTTAAATTCCTAGTCAATATTTGCTTGTCACGCGTCCGAATATAACTAACGTCTTCTCTATTAAGTACGTCCGTACCTACAATGACCGGGGTATTCATATACTCGGTGTCAACTATATAAAAGTCAACATCAAGAGATAAGCCGTCAAATTCGATCAATAAAGTTACATAAGAAGTACTTTCAATCTCCTGGCTACCTAAACCCTTGAGTATACGAAATGTAGGCTTATGCGCGCAACTAAAATATTTTAATAAGTGAGACGAGATTAATGATAGCGTCGAACCACTATCTATCAAAACATCGACAGGTACGCCTTGAATAACAGCAACGATCACATCACTATTGTAGGTAACTTCCTGTTTTTGGCAAAAATTGACATTATTTTTCTTACGTGATTCCGATTTTAACTTAGCAAAACAATTTTCAGTTTTATGACCAGATTTTTTGCAAAACGTACATGTATCGGGTTTTGTAGGAACAAAAACGGGCTTAGAGATTAAATTATCCTGGTTTAGAGGGCGCTCATTTGAATTCGACTTAAACTTTTTACATACAGCCTGAGTATGCCCTGGCTGACCACACGAAAAACACTTACCCGATTCAAAATGTCTTTTTCTTTGATTAGGATACCGTGATTTACTTTTATTTAGGTACGAACCGCTAGACCTAACTGGAACAGAATTAACCCCAGACGTGGAAGGTTTAACATAATTAGAAAAGAAATCTACAAGATTGTTTGGAGATAGTTTAGCATTTGTAGCACACGCCTTAATATGGGGATCGTTAATACCGTGAATCACAATGGCTGTAATCAACTCATCGCTAAGTCCCCTTACAATTCGCAAACGAAGAAGTGACCGGCGAGCATAATCGGCGTATGAAACGTAATTATCCGAATTAGTGCTCATTACATCAAACAAAATACTGGCGACATCAGGAACTTTTGGACACAAAGGTTTAAACTCCTTCTTAAAATTGGACCAACTACGTTCGGCGGTCACCCACTCACTTAACCACGACTTGGCATCCCCTTTAAGACAGTTACCGATTCGTAAAAGACATTCGTAATCGTTCCAGTTATTCAGCGATTTGGCACGCTCCACCTCCTCGCACCAATCATCGATATTCTGTAAATTTGGATCAAAATTAGAAATGTAACAGTTTGTATTTAAAGAACTAGTGGTATTTATAGCGCGGATAGCATCTACAATACGGTCAGTAAATGTCGACGGAACACTTATTTGAGTGGTATTACGCTCCGAGTCTAAGTCCGGTACAGACGGTGCTTCCGGGGCACCCCGCGAACGCAGAGGGATCGACGGAGTCATAGACCGTTGATCCCTATGCGTGGACATCGCAAATCCTTCAACTAAGGAGGTCGCGCCGCGTTCAATCGGTTCATGACGTGGTACTGGTGAGAGCACGGGCCTCACATCACACTGCACCGGTGGCGGTGTGTTTCGCGTAGCTACCTGATTCTCAATAGATCGGAGACGTTCTAACATTGTTTCCATATCGCGCCTCAATTGACCGTTTGAAGAACGATCGCGATGTCTACTACGTCGGTAATCACGACTTCTCCTGCGACTTTCCCGTTTATTATAATTACGATCAGACATTACACACAATGTGGGTATATCGAACACTGAATAAAAATAAAAATCACCAATTTATAGTTAACAAAAAGAAACCGTAAAATTTTAACGTAAACGTAATCAGAACGGACGAGCAGGATAAGATCACGATAATCCTATCCCACTTCTGATCTAGTAAACCTCAATTAATTTCACTTAAAAAAAATAATCACAAAATAACCTGTAATGGTTATTATTTAAAATTTCACAAAACAGCCAATTAAAATGACTTTAGATTAGAAAACAACTATAATACTTTCAAACTAATAATAAGGAAATGAATTTACAAAATAACAACGCAACGTTATCACTAAACACGAGATGCTCAAAAAAAAACAACAACCGCACGAATCGAGCGTTACGCAATAAGTGAGCCCGAGAATCTACCCGCGCTGTCTTATATACAAATCTTCAATAGTTGATCTGAATTATCTTCTACAATATGGTTATGTAAAATGGATGATTACGTTAACGGATAATGAATGGATACTTAAACCATTTAAACCTAACCATATAAAACCCCCAAAACCCTTTTAAATTATTAAGAGTTGTTTTAAGATTATGACTTAGATAACTTAGTAAGAGACCCCTTTATATCGAACTGATATTATAAATTATACTATTACTAAATAGAAATCTGGTTTGCCTGTTTTATAATTTGCCTAGAGATTTTATTAGTACACTATGACTTAGAGTTTATCGAGTGGCACTATTTGTGCAATTAACTCAGCGTACTCTAACGCTACCTAATAAACTGCAACACTACTACACCATGCTCTGAAATATTACTATGGTCTACTATACTATGTTCTGAAATATTACTATGCTCTACTATACTTTCTGAAATATTACTATGCTCTACTATACTATGTTCTGAAATATTACTATACTCTACTATACTATGTTCTGAAATATTACTATGTCTACTATACCATATTCTGAAATATTACTATGCTCTACTATACTATGTTCTGAAATATTACTTTGCGCTACTATACTTTGTTCTGAAATATTACTATGCTCTACTATACTATGTTCTGAAATATTACTATGCTCTACTATACTATGTTCTGAAATATTACTATGCTCTACTATACTATGTTCTGAAATATTACTATGCTCTACTATTCTATGTTCTGAAATATTACTTTGCGCTACTATACTATGTTCTGAGATATTACTATGCTCTACTATACTATGTTCTGAAATATTACTTTGCGCTACTATACTATGTTCTGAAATATTACTATGCTCTACTATACTATGTTCTGAAATATTACTATGCTCTACTATACTATGTTCTGAAATATTACTTTGCGCTACTATACTATGTTCTGAGATATTACTATGCATTACTATACTATGTTCTGAAATATTACTTTGCGCTACTATACTATGTTCTGAAATATTACTATGCTCTACTATACTATGTTCTGAAATATTACTATGCTCTACTATACTATGTTCTGAAATATTACTTTGCGCTACTATACTATGTTCTGAGATATTACTATGCGCTGCTATACTATGTTCTGAAATATTATAGTGTTCACTATACTAAGTTCAAAATTAAACATGGGCAAAATAAAAAAAAAATCAAATCAACACGAAAATTCTAATTTAAGAAATAATCGATACTGACAAATCCGCTTATAGAATATAAGATATAACTTCTTATAAATAAGTGCGGTACTTTCATGATAGATTCAAATACTTCACCAACTTTTAAAAACACTACCACAAACAACTTCACTAACAATAAAGACTTTTAAATATTTTATTTTTTTTGTAATTGAAGTTTCTTTTGTAATTAATATCGCATAAAAAGCAATAATAACTTCAAAAGTAAAGAGAGTAAGTAATATTTATATGTACCCAGATTGCTATCTTATGTTACTTACTAACAATATAAGTAAAAAAATATTTGTTTATTAATTTCATCATTTAATTAACATAGTTATTTTTTTTATATTAATAGTACAATAGAAATACATTTTAAAATATGTTACTGCTGTATAAACTATATATTTTTATTATCAACTCTGGAACCAAAAACTACAAAAACCTAAGAAAAGAAGACTTTATGAAACACTTAACGAATCTTAACTTTACGCTTCGGGGATTTGTAAATCAGTATATCAAGAAAACTAATATAATAATAATTTAAAAAAATATATATTTTAGGAATCAATTTTGGACAGATATGATACTTTACGTTAAAATTAAAGCAACAAGACAAAACAGATTATATTATTTTCTTAGAGATCGAGTTTGTTAGAGTTCGTTCATGTTTAGTGATAAAATATAATAATAACCTCTTTCACCTCTGTACAGTCTGAATCTATCAGTAAAAGACATAAGCAGTAGATTTAATAAATAAAATGTTTTTAATATTATATTGAGTAGAAACTTATTGGTGTGACCAAAACAAAAGAGACTGTGAACATATTAAAAGTCTTAATAAGGGAAGTTCATTCAAGCAGCTCTGTGTTCGTATGAACATTTAAGTGACAAGGGTCGTATTAAAACTAAAATTGCAATAAAATTGTTCTCTTTGATTTGTACTTTACTTATTAAGTACTAAATGTATAGAAATAAAACTATTTTTACGGATTTAACTAACGCATTTTGTATTAAATTTTAAATTTACATTTGAAATCTAACCCGATGTTTCAAATGCTTTCGTTGCGTTGCGTTGCCAATTTTATGACTCAAGTAGATTTGTGATTCTAACTACCCACATGGTTTTTAATAAAAGATTTTTTAACTAATCATAACAATATTTTTTATTAAAAAAAAATTATAAATGATGAAAATTTTACTGTCTTATTCATTTATAAATTTTAACTTCACCGACGTAGCTTTTTGCTGCGAAATTCAAATGGCATTCATTTCATTAAAGGTTGACTAGAGTCAATGACAGTTAGCATTTAGTTGCCTTATAGTCTGTCGTCTGTAGTTCTTTGTTACTATCAAACCATATCTTATAAAGAAAATGAACAAAATCAATCAGGAGAACTGAAATATTAATTTAACACATTTACAAAGATACTAATCCTGCAACGGATAATTCTAAGATGGTGGTTACGCCACATATATTGCCTGTACATCACATATCAACAAATGCAAAGTGTACTAATATATAATATCTTTTTCTAATTTTATAATCTTTTTGGTAACTGTTATGTGTTTTAACGATTTTGCATCCGATATCCGATAAATAATAAAGGTTTTCAAAGAGCATCATAGAACATCGTGCTTATTCCACAATTATACTATTTGTAATATTAGAACTGTATTTCGTATGTGGTATATTTATGGGTAAATAAAAAATATATGGCATTTTAAAGAAGTAAATAATAATTCAGTCTCATAATAACATACATAACCATTGGTAGTATTATTATCATCGTTTCCAAGTCATTTGCTTAATCGAATAGAGACACATTGTATTATTATACATCGACGCATAGCAAATAGAGGAAATGAACTGGAAGAGACTTTGTTAGATAGATTATTTAACATGCTTGCATGTTCACGTCTATATCTTAGTGTCACTTTTTGTGGTTTTCCTTTTATCAAGCACATACTATAATATGTATACTTATGTAAATGTCTATATTCTGTTGCAGTTCATAAATATGAAATATTATTAACAGAATATAAATTATAAAACTAAGGCATACATGATTATCTCATAAAAATAATGCAAAATTTTGTTGTGTGCTATCTATCCAACAGAGTTGCTTTTGAGATATTTTTGTAGAGCAAGATTAGAACAGATTTCCTCTGGGTAACTTTACAATTGACCTACCGTATTATAGAATTTTATATGTATTATGTATAATATTTTTAAATAGCAGTAAAAAAAAAATATTAAAGAAATTTCTATTTTAGACAAAAAGCACCCATTATTTAATTATAATAAATACAGCAGGGCCCTGTGAGGACCGATAGCTTTTGTCTTCCCGTTTAATGGTTAATTTTGTTAATGGCTCCATTGCTTCGGATCCTTTTATTATAAATAAATAATAGAAAATACTTAGTACTTTCTGTAAGCTGAGGTTGCTTATAATTGGAAAAGCACTCAAATGGTTTTAGTACTGTATATAATCTATACTAATATCATAAAGAGGAAAGGTTTGATTATTTTTTTGTATGTTTGAAATGAATAGGCTCCGAAACTACTGGACCGATTTCAAAAATTCTTTCACCGTTGGCAAGCTACACTATTCCCGAGTGACATAGGCTATGTTTCATTTTCAAAAAATTAGGGATGATTACTAAAACTTGAATATTCTAACGCAAGGTGTAAAAAAAAAAAACACTGCGTGCGCTGCGAAAACGGTGAAAGTTACGCAAAAATGATGTTCTATGAAATTGTTTCTCTTTAAAAATTTTAAAAAGAAGTCCGCGACAAGATATATCTAGCTTTTAAGGTTGACTCACTATAACGTTTTCTATGGTTATAAAATTAGTTCTATAATAATATACACTTTCGAAGGTGTTTTAATAATTACGATATTATTCCTTATCCAAATAAATTATTTAAATGTCACAGACTGTGCGGGTGCCGGGCCCATCGCGTTGCAAGGAGAGGAGTGCAAGCAGTGCCTGGGACTTCGCAAGTAGGAGTAAGGGGCCCCTTTATTATGCGCAAAAATGCTCACCTTCACCCTCCACACTCCTCTCCCTACCTAACCAAATTTGGAAAGAACCTACTAATGCCGCCTTTAAAGTACGTTCTAGAAATGAACCGATGCTTCTTCTAGAAAGGCCAAGATCTTTAAGTAGGCTATAGAGAGATTTTGCTGTTATACCTCTCGCTCCCACCTCTACCGCGTACAAACTAACTATAAATTTATTCCTGATCAGTTCGTTGGTTAGTTCGTAATACTTATTGAGCTTGAATGTGTGATCCCTTGGGATGTTTGTTTCCCAAGGAACAGTAAGCTCCACAAGTATCACGCGCCTCAGATGTTTCGAATACAGGAATAAGTCCGGTCTGGATGACGAAACACCAACGTCCCCAGGGATTTTGTAATGCTTTTCATACGTGTCCATCATGAGAGTCCAATCAGGAGCCGCGCCTAATATTGAATAAGGCTTCGCTTTTGATTTTTTGGAGGAGCCTTCTTTTACGAATTCTGCAAATCGTTGGGTGGTTGTTATACCCTTCCGCGCTCTTGCTACTGAAAGACTAACCGCTTCCCGTATAATTTCTAATACCTTGTCGTGGCGACGCGAGTATAGACCTTTATCTAGAAGTACCCTACACCCTACTAATAGGTGTTTCGCGGTTCCTATTGCCTCCCCACAGATGTTGCAAGACTTTTCGGTGGCTTTGCCCCATCTTACTAAATTACTTTGATCTGGGAGAGTCATTTGGAGTGCATTACGATAGAATTTTAATAATGATGGGGACCAATCATAAATTAAGGTGCGCCACTTCAAAGCTAGTGGAATACAAAAATCTCCTATGGTCACCCATTCGTTTTGAATTTCTAGGCTCATCGCGTGGAGTCGGTAATTATCGTTTTCGTCTTGTCGAATAAAAGATTTTGTTATGTCTATGTCTTGAACTTTCCTACTCGATCCTAGCCCTACTTTATTCGTTTGAGCACCTATCATAATTTTTTTATGGAATTGAAGTCGTGACTCGAGCTCTGAGGCAACTTTGTCTTTTGGGAGAGAAGTTACAATATCATCTTTAGATTTTTCGATGATATGTCTTTTGGTAACTCTTAGATGTTTGTAGAGCTCCGATGGTTTCTTTAATTTTAATCCAAAGTTGTTTCGGTCTCTAAATAAGGTTGAAGAGTCCGCTGAGTGCGCTAACCCGAGCCATAACTACAATGTCTTTATGACGCTTGCATCTAACTTTGACAAAAGGGTTTTATTTATATCATACACGAGGAAAGACCAATTTAGACGTGATGTTAAATAATTATCGTAAATCCAAGCTTTTTTGACGTTACTTATTGGTTGGTTGTCTACCTTTTTGAGATAGTTTAAGAAGCTATCGACTATTACATCCAACGATGGAGTGCGGCCTTGGTAATCGATTTTTTTACCTAAAAATTTAAACGGAGCTGCTTCCGTAACCGTACTAACGCACTGACCGCCTATTGTAAGACCCGGATCGTAAGAGGTATATTTGGTATTCCGTCTACCCAGACACAGACTAAAACATTTACTTGGTTTTGTCCTCAATCCGCCGGTCCACGTACAGAAATCCTCAACTACATTTAAAAGTACCTGACATTGTTTCGGATTACGTGTCAGTATCGCGAGATCATCTGCAAAAGCTAGTATGGATTCTGTGTATTTGTTGTTGAACTTAAACCGATAGCCCCACTTTTTTTCATTTCTAATTAATTTATCTATTTAAATATTAATAACTATATTAAATATAATAGGAGAAATACAACAGCCCTGAAATAAACCAACGTTATAATTAAGTGGTTTTGAATGGATTTCATTAAAAATTATAGAGAATTTTAATTTTGAATAATATGATGCAATAATGTCGCGAACTACCGTAGGAAAGTTATATCATTTAAGCGCGAACATCATTAGTTCATGTCGTACCGATCCAAAGGAGTTTTCTAAGTCTATCCAACAAACCGTAATTTGTCTCTCGCTAGTTCTAGCATCTTTAAGGCTTTCCGATATTAACGTATTATGTTCCAGGCATCCAGAAATTCCAGGCAAAAACCCTTTCTGGTGATTAGGCCTGAAATATTTATTGTTAATCATGAATTGCGTCATTTTAGTTTGTAAAAAAGAGAAAAATATTTTGGAAATTGTATTTGTTAGGGCTATCGGTCTAGTATCCTTGGGATTATTGACATTGTCGTTTTTCGGAATGAGGACAAAAAGGGCTTTTCCGAACGATACCGGTATTTGATTTCTTGACCAGATTTTACCGAATATATTTAAAAGATGTTTATGGAGCGACGGAAATTTTTTGTAAACTATATAAGGAATACCATCCGGACCTGGTGCTGACTTAGGTGGTTTCATTTTAATTATTTTATTGATTTCCTCCCAAGGTTGGTGGGTTGGCTTGAAAATCTTCAGTAGGAGTCTCAGGTTTGTGTTCGTTTGGATCCTCATATAGTCTTTGGTTTTCTGGCACTTCGTATGTGCTTTTATAATGGTCAAAAATTTGCTCGTTGGTCAAGAGAAGCTTACCTTTTTGATCTTTGAAAATGTTTTTTGAGTATTTAAAAGGATTTTTATCAAAGTCTACTTCATGTTTTTCCCGATCAAAGCTATCACGATTTTTCGTTATTTGATTTGTTATACCTTGGATAAGTTTAAGAATTGATCGCAATGCCCTAGACAGTTGGTGACTAAGTTGATTATCGCCTAAGGCTTTGGCTATACGAAGTTTCTTTATAAGGTCTCTTTTTTTCCTCCTCATTTTCAATTTAAAACCGTTTTCTTTATTTTTGTGAGCATAACGATTCGTAGGTGGATAGTGCTCATTAAAGTAGTCGTAAATAGTATTTTGGAAAGTCTCTACTTGCGCATCAAGTACCTGATTTGAGCCCGGGTGCTCTAACAGGACCGCTATATTTTGGTCATGTACTTTCCAGGTCGATTGTTTAGTATTTGGAATGCTAAGACGCGTCCGGATGGTAATAGACTCCTGGTAGTTTTCATTCAATGGCTCACCATGAGATATATGAGGGTAAACTCTATCCGCAGTGAAAACTGAAGATCTTACCGATCTTCAGATCGACTTATTATAAAGAGGAAAGGTTTGATTATTTTTTTGTATGTTTGAAATGGATAGGCTCCGAAACTACTGGACAGATTTCAAAAATTCTTTCACCGTTGGCAAGCTACACTATTCCCGAGTGACATAGGCTATGATTCATTTTCAAAAAATTAGGGATGATTACTAAAACTTGAATATTCTAACGCAAGGTGTAAAAAAAACTGCGTGCGCTGCGAAAACGGTTAAAGTTACGCAAAAATGATGTTCTATGAAATTGTTTCCACAGATTACGCGAAAAGCGACCTACACGCGGGCGGAGCCGCGGGCAACAGCTAGTATATTATATTTATAAATGTTAAGTTAACCTGTTATCGATGATCCTAAGGTGTATAATTAATAAGTATTTAAAAATAAATAGTTGTATGTAAATAGGACTATATTACTTAATATATATACACCTAAGATCATATCTAGTTCCAAACTGTGTAATGATATCATCCGAATATAGTCCTTGGTTTTATGAATTAGTAAATAATATGGAGTTATTTCTCCGAAACTCCCATTACCATGCAAACTTAGAGAACCCAGTAGCCTCATCCCTAGAACTATTTAGTACACTTTTAGTTTTACACGTTATTACGATATTCATATTATAATAAATATTAGGGTTTTACTTAACCACTTTAATAATTATTATAAAAAAACATAATTATATAATTGAAGTATATGTAATAAGATAAATTTTGTGCACTACTGTACTATAAAGTAAATATTACTATAAAGTAGTATTTGAAAAAACCGCCTTAAAAACTAAAAAGTAATAAATAATGAAGATTTAATATTTATTAGGTATATACTACCTATTATTTATATGTCCTATTTACTAAAAGGTTTGAAGTCGGTGCCAAGCCATTTAGTATTGAATACATTTTCGTAATTATAGACTTTTTGTTTTTCTTCCTATCGATTCAAGCTAGTAATCATATTAAGATTTAATTGTTCTTTTATAGCTTTATTTACGTATCTTAATTTTTGAAGTAGGCATTTCATAATTCACAAATCCATGTAGTTTAAGAATTCTGTTGAATACATTTTAATAATTTTGTTATATTTTTCACTATTCTTCGTATTGATTCAGCTGCTTATATTATCAGAATTAATTGCTTTTTTTTATTATGTTTATTTAAAGAATCTTATCTTAATAAGTATCTTAATCATTAAAGAAGGCATTTCAGTGTATTAATTTGCTCGTATTCATTTAACTGGTTAAATATAGTTAGTTTTTTCAAGCTTGGCACCGACTTCAAACCAATTAGTAAATAGGACATGTAAAAAAATAGGTAGTATATAATAAATATTAAATCTTCATTATTTTTAATTTTTAGTTTTAAAGTCGGTTTTTTTTAATATTACCTACATTTTTTATTGAATACTTTTAAGTTTATTGCTACATTGTCAATTAGCCATTGGTAGACCTACAAAAGGTGCTGCGCGCCTTAAAAATTACAGATCTCAAGAAAAGGGAACGGATAAAAGTAGTCGTCTCTGTAAAAATGCTCTTCGAAACATAATTTCACGTTCTTGTGAAAAACTTAGGCTGGCCATGAAGGCATATATGAAATTACGATTACTTCAAGAAACTCTTGATCAACGTAATTCTAGACTCGGTAAGATCCAAGAGCGTCTTGCGAATGAGTATTTTAAGCAAAGAGGTAATAGACTGGGCTTCATTAATGAACGTCTGACTAACGAGTCAGCTGAGCAGAGGACTCATAGACTTGGTCTTATTAATGAGCATTTAGAGAACGAGTCGACTGAGCAGAGAGCTCATAAATTAGAAATAATACGTAACCGTACAGCAACCGAGTCTGCTCAGCAACGTGAAAACCGGCCAGCAGCAGCGCGTCAGACTTTACAAAGGCTTCGTTCAATGAGAAAGCGTAATTTTATAACCACCATAAATCAATATGCTGAAGTACCATGTATAGTCTATAAGAAACGATCATTTCCAAAACAGATGTCATTAGTCACAGCACGTTTTGATTTTACCTCCGGAGGAGCTGGTACAAAACTTGGACAAAATGCTCATAAAATAAAAACTAATGGGCCTACTTGAATATTTTTTTTATGGGATCAATTCGAAACTATTCCACATCAAACAAAAAAGAATTACGTAATTCGGTTCAGAAACCTCGGAGAAATCGGTGTACATATATAAAAAAAAAAATAACGGCCGAATTGAAAAACTCCTCCTTTTTGAAGAAGCCGGTTAAAAATTAAAATAACATTGTTAAAACTGTGTATAGACTGTGTGTGTGTTTCATGACTGTTTATGTTATACCCATAATAAAATTAGAATTGTACCAACATTGTATACAAATTGTGGTGGTATATTGCTTTATTATTGGAAATCATCATTCAGATAAATCGATTTTCGCGGGATCATAGATGGGATCTAGCCTATGAATAAATAATTTTTAATATGAAAAGCAAAGACGCTTTATTGTGAGTGATTACATTTAGTAAAGCAATGTTATAATACATAATTATGATGTTGCCCGGTAAATATATACTTAATAAAAATAGTGGCTTAATTATATACATATTACAATTATCAAAACTTTTCTGTAATTTTTATTAATTCGTAAGTAAGTATTCTGTGTGATTATGAAATCAGAATTAACTCTTTTAATTAATTATTCAAATGACTACGAGTAAGAAATCAAAGGCACGCTTTTAATTATATGAAATGGTTTGGTTTTATAAAGTCTTTAATGTTGAATTTAATGTTATAGTTATATGTTGAAATATCTCCTGTACACTTCATATAACCAATAAAAACTTGAATTCAATGTAGTTTTAAATAACATAATTGAACATCTAAAATAATTAAATAAATAACAAAGATATTGACTATAACACAATCGATCAACTCTCAAAGTAACAAGTAATTGTTATTTTTTTTTTATAATTTCCACTAAGCACGTATTATATTATTCACCTACCTTTTAATTACAGTATTGACAATCTCGATACCGTCAGAATTGAGTTCTGTAGACATGCAATCAGGACATTACACATTGAACAAGTAGTTTGTACTAGTAGTTACAGTATTTAGATAACTAAAGTACAAGTGGACCAAGTCGCGGGCTAATGCTAGTATAGACTTAATCTGGCTGCTTACTCTAAAATATTATAAGGGGCATGCAGTAATATACTTTCTATTGATGTGGCTTAATAAAATAAGTTATTTGTATTGTACTAAGATACATATTGCGTAGGTACTCAACTACTATTTTAAAATAATACAATGCTACAAAGAATACAAGAAGGATTTTTATAGGAAAAGTCTTTTTGTATTGTGTAGGACTTATATATTGTTGAGTGAAATTTCTTAAAAGCAATATAAAATAAAGGAATTTTTCCTTTATTACAGACGAGTAACAGTTTTATAAATTTATTTAAATTATATTATGTATTTTATCATGCTATTATATAAAATATATAAGGTGTGGTGCATTGAATTCTAATTCATCATTTAAAATATATGTGAAATGAGTCGCAAATAATCTTTAATACAAGCGTTAAGGAAATTATTACACTTTGTAATATAGAAGTGTAATAAAACTTCACTGCTCAATAAATGATCGTTTTCACAGTTCAAATAAAGCGAATCGTTTTTAATGGAAGCCTCATTCGTCACTTATCAACCGCTTTACTTTCTAAAAATTAAATATAACGAGACGTTTTCAAACTTTTCTAACAACAAAAAATATTAACTTAGTTACACAGATTTTTTTGTTTAAATTTGTAATATTCATTTTTACTAATTCTTGGACGATGATGAGTTAATTAAATTTCAATAAATGTATAATAATAACAAAATCTTAATTTTTCTTTATTTAATCAGTTTTGGAAAAGATAACGTAATAAACATTATTCTTGTAATACTTGAGTCTAAACTAATAATTTCAATGCAATAAAAACTAATAATTTTATTGCAATAGAATTATTTTAGACTCATTTATTCAAATTTGTGGCTGGTTTATAAAATATTTTTAATTATTTGACTATGCTGCAAACTTCTCTCATTGCAATAAATTGAAAGAATCTTTTTAATTACAATGATCCGTTGGTCCGTCTGTGTGTGTGTGTGTAAAAATATTGAGCATTGTATCTTACCTTAATCTATGTAAGACAAAATAATATAACGCCAATATACCTATTTCATTCAGGAATATACTCGTAGGCATCCAAAGTATCTCTAGAGAATAGATTCGATTACTTGATACGTAGAAGATACATATTGTGTTGTTTTAGCTGGCTTCCAGATTAGATTCTAATAACAGTATAAAATGTTTTATACAAATAAAGCCAAATCGTAACTTATTAGATAATAATAATAATAATATCAGGACAAATTACACACATTGATCTAACCCCTAAGTAAGCAAATTATTTGCTTGTGGTTTTGGTATTTGTTAGACAACGATACAAATACATAGAAATACAAATATAAATACTGAGAATATATTTAATAAACGACCAAACCCAGAAACACAGACATCTTATGCTCATCACATAAAATGCCTATCTCCGCCGGCAATCGAACCCGAGCCCCATTGCGCCGTGACACGTTAGGCGTCTGCGCTAACCACTCGACCAACGGGGCGGTTAGATCTTGAGTAGGAACAAACATATTACTACTTCTCTAAATAGCTTGCTTTAATGACTGTTCTAACACGCAATTCAATCTATACAGATAATTATTCTCAGTAATCTTTATGATAAAAAAATTCTTGGTCAATTCAATAACTAGTTTCAGTATCGGGTGGACTTATTATGGCATAATATGGCTATTTTTTACCTTAAACATCTAACTTAAAAAAAATACAGTCATTCATAACGCTTTTGTAGAAAGGTTTATTTATAAAAATATATGCCGCCGCTCTTGATAAAAGGAACGTATTAAGTCTCAAAGACTAACAGGAGGGAGAAAGCTGGTCAATGAAGTTGTTTGTGCCGTAATTCAATTTATAGTTTTTCAACTTTCGCGAACAACATGTTTTCGGCGAAGTAGATTTAGTGGTTTGTTCAAAATTATTTACTATTTTTTTATTTTTTATTAAGACTCGTTTCTATTTTTAAAATAATTATAAAAACCCCCCTTCAATCTTTCAACAAATACACGAAATTATACAATACTTTTAACCATTTTGAGGTAACATTTGGAATAGACGACAGAAAACAATATTAAGAAATAATGAATTCTATCTGTATCCCTATGTCTATAGGGGACTATAATCAGAGTATGTTAACATAAAAACTTATGTTAAAAATAGAATGTCCGTACACCAAACAGATAATTAGATAATGTGTTTCAAAAATCACCTTAATATATATACCACTCAAAAAACCAAAATTTATTTTGTCTCTGAAAGGATTCACACATACCGTAAATATTAACCAAGTCTCCATAGAGTCTATTGCTTAATTTTGTCGATACATTAACTCGGCCACGGACTTGTGGCCCTTTATAGTATGATTATATTGATTACTTAGTTGTTGTAAAACGAGGCAGTTCATATGGAATTAGATTATAATTTTAATTACAGATATATTTTAGTCTCCACAGCATTCGAATTTAAATTAAGGGTTATTTAGAGCTTTAGTGCAGTTTAAATAATAATACGGTTTCATAATACTTGTTATCGATACAATTTTTACCAATTAAAAGTTTATATTATTCAAATTAATTTTCCAAAAAACTTTTCTACTGATATCAATTAATACTTTATCTACTATATTTGTAATAACATTTCTACAAACTATTTTGACGGGTAATTGAAGTTTCACGCCAATCGCATTCGTAGCAATAAAAAATACAGATTTTTATATTATTTTTAAAAGAAATAGTGTTCAAAGTTGAATGGTGCATAGTTAAATAGCAATTAATTAAACTATAATAACAAGTAGATTTTCTTAAAAACTATTAAATGTCTTTATAAATATTAGATTTATGATTTAAATGATTCTTCAAGTAATGTTGTATACTTGTAGTAGAATACCATACGCCGTCCAAGACCATCTTAAGGCGGATCAACCGGCATTAGTGTTTTTAACGTTATTGATTTAACGTTATTCTTCACCAAGCGACACAGCAGTGTTATCATAATCTAAGTATATTTGTTTACTTATAACATAATTGTATACCTCACGCTACCGCTAGGACCGACCGCTAATTTTAAATTTGAGGATCTAACTCTCGGTTTACGCGTAGACATGGATGACTAATTCACAGTTTATGTGTGCTTCCACAGGTCTCAAAGTGGGAAGGCAGAAACGGATCGTCTCATGGACCATGTTCAAACGACAATTACAGTTAAACATTCACAGCTGAGCCGAGGTGCCATGCCTCCAGATTTTTCAACACACTAGAGCAAAGTCCAAATATGTCATCAAAATCTTCTAAAAGCTGCTCTTGGCAACTTCTGCAAGCCCTCCTTTCCGTCTTTGCACTTGGAGAATGACTTTCTGGCTCACATGGCAAAACAGAACGTCAATCTTTTTGATATTCTTATTGACTCAAATTTCGACTATGCATGACAACGGAAAAACATTGTCTACTATCTCGCGATGTCAGAGATCGAGAGAGACGAACTATATTTTCCTTGAACGTTCATAAGTCTAACGGGTCGGCGAGAGCTAACTGTAAATATAAATAAAATAAATATTTTAGGGGCGATAACTTTTTAATCTATTGGATTTATATTTATATAAATAATAATTAATTTTTTTTACAAACAGTCCTCAGCGACAACTTATATATAATACTGGGCCTTTTCAGTCCGTGGAGTTTTAAGATATTACGTAATCTATCAACATGCCGTGAATTAATATTTTCAACCTTTTCTTTAATATATAATTACAGTCACATTTCGCATGTCGATGATTTGGATCAATAACAACCGTTAATAATTTGTACATTTTCATTATTGTTTTGCGCTTAAAAGTAATGTAATTTATAATTAAACATTTTTTGACACAGTTATTAAAACAATATTATCTTGCTGACTCACTGTCAAAATCTATCAAAGCAATAAAAAAATTCTGTCTTTCAGGCCCTTTAGGTTTATTACATTATAGCTACATAAAAAAACAATGGCCATGTTATATAGTATTTATTTAAAAAAGTAATTCTGTTGAGCTTTTTCAATATACTGTGTGTTTCGAAAATCGGTTTTTAAAATACTCATTGGTTAGGATTGAAACTGCATTGCACATAAATGTGTCACGTTGCTAAGAACTTAAATTTGAACTGAGAACACTCGTTTCCGTTTGTTACTCTCATAAATTTATAGAAATTTAAATATAAATATCAAAAAATCTCAGTTTCACCCGTATTGTAACATATACTCGTTAAGTGACTCCTAAAACGACGTCCACTGTTTTACGACGGTCAATCAGTATAGAAGACGTCAGTTGGTAACGTATGTTGATATTTGGTAGTGACATCGTTAGCAGATGAAAATATTTTAAGTCAGTTCTATGCTGAGCAACTTTTTTTCAAATAAATGGGTATTTAACATTCAACGGATAAATATGATTATTAATACGTTGAATGTTTTTATTTTAAAGGACATTATTATTTTAAGGTTCCACATATATTACTTTATATTAGTTATATTATTTTTAAGGTTCCATTTTGAAGGTTATTATTTTAAATTAATTTAATATATTTTTGTAATGTAAATTGAAATTAAATTTACAGGCCCAATCGATACTGCATTGAATTACATTTTGTGTTTTTCAATATTACTGTAGATTTATTGCGTTTTACCTCGTTTATTTAGGAAATTGACCTAAAAGCCTGCCAAAATGTACAGTATCTGCCACAATCTCGTTATCGAATATTACTTACCAATACAACGTCAATCCATATAGTTGTATATATGAATTAATTTTATTGCCTTATAGTAATTTATCTAAAATGTATACCATAATCATTATTTTACTCTCAAGTTAATACTTTTCTTTAATATACAAAAGCGGCATACTTAAACATGTTTTATTCATTTTAATATCAAATGTATGTGATTTCATTCATAACTTAAAGAAAAGCTTTTGTAAAACGTTTTGTACTTAAATTCTAATTTTGTGCTATATTTGTATATTTAATTTCAAGCAAATATTTTTATAAAACCACATTCATTTTTAGTCGTATACAAACGAAACGAAATAAAATAAAATAAATAAAAATATGAATCGTAAACTACCTACAGTAGTTCATACTCGTACAGCAGCATATTCGTAATTCACATCGTTACAAACGCGCTGCTTGCAATTTCCTACCTCTGATGTCGCCGCATCCGTTAACACAATCTGTGGTAACGATTCAATTGCTTACAGATTGCTGTTGTGGGTTACGTAAATTATGTGTTCGTTTTAACTGAGTTTTCTAAATATATTGTTCTAAAATGTTGAATCTGATTAACCATTTTTTTTCAGCTTAATTTGTTAAACTAGTTTCTTTGAAATCCTAAAATTTTAAGAAGGGTCTTTCTAGACATGTAATAATTAAATTATTAATGGGTCTCATTAGCCTTACTGAACTCGAAAAAAGGCTAATATACCTAGTCTTGCCATAAATGTTGTAACAAAAAAAAAAATTGTATTTGCAAATAACATTTATTACTTTCCCAGTGTGTTAGTTTAATACACAAATATAAAATAATTAAAAGTATAAAAAGTTGGTGTCCATTGGCTGCAATACAGTTCTTTAAACGTTAAGGCCAGTTATCAATAGGAGCACGCGCTCTTTCCATGGGGAAATCCTTCACTGCCAATCGTACAGATTGATTTTGGGACCCCAAATTATCATGTTGCTTAGAGAAAGCTGTACTATCTAAAACTGACCAGAAATCATAATCCAGTGGGTTAAGATCGGGACTAGCCGACCGCCAGCCTTCAGCTCTGATAAAGTCCGAGACTTTCCAACCAAAACTGCGCGGACCGAGCTTTATGACCCGGCGTCCAGTCTTGCTGGAAGGACCATACTTGGTTATTAAACATGGTGTTCTAGGTGCTACCTCGGACATCGGACAGGATTTCTTCGAATTCTTTTCCTTACTGCTTTGATTACCTTTTTAGTACGAACACTACGTGGACGGCCAGATCTTTCTCTGTCCCTGTCTCATTGTTTAGTAATGCAATCACAGCGATTCTATTTTCTTTATCACCCCACTCCATTTTCATATAACCAAATATTGTACAAGGTGTTGGCACTAAAATGAGAAAACACAATGAATAATCGTTATAAAAATGATAGATTCCAAATTCAAATGTCATATTTTTTTATTTTTAATTGTAACCGTATTTATGGCCAGAATAAGAATATTTGTAATGTTACTGGGAAGGTTTTTTTATGAGACTTAACTTCAAGTTCTTAGAATAACCACTTTTTTTAATAAATTAATTATTATATTAAAAACTGTTATCGTTAATAAATTATTTCAGAGAAAAACCTTGCTAATAACATAAAAAATTAGTCACAAAAACCATTTAAACTAGTTTATTTTAATGTAAAAATATGTTAGGTATTGATAAAATGATAAAAACAATAATAATAAATAATTTAATGTGAGTGACGTAAATAAATTATATTATTGGCATCTGCGTCATAATTATTGTGTCCATTAAACTGAATTGACATTGATTGAAATCCGACCTATTTCAAAATATCGAAATGACAATTTGTGATTTATAATATGCTGTATATTTTGTTTGGATAATATTACACATCAAATCAGTCTAAAGTAATCGCAAATAATTTTATAACAATATTTGAGTTCCTGTGCACTTTATCGTTCAGTTTCAACTAAACTTTTACAGTCGCAATTATTATAGATACCTACTTCATGTCAATTTTTTATCAGGCTATCGTATATAGGACTAAAACCATACGATTTTAAATTGTTATTTTGTTATTTGAGTTGATAAATTACTTTTATTTTAAATTCTTCCTTTACTCAGCGGTTCCCCGACGCAACGACTTCAATAAGTACATATTCTTATTATTTTTTATCTTTTTTAGACGTCTTTTTGTATCGGAGGTTTTTTTATTTCATATTTTTTTAATTATGATACTGGTTTCCCTATATAGTCTATAAATGAACCTACGAACACACTTATTTTCACTTGTTTAGATTTTTACTATATTGGTGATAGTGAAAGGTTCTTATACAATATTGTATAAGAACCTTTCACTATCACCAATAAAAGCTCCGTGTCTTGGAGCTTTCGCTTCTATTTTAACCTAAGAACCATCTCGATGATCCAAACTTTCTAATAAAATAAAAAAAATGTGCAGCACTCAGGGACTGCCGCGGTAAAGCTATTGCATAGCATTTTTTATCAACTTATGCAATTATAATTATTTATGTAGTAATTTTTTTTATTGATGTTAATGCTAGTTTTTTCTTTTATATTAATTGAAGTTGAGCTTGGTGACCGATAAGAAAACATTTTTTTTCTTTTATTCAACAAATAACTGTGAGAAGTTGTCATTCCTATGTAATGTCATAAAAAGGTTAATATTATTATTAGCTAAAAATATTTTCAACCTTAAACCTCACGAATAAAGTTCAATTACGTTTGTTAAGTACTTATACTTACGTTTGTTAAATATTTTATAATTTTAAGGGTCTTTTGTAACACAATAACAGAATGAAAAGTCTTGTTGAAAAAAATACCTTTGTACAAGTAAAACATTTATTCTTAACTAAACCTTAAATAGTAAGCAATAAGTAAGTATATAATACATTTTATCCACATGGCACTAACGCTACTTTTAAATGATATGTACACAATACTCGGCCGACCTACGTATTAGGCGGAGTGGGGTTAAGTTTTTTCGTTACGGATTTTCTTGATTCGGTCGCTGCGCTCCAAGCCCGTGATAAAAGCTATGCAATAGATTTATAATACTACATTTGTGATAATAATAATAAAATGTATGTATATAGAGTACTCACTCATTTTCTTTTATTATTTTTACGTGACTTTCATCATTAATAAATGCACTTTGTTTATTCATATTTAAACCACTGTACAAAAATTATACGAGTACAGATATTCACTGTTGTACGTGCGAGCTTCGTAGAGTCGTACCATGAAACAAATATAAAATACTAAATAATTAATACAAAAAGGAGGTGCTCTAACGCCGAAACTCTAAGCAGGCACCAGATTGCGTACCGAAGAGGGGGATTACGCATGCGCAGTTACGCCGATACAAACATTGTCACCTATATTTCAAAAAGTCATTAAAAGTTCTGCTATTCATCGATAGATGGCAAGACTAAAAAGTATCACCGCTTTGCCGGTCGGAGTGGGGGTGTTAGGTTATTTTCATTACGGAATTTCTGGATTCGGTCTCTACGCTCAAGGCTCGCGATAGAAGCTATGCAATATAGCTTAAAAACGCCGATACAACCATTGCCATCTAGAGGCGAGTTGCTGAACTAAAGAAAAAGCGTTATATATTAAGTCATTAAAAGTTTTGCTATTCATCGATAGATGGCAAAACTAAAAAGTATAAAAGCTGTGCCGGGCGGAGTGGGGGGTGTTAGGTTTTTTTCGTTACGGAATTCTTAGAATCGGTCTCCATGCTCAAGGCCCGCGATAGAAGCTATGCAATATCTTTTAAAAATCCAACTTAAATCCGTTTACGCATTCTGCTGCAACGTTGCCACAAACAGACACACAGATACACAGGTCAAATTTTTAATAGATGTATTAGATTTAAATTATTCATATACTCAGCATGTGCAGGTAGCACTCGTTAGTCTTCACATGTAGTGTGTTTTCCCTCACGTGACGTCATAACATTAAACATCGTTTATGGAACATTGTAACATTTAATAATTTAACATCATTTGAAGTTTATATAAATATAGAATGAAAAATAAACCGACACAGGCAAAGGCTTCAAACCCGTGACCTCTGGGAAAACGTCCCGTCGCTCTACCAATTGAACTACAGTAGCAAAAATAAAATAAATTTAAATAAGCTTAACTTGGCTATACATGTTTATAGATATTTTAAAATATCATTTGAACTACATAAAAGTTTAACTTCTAGAAATTTGTTGTTTTGAAATAAAATGTTAAATACTAATGAATATGAATATATATTACTATTCGTTTTTAAGACTTACGAAATAGTTGTGCTACTACATTTGATAGTTTTACAAGAATAATATTAAGATCATAAGAATAATAAAAATATCATAAAAAAATTACAATTCTAGAAATTTGAAACCTTGTACATAAGTAGTATTTGGATGTCTTATTAAGTTACCCCAAAAGCACCATATATTTTTATAACTATGATATTTATAATTTATTTAATATAATTTAAGTAACAATCATAAAAAAACATCAATATCACAAAATATGATCATTTAAAAATTTTAGACTTAATTAACAACGCAAAGTGATTTCGAATGAAATATTCACCAGATGCTACACATTTTGATTTCCTCCATCTGAAAACAATTTCGAAACTCATATTTAAGGTATAAAAATAAAAATGAGCGTGATATCTGTGAAACAATATAAAGGATTGATTTTTTTGGGACCAATTGCATTTAGTCATCTTTAGATATAAAATGGAATCTAAAATGGAATAATATCAGACAAAAAATAATGATAAATTATTTGTTTTAGTTACACTTGTTATCAATATTCTTACAAGATTAATAAAATTAGTAAATGGTTCATAAAGTTTCATAAAGTTCACAAAGATAGATAAATTTATTTTTCATAACAAAATAAGTTGTTGTTTCTTATCATTTTAATTTTCCAAGATTTACTTTATTGGTAGTATTTAACTCTTTAATCGAATACATTTTGTATAACATTATTCTAGTTGTCAGATTTTAATTCATTCATTGTACATATTTTTGTCAGATAACTCATCAATGTTATTTTCATGTTTAAGGGTTTTTATAACAACATTACATGGCTGGATGAGCAATATATGGCTACCAAGTAACATTCACAAAATGTGGTAATAACTCATATAAATAAAATTCGTATTATTCTGCGGAGAAAATAAATTTACGATCGTCCCCGTCTATTAATATGATCATTATGATGTGTTTGTTATGTTCGTGTAAGTAGGAATGTTGATAATACATCTCTGTAATAAATAATTGATTACAATCAAATTACAATTGTGATAATGTGTTTATTTTACAGCAGGTTATTATTTCGTATCAGAAAAGTAAATTTACTTTGATGTTAGATTTTTTCACGAGTTATTAATTTTAACCACAATTAATCGTAATAATAAATTGATTTGATAAAGAATATTTTGGAAAGAAAGATTTGGGAATTATGATTTAAATTAGATATTTACTACAACCTATACCACCTCAGTCACGGAATATTTTCTATTATTTAACAAAATTTTATACAAATAATGTAATTATTTTTTAAAATAATAAATGGTTAAAATTCTACCGACATCTTTACCATTACCCATAGCCGGCGAAGCGCGTAGATTTATGTACACACAAGAACATTTATTATTATATGAGTTACTCAATTTTACGTAAGAAAATGAAAAATAAATAAAGGCAGATTAAACGATATGAATTTATATCACTATCTAGCCTTTGCAAAGAAATTCGTTTGCTTTCCATCCCTGTGTCTTATATCATTAATCATAAATCATTATCATTAATTATCAAATTACTCAGCAGTATGTATCGTTCATTTAAGTGACAAAAATATAACTTCTATCACAAAAACAAAACAAACCAAAACTAGATTAATTTTGGAAATTTTGATTTATTGTATATATACATTTCATAAATATAAATTTCAATAAAATCTTTTCATAATTAAACAAGTATTCCTATTTGCTTAACTACAACATTACAAAAGTTAAGTAGGTATATGTGTAATTGTGGGTCTCCTTATTAAAGTATATAAGAATAATATTTTCTGATATGGACATAATCAAACTTGTAACTGGTTTCGAAAGTACTAAAACCAATTTTGGACCCTTATTTTACTTTACCTAAATAAATAAAATAAGTAACTATCAGGATTCTTAACAAGGAATTAATTAAACATATTCATTTCCGATTTGGAATTCCTGTTTATTATATAATTACATATTAAAATGATTACAATGTGGCGGGATCATCCCGGTGAGCGCAATTTGCTGACATGTCACCGGAATGACACCGTCAGTTAATCAAAGGGGTAAACTTAAATATTAATTTACTATACTGAATTAATAAGTTTATCCATAACAAACTGGAATGGCTTATGAAATTTTATTATTAGATATTACTTCTAACTTTAGTTAAATTACGTTGAAGGTTTAAATTATAAGTTTGTATTGTGTTAAACAAAATAACTGAGACGTAACAAAGTGAGTCATTTTTAAAAATTACACAAACTAGGAACTGTTATACGTAACTTAAAACATATTTTATCATTTAGTAGGTAAGGTATAATATTTAATTATTATTTTATTACTCTGTCAGGATTTAGTAACTATTTAGCATTTAGAATGACCGCACTGAGCACTCTATCTTGCCGAGCATTCAAATTAACATGCAAATTAAGAGAATGTGCCAGCCGCAGCAGCGAATGCAATTTTGCACTTTTAATTTACAATTTATCACTGTTTCAAAAACTTAACATTTGAAATAAAATAATATCACAAAAAATAAAACATAAAATATTACTCTATAATAAATAAGGTAAAAAGCAAACTACTTTGTTTTATGCATAGTAGTTTTTATACTCACTGCAGTGACTTCTTTCTATAATAAATATAGTGATAGTTCTATAATGATATCTTCTAGTAAATATGAATTAAAAAAATATATGTTCGAAATAAACGTAATTACTTCAGTATTCATAGTTCAAAAATTTCATAAAGTTAATTAAGAAAATTTCATAAAGAACATTAAAATAAAAGTAGATTTAGTTTTAAAACTTGTAAAAAAAAGGCGTATTTTTATAAATAAAATAGTTATTTCACGTTATTACATACTTTTCCGTATAGACAACCTAATTCAGTTCCACTGCTGAAGTTTAAGCGAAAATTATTATCTATTTTCACCAAATAGTTGCGTCTGATGTTAGCTTTCTATTAAATCTTTTGAATTTATTTTTCAAAATATAAAACTTATAAAATTAGAACGTTATTTTCTAAGTGTAGAAAAAAAAATGTTGAACTTCTAATACATTTTGTTAATTAGTATTTCCAACTAAATTGTAAGTATATATTTTGTTTTTATTGATATTAATACGTTTTGTTAGTGTCTAATAATTAGTTTCATGTTGAATTTAAGTAAAAAAAATCCAAGAGAAGATATTGTAATTGAGTAAGTAATTTCAAGTAATTTCAAGTCATCGACTTGTATTCGAAAATAATTCACTTCGTAACATTTTAATATTATATAATATTAATGGTGTTTAATATATTATATGACTAGCTTTTGCCCGCGACTTCGTTCGTGTGGACTTCAGGTTCGTCCCGTCTAGTCTAGTAATAAGTAAGAAATACGCTAACTAAGCACTGCAGAGCCCTAATCATAGGCCTATAGGTAGCTACTGCAGTATGCTCCTATAAACTACATTTAACGATCTTTTTCCTTCAGCATAAACATGCAGATTCTTCGCTTTGGAAACACGTGAGCAAGCCACATAGAGCTGACCGTGAGAAAAACATGGATATACTTCCAAAAAATACAGTACGGTAGTTATTGTTATGATTGTACTTTAATGCAATCCTTGCCTATTTAATTAACCTATGTATAATTCAATTATCAATGAAGTAATTCGTTATAATTAACCTATTTATATAATTTGTTATAATTAACGGTAAATAACCTATCTATATAGTAATTAAATTATCAATGAAGTAATTCGTTATATAATTAACCTATTTATATAATTTGTTATAATTAACTGTAAGTAACCTATCTATATAGTAATTGAATTATCAATGAAGTAATACGTAAAATGAAGTATCTTTTTGTACGTGTAACTCCTAACCAAAAAGAAACCTGGCAATAACTAACCTTAGGCCTATATTACTTAAAGTAGGCAACCATACGTTTTTATCAAATAGTGCCTTGAAAATTCGCAAAACGGACACAACCGTCAACGACGTCTGCCCTCACGCCTCTGCCCGCGTTCGGGTAGCGCACTCAGCGATGAGCCACTTCTTCCCCACCGCTTTATAGTACTCTGTGCCCACAGCACCTACCCCGCTCCCCCCACGCCCTGTTCGCCTGGCGCCGCTGCCGGTATTTATCACCGAAACGGTATTTATCGCCGAAATTGCTATGACTCTGCATTTTAAATCTGTGATATCTTCGAAAATATTTATTTAATTTGCATGCTGTAAAAAGCCATATTGATCTTTATTAAATGCACAATGTATTTAAGATACTTAATTGGATAAGGATTAATACTGTATTGCTTAAAATCGCTTCGTAAATAAGCCATTATTTCTCGTACAAAGTAAAGGATAAAAAATGGTTATTGTGGGTTATTCCTAAGAGATAAACATATACCATCACGGACTTTTTTTTATATTTTTCATGTACAGAAATGGATCAGTGACGATTTTATTATATGTATAGATTGACTACACAATAATTGGCACTTAAAATGTAAATCAAAAAGCGATTTCATTGCGGACATGGTTCAAATCATGCATCATTTAAATTGAAACAATCCGTTTTAAAAAAAAAAAAATATATATATATATATATATATATATATATATATATATATAAAATATGTACATATGTTCTGTCGCAATGAAACCTTGTTTTGAATCTTATATAATATATTTTTTAAAACCCATTTTTAATTGATATTAATAAATACATATAAAAAGTATTATTTGAATATCATAGACTAATATTGATTGATTCAGAGTAAAAAATAAATTCAACAAAATACTCACATTGTAATTATGATTATTAATATAAAATCTGAAAACTATACCCTTAACTCCTTTCCTATTAAAGAAAAAAGGTTCTAAATACCAATATTAAATACATTGTAAACAAAGTGTTGAAAATAATAAGTAACTATAAAATATTTTTTACTCATTATAATTTCTGGACAGATCCAAAAAAATCGTTTTCCTTTTAAACAGGTTAGTTTTTCAGTACAACAGTAAATTTTTCCAATTGACTAACCTGTTTAAAAGTTTGATAGAATGAGAGAGTGCGATACCGTTGAAATATTTATAAATTAATTTTTAGTTTCAATGAATCATTATAAATTAAAGCATATATCTAGGTCAATTATTTTATGCTTACAAATATTATAACACGTGTATTTTAAATTTGTATATATTGTTTTGTTTATTTTATTAAACATAGAATAAACATCAGATATGTCTTCATTAGATTTATCGACGGCTAGTTATGGTAAGTAAAGTGCCTATAATAAATATATGCATAATATTATACATATTATATAATAAATATATTACGTATGTGTAAAACCAGTATGAATAATATATTTTAAGTAATAATTAATAATAAGATATAAAATAAAAAAGATATGTTATTAACATTTCATATTATTTAAAGATGTATATCGTAATTAACATAACAAGGCTTCTCAGATAAATTGGCAGTTGGTGGACTCGTGATTAAATGTTGCAATTTGCATGATTTTTGAATATATACATTTGTGTTAAGTATTTTGGTTTGAAATTAAACTATGGTGATAAAAATTTAAGATATGGTATTAAAAATATATTTACCCCCCTATAATGACGCAAATTAATTGGAATTTTGCCCGACTAGTTTTGAATCAATTCGAGGTTCTTATTCATGAGCTAGAAGCATGGCGGACAAATTCCTATTTATAAAAATAATATGATATAAAAAGAAAAATAATAATAATAATGAAAATAAAACACATTAGAGTATTTGCTTAAAAGTCTTATATTGTAAACACGATTGCATTTTAATAAAACACATACTAAAAAGAAAAATCTGAAAACTTGCAACACGGATTTTTTGTACCTAGTGCAAAAATTGTTGGGTGTTGTATGTGACTTAAATTAAACTATGAGAATAACGATAATGACATGCTTATCATTAATTTACTGTTAAACTTATATTACAATGCATGGATTGTCTCTCAAATTAGTAAAGCAGAGATAAATTGAAGCTACCGAGTAGTTAGACCTAAAGCTTACACTAACTTTAATATCTCTAAATATAATATCTAGTAGAAACAGCTACGTGTCAAAATCTTCGTTTTGTTTGTTACCTTGCACAGTATATAAAAGGGATAAAAGTGTTTTTTCTACAAACAGTTACCGATAAAGTAGAAAAACATGTAAACATTTTTATTTTCAATTACGTATCATTGTTAAATAAAGTTCTATACTGACTGATATATTCATGTCAATCAAACGAAAGCAATATTCTTAAGTATTTGAAATATACTATAATATTTGGATTTATTTCTAAATCGTTTATCATTAATTTATATTTTTATATTTTATTTTATTAATTTTACATGTACATGAGACAATAAAAAACGTGGTTGGTTAAGTTAAGCTATTATAAGTACAATAAAGAGACTTTTAACAGCTTCATTTTTGGCCTTTAAGCGTTTCACATGCTACTTGAGAATAACAAGGGTACTTACAAAATATGTAAGATAAAATATATTTTATTCAACATAGGTAGAGATTTTAGTAAGTATTTTATAGGTACAAGACAATAATATGTACTAAAAAAACATTTTACTTACTACTGTTACTACATACATGTTTGTCGTTTTACATTTCAAATAGATTAGAAACAAATATTGTACTGCATTATTTTAGTTCCTAATTAAAGCTACACCTATTTAATTTCGTTTATTTAATATAATAAAGTAATATTACAGACAGGTATAAGAAATACAGAAAATTATTATACTCGTAAGGGTGTATTATGGAATTTTTTTTTTTTTTTTTTTTTTTTTATACGATCTAGGGCAATGCTTGACTACATTCCACCTGATGGTAAGTGGAATGTAGTCTTAGATGGTAAGGCGCATTGCCCTAGCAACCTATTCACTCTTCTCTTGAAGACACCCACATTATATTTGGTCGGAAATACCGACGCAGGCAAATTGTTCCAGTCCTTCGCTGTACGCACTAAAAATGAGGAAGCAAAGCGCTTCGTTCGGACAGGTGGAATGTCTACAACAAAAGGATGGATACCTGCCGTGCGTCGGGACGTCCGGTGATGGAAGGGGGACGGGGGAACTAAGTCGTGTAGTTCCTGCGCACACTCACCAAAATGTATCCTATAGAATACTGAGAGGCTAGCAATTTTACGCCTGTGTTCAAGGCTTTGGAGGTCGGCTTCGACCAATTCGGGATCGCCGATAAGCCTCTTTGCTCGCCTCTCAATTGAGTCCAGAACCGCAAGATGAGACTTTGCGGCACCAGCAAATATGTGACAACAGTACTCTACACACGACCGGATCTGTGCTTTGTATAGAACAAGAAGCTGTCCCGGTGTAAAGTACTGCCGAACCTTCGCAAGAACGGCAAGCTTTGCTGCTGCTGCTCTTGCTCTGGACTCAATGAACCGACCAAAGTTGAGGTTCGAGGAAATCTCTAAACCTAACAACTGAAGCCGGTCACTGTATTCCAAGGATACATTCTGGAAAGTAGGAGCCAAGGTGAAAGGGCTCTTTTTGGCGGTGAACAGACACGTCTGCGTTTTGGTGGCGTTGAACTTGACAAGATTGGCATTGCTCCATGCGGAGACTGCCTGAAGTTTGTCATTCAAACGTTGCACCATGGCTTCTCTTTCAGACTGTACTTGATCTCGACTAGCCCGAGTACTCGGCAGATATCTTTCTACAACTGTGCTGTCGTCTGCATACCCATAGATACCGGGCTTCAACAGATCATTAATGTGCAGCAAAAAAAGAGTTGCAGAAAGAACGGACCCCTGAGGCACTCCGGCATTTATTTTCAAGGGTTCCGAGGAACACCCGTCAACAACTACTCGGAGAGATCTCTGGCTCAAAAAGTCCGTTACCCAGCCGATCAGACCAGGAGATATACCGTACGCTGAAAGCTTGCTTATAAGGCTCGCATGCCAGACCCTGTCAAATGCCCTCGAGACGTCCAGAGAGACGGCGACCGCTTCTCCGTTCTTCTCGATGGCCTCGCCTAAAATGTGTGTAGCATACACTAGGAGGTCCCCAGTAGACCTATTACGACGAAACCCGTACTGTCGGTCACTGAGGAGATCGTTACCTTCTAGGTATGCTAGTAGGCGCGAGTTCAATACACGCTCCATAATCTTGCAGAGTATGGAGGTGATTGAAATCGGTCTGTAATTGACAGGGTCGGCACGGCTGCCTTTTTTGGGCACGGGTTGCACATTAGCAAGCTTCCAGGATTTCGGCACTATTCCAGTCATGAAAGAGAGACGATACAAACGTGTCAGTACAGGAGACAACTCAGCTGCGCATGTTTTGAGCAGAATGGCTGGTATACCATCAGGACCACTGGCTTTATTCACATCTAAACGACACAATGTTCTCCATACCTCTTTGTTAGTGATGCGGATTTCAGGCATCGAAATACCGCAGTGAGGAAGATGTGCTGGAGAAGCATTGCCAGTGTCTAGATGCGAATTATCAGCAAACAGAGAAGCAAATACATTTGCTTTCTCTGTTGCTGTGTGGGCCAGGGAACCATCCGGCTTCAGCAGAGCAGGCAGTGAGGGTTGGCAGAAATTCGCTTCGATCGCTTTCGCAAGAGACCAGAAAGCTCGACTGCCAGTTGGTCTGGCAGAGAGCTTTTCGCCATTCTTAGCGATTCGATCGAGACGAGCCTTCCGCAATGCCTTTTTGTAGGTCTTGGCAGCTTGGTTAAAGGCTCTCTTCTTTATACTTACATCCGGAGTTTTGCGGCTTCGAGCATCAGCCCAAATAAGGTATGCCGAATGTTATTGGAATCTCATTGGAATGTTGATTATATTTACATGACATTGAGATTCCACACGTTCTAGAAAAATTACATTTAGATATTTTATATGTGTATATTTAAAAGATTTTCGAAACCAAATAAAAATGAAAGAAAATTATTTGCACGAAATTAGGTTATACAGAAGCTAGTCCTTGTTTTATTATTTCTGGAAAGAAAGCTAATATAAAATGATTTCTTAAATATATGTTATTTGACTTTCAGAATTAAAATTTTATTATAAAGTTTATAACAACGAACATAAAGAAAAATATTTAACATCCTATTTTTTATGTTACTCCATTCCTTTGTGTTTATATAAAATATGAATTAAAATTTATCATATACATATTGTGATTTTCCTAAAATGACCACACAGAGAAAATTATATTTTTTTAAGGAAATTAAAAATTAATAATGTCTGTATTTCCCTTACAGTTAAATGTGCTTTTAACTAACTTCTAAACCTAAGTATAGCGAGTTGAAGTCTCTTATTTAGGTTGTAGAAGATTAATCTTTTTTTTTTAAACTAATATTAGTCGCAATTAGTGTCTACTGTATAGTAGTTCTTTAACTTTATAGTTTTTAATGTGTTTGTATGAAGCAATAATATTTAAATAGTTGTAAAGTCTAGTTGATGTCAATTACTTTTGCTCGTATTCGAAGTAACTCCATGAGTTTGTATCATTTTTAAATATAAGTAAGCACGCAAAAATATATAAAACTTAATTTTTGTGCGTTAACTTAATGTTAGTGCGAAAGTCAGTAACCAATATAATATGTAAGGACACTACTCATAAAATGAAATCGTAACTTTAGATTATATTATATCCTTGTCATTATCTTTTTTTAATTTTTATTACACATTGGATTGTTTGATACTTATAAAATACATGCATTTTATGTATTTTCCATATTTTTTTTTTTAGTAGTATTAAATTTCATGAAGTAGGTAATTTAATATAGGTTTAGCTGCAGCCTATGAAAATTACAAATTTTATTCGACGCTAGTTAAACTATACTACAAAAGCTGTTAATAAATATATATTTTCAAGAAATTCTAAATATAACGTAAATAAACCTAACAAAGAATGAAAATATGTTCTTTTGTACACGACATTTTTGCCGGAAAAAGGCCGATTGCAGCACATGTGCCTGAGTTACGACCATAAGCTGGCTAACGACGTGCTGTCTTATGGACTGTCCATAAAACATTGATGTTTTCGGTAAATTCTTCCAGTTAATAAACTGGTTCTATAAATTACACAATATTTCCCATTTACTAATCCTTGCTAGTCCTGAAGTATATAAAGGAACAGGGAACATCCAAAATTGTTTATGAACGATGTTCATTCCAGTGGCACTGTCTATGTATGAATGAACTTTTAAGTGACAAAAGTCGTACTTTAACCAGTATTGTATTAAATTTAAATGTATGTATAAAAAAAAGAAGAGAGAAAAAAGAAAGTAATCAAATAAAAGATACAACGTTTTTGTTTGAATATGAGTAATTGGCTGAGGCCTATTCACGCTCTTCATATATAACATCACTTTTGTTTTGTTAACAGTCTAGTTTGAATAAAATTGGAATTGATGTTGTTTCTATTTTTCACATCCACTAACTACGCTACATTTACGTCCAAAAAGTTTTTTTCTTTTTTTGTCTATTCTGTTAGCACTGGCTATGGCAGCATCAAAAACTGTCCGCAACTCCGTCGGCAAATAGTTTTACAATATCAAACGACTCCACTTGAATAAATTATATTTACACAAAATCGACCATCGGATCGATACCTATAGAGGTAATGTATAGTTGAAGGAATATCTTAGAATAATAACAAAAACACATGCCGAAATAAAAAAAAGACAGAAAAACTATCCGATTTTTAGACTAGTAGGTTTATAGATATGAAGAAAACTAATAAAAAATTATAGAAATAAAATAATAATACAAAATAAAACAAAAAACCAATAAATATAAATTAAAAATAAAAAAAAAACCCGATACCAAAAGACCTCTAAAAATAATCAAAATAATATTATTATGTACTTATTGAAGTCGTTGCGTCGGGGGACCGTTGTACGTACGTTGATAGTGTATATATTACGAAATTAATCATTGAGGACTTAGACTATACGATTCGATATCGTAATTTCTTTATTTGCCTTGTTAACTTACTTGCATTTTAATTTCTCCCTTTATTAAACGGTCCCCCGATGCAACGAATTCAATAAGTACATAATAATATTATTTTTATTCCTTTTGGAAGTTTTTTTGTATCGGGGTTTTTTTTAATTTGTATTTTTTTTCTGCTTTTTAAAGTTAACATAACTTTAAAAAGTGGTTTCTGAATTGTACTGAATGAACCTACAGACACACAAAATTTTCAATTTTATTAAATATTTCTATTAATCTATCCTAATATTAGCAAGAGGAAAGATTTGTTTGTTTGTTTGAATTAAATAGGCTCCGAAACTACAGGACCGATTTAAAAAAAAATTAGCATTAGAATCCTACATTATCCTTGATGAACATTGGCTATATTTTATAATCATCATCACTAATATTATAAAGAGGACAGATTTGATTGTTAGTTTGAATTGAATACGCTCCGAAACTACTGGACGGATTTAATAAAATATTTTACCTTTAGAATCCTACATTATCCCTCTGATGTACAAAGGTTATATTTAATATGAGAAATATATATATTATATTTAATAAAATAGGGATCCGGGTGAAAGTTTCGACAATGTTATAAATTATAAATACACGACTTTTTCATATAGGTACCTATATACGAATATTAATAAATATAAACATTTAGAGTTAAAATAATTTACAATCACTAATAACACTATGATGAAGGGATGTATATTATCACTAGCTGTTGCCCGTCACTCTTTATGACTACGATCATATACCAAATAAATATATTTCTGACAGTCTACGTGGACGCAGTCACGGGCAACAACTACTCCTAATAAAGAATTTTACCTCAATAAATAAATGTAAAAACTTTTTGGTGTACATACATACAACAAGGATTTTTTTTCTGTATAGCGCGGCGAAGCCGCTGGGAACAGCTGATTATTGCATAAGAACTTTTCATCAATAAAACTTCAATATCTTAGAGACGACTGTTTCTATTTTGACCAATCATAGCTAAGAACCATCGCGACGAACATACCTTTCGATTAAAAAAAACCGCATTCAAATCCGTCCACGCGTTTGGCACAGTTTGCCACAATTTGCCACAGACAGATATACACAGATACATAGATACACAGATAGGTCAAACTTATAACACCCCTCTTTTTAGTAGGGGGTTCAAAATAAAAAATAACGTTGTAAAAAAAATAATTTCAAGATAATTCAAACTTAAAAACCAAAATATCTTAACTGAAATATATTTAACCACTTCTATTTTAATCAATTAAATTTAAAAAAAAATGTTTTATTTAAAAACTAAAATTTTGTTGGCTATGGTCCTATAATATAGTGGTGTGTGGACTTTAAATTAGTATTTAATATTTCAACTTTACCCAAAAGTTTGTTATTCATCCATAAGTTTGCCATGAATGAACATTTAGATAAACAGGTAAGTATTGTTTTAATTTTTCACCACCACCACGTAAGAATTGTTAGAATAACCTCCATTCCTTGGTCGCCGATCAATAATCATGCATTTTTTTATTTCGGAACGTTCATTAAAAAAAAACCAGGCCCGCCCGGTTTACGCCCATGGTTTTAATATCCAAGGACTTTTTGCACTCCTCTATAAAATTATTGTAATCTGCGGTAACAGACGAGTAACATTTTTGAAATCTATTATATAGATTATATCTACATTTGCTACACAATCACTTCTTGACCTCACGGTATAAAACTTGTCTTTTTCGCGGAGGCTTTATTCTTGCGTTCTTCATGATTTCAAATCTATCTCTATCACAACTTTTATAATAATATAACAAGTTTAAAACCAAAATTAATAACTGTCAAATAAAATGATTCCTTGTGTGTATTTGTTTTACGCTTAATAGAAAAATTATTTACCATTTGATTGAACATTATATTTTTTTTATTATTTAGGTAATATATATGTCGCCGCGATGATTTAATAAAATAAATTAAGGGACAAACTTAACTTAATCTAGTATGTAAGTTAATTATTTATAATAATTGTAATCACTTCATCCGTATCTTCAAAACAAAATTACTTTAATTTTTATTAATTAAATATCGACATGACTTAGTTGTTGTATTTTGCTATGTTATTTTACGGATGAAGTTAAATAATTACCGTTGTGAGATTTTACTATAGTCAAAATTAATTATGTTTTGTTAAGAAGGCCTTCGCTTAGTATTACATTTTATTACATGTAAATAACTATAAAATGATTGTAAATGGATGACATTTTGATTCAGAAGTTGGTTAGTTTACCAACTGTACTTTATTAATTTCCTAACTTTATTAAGTTTTAGCTATCAATTAATTAATCTAAGATTTTCGTAAATCGTCATTATTATGGCAATAAATTATGCAATATCAATTGTAAGAGAAATCAATTTATTTAATTAGAAATATGTTAAATAGTTGTTCAGGCGACGAGCGTTGCCCGGTATTGTGATATTGTCCGACCGTAAGGGTTGATGGTGACGCTCGGCGCGAGACCTAACTCACTTTTGGTAGAGCAGCCGTTTGAAAAGGTCGTAAGCAATTATTCACTATTTTTATTAATAATAATTGTCATTTTTGTTCTTATAATTATTTCTACTTTTATTTTAGTTCTATTTTACTTTGTAGTTGATTTGTTGGGTGTGTCATCAAGTGCATTAAAAATAGCTTTAGTTTGTCTTTCCCTAGTTTCATTTTATAGTGTGTCGATTCTTTAAAACTTAAGGAACTTAGCTATGGATAAAAACTCAGACATCAGAACCAACGACACTAATGGTGTCGATGGCTCTGATCTTTTTAAAAATATAGGAAGTGATTTAAATCCGTTATATATGTTAATATAAATCTCATATAAAAATCTTAATATCACATGATATATTGTATTATATATCGACTTCGTTGAATTGTTATTAGTTAAAAATATATATTTAATAGCTAGACCAGCCAACATTGGACATATTTATTATTAAAATCTCACGGTTTGTCAAAAGACAAATCATTTCATCCTTGTATATATAATACAGCCAATTAAAAATATCATCTAAAAATATTAATGCTACGTTATTTTAGAGAGAATATCTTTTCCTATTTTAACAATGTTAAATATTTACCCGGCTATATTCCCGTAAATTAATCAAATTTTCCAGACTAATTTCAGTTTTATAATGGCACGAATTTTATTTAATTCACTAAATGAAAAAGAAGAACGCTCATGAGCTTAATAACACATATCTTTGTCCTTGAATACAATCGGGTATTTTGTCCCTCAAGATACAAATCTATTATTAAAATAGCTTGAAAAGTCATCAAGAATACTGAGTAGGTAAATTGTTCATTCAAAAAATATTATTAGATGCTTTGGAAGTTATAACTTTAGTTTATTTTCATTCTTGACCATAAAATTTATGAAAGCATAGTTAAACTTAAAGTAAAATTTCTTGGTTTCGAAGTTTTCTAGATTTCTGTCCAAGTTTGCTCGCCGACGGAGGACTTTTAATGCCTTGTCTTATCTTTCTGAAAACTTCTTATGTAGCATGTTCTGACATTGCTTCCCACTCGCCTGTGAGGAGCAATATACTGATATTGCGAAACTGATATTTGGCGAAATCAAAAAAAATATTTTACTTGAATGTCGACTAGAGGCGAGAACTATTGGGATTCAAGTTGTCAAGAATCGTACATTTTAATTTAAAAATACACTTCATATTCGGTTTGTTATTTGTTTGTTTGATGAGAACTTTTCATGAAAATGGTAATTATATTGTGAAGTAAACTACTGTGATAGGATTTCATGAAATACATAACAAATAGTTTTTTTTAAACCCACAAAATATCCGATTAAGCTGGTATATGGTTCATCTCAGACCAGGGCGCGCTTAGAAACCTCATAGCTTTAGTTTTAAACCGGGGAGTGTCTTTACAGATGGTCTTCTTTCGATATATATGATATCAAAATTGGCTCTCCTACATGGGTATGGGTTCGAAATAGAAAATATATAAAAATAATATTTTAAATTGAATGGAAAATGAAAGGTGCACTAAATTATGTTAAAAGGAAGTATTTGTTTACTTGCTCAGTAATATATTTTTTCTAAAAATGTTTTAAAATATGAAACCTACATCGTGACAAACACTCTTAAATCTTTTATATAAATGCATTTTTTGTGTTTTCTTAAAAGAATATATAAATTCAAACACAAAAATTAAATTTATCCTAAGACCAAGACCAAGCAAAAGTCTATTTAGTAAATGAAAGGTATTATTTTAATAGCAATGATCAGTTTGATCCAGCAGTTTGAAGTGTCGTTGTGATATGAGAGGACGTTTACGTCTCACATTAAAAACTTACACGCTGTGCTCTTAACCCGGCGTCAGCACAGTTAAAATATGTTACAACGATAGTAGGGTTGGGTCCAGGAGACCCGTGAAGAAAATCGTCATAATTTTAATAATTACAAGACATTTACTAATATATGGCTGTAATTGGATAAAACGACTATAGTTTAAGTGGTCATGTATGAGTAAAAAGAACTTTAAGTAAAACTTTCTTTTTAATATTTTTTTTATGATAGTGGAGCAAAATATTAACAAAAATAACAACCTTTGTTTTAAAGTCACAAAACTTGAACCAAACATAAACTTTTTTTTCTAAAATATTAATAATTAGGATACGTGTAAATCACATTTAATAAGACTACAAATAAAATTACAAATTAGTTTTATGAATCAGTCATATCATTGCTTACATATGCGCAATCTCTACAGTACAATATTGCAAACTCAGTGCAGATATATTTGTTTCAGTTCCGTCAAGTTCAATTACTTTTTCAGTCTTTTTTGGCAGGACAGTCTTGCAACCTTTTTCTGACCTTCAGTATCTTTGCAGACGGGTCCCTAACAGGGTTTCCTAAAAAAAACGCGTATTGTTTGGCACATTAGTCTTAGCAACTGCAGGATGCCTTTACGGTCGCGCAAAATGGTCACGAACAAGAGTAATGCGTAAATTGAGAATTTGCAACACTTTGTAACAATGTTGTTATTTATCTTAAGAAATATATGTGCATTTATTGAAGCCATATTTATATATACATATATATTATAAAATTTTCAACCCTAAATCGAATGTTTAGGCCTAAAGCCCACTTTATTGTATCTCTTCCAATAAAATTAATAGATTGTACCTGGCTGTCGTAAGTGCTGACAAAATTCTACTGTGATTCTGTTCTGTAATTTAATCAGGGGTTCATTATCACTATTCATTTCACATGCGTTTTCGTCGTCGTTTGGCTGCAATGCTCAAATGGACTTCTACATCTTCAGTTTCTGAATTTTCTTGATCGCAGTCTGATTTCTCCAAGATACTCAATATTCGCTGTCGTTTGCGTTCTTCGAGAACCGTTATTTCAAAAATCATGCGAATAAAATAAATAAATATACTTTTTATAATGGCGCGAAATTACTACGCGAAGTGTATGGTTGGGCCAAATTTACCCTTTGTCATGTTTAGAAGCGATTATAAACCGCTGCGATTGCAATACGACTAAATATCGATATTCCGTGGAAAGATACGACCCTTAGCTCCAGCTATTGAGGATTATGGCAGTGTGGCACCAAAAACATTAGAAATACGCGCATTTGAAAATAGCCCGGGTCAAATAGACCCAACTGTGCGAACGCCGGGTTAAAAACTTTTCCATATGAATACGTTACATTTCAACATGAGTAATAGACTCTTAGAGTTTATTGCTGATAATAATATCATTTATACAATGTTGTAGATTGTGTATTATTAGAACGATTTATTTGACGACCAAAACGAAAAAGATCCTTGGACTAATGACAAAAAAATCTGGTAATTAATGTTGTTGTGTTTGAGTAATTCAGTATCATCTGCTAGCTATCTAATCGATACTAGTTCAAATAAATTGTAGTAACCAACAATTTTTAAAATATATATGTTTTGTTTGAAAGAAGCTTAACAAATCGAGTTAAAGATGATTATATGTAGCTTATTAAATTCATTGATAGTTAGAATCTCAGTCAATATCGGTTATTTTTCATTTATTCTATTATTGCATCATATTATTCAAAATTAAAATTCTCTATAATTTTTAATGAAAACCATTCAAAACCACTTAATTATAACGTAGGATTATTTCAGGGCTGTTGTATTTCTCCAATTATATTTAATATAGTATAATATATAGTATTAATATTTTAATAGACAAATTAATTAGAAATAAAAAAAGGGGGGCTATCGGTTTAAGTTCAACAACAAATACACAGAATCCATACTAGCTTTTGCCGATGATCTCGCGATACTGACACGTAATCCGAAACAATGTCAGGTACTTTTAAATGTAGTTGAGGATTTCTGTACGTGGACGGGCGGATTGAGGACAAAACCAAGTAAATGTTTTAGTCTGTGTCTGGGTAGACGGAATACCAAATATACCTCTTACGATCCGGGTCTCATAATAGGCGGTCAGTGGGTTAGTACGGTTACGGAAGCAGCTCCGTTTAAATTTTTTGGTAAAAAAATCGATTACCAAGGCCGTACCCCATCGTTGGATGTAATAGTCGATAGCTTTTTAAATGATCTCAAAAAGGTAGACAACCAACCAATAAGTAACGTCAAAAAAGCTTGGATTTACGATAATTTTTTAACATCATGTCTAAATTGGCCTTTCCTCGTTTATGATATTAATAAAACCCTTTTGTCATCTTTACAAGACAGATTTTCGAAGTTTAAAAAAATGAAACTTCTGTTGGACATATTTAGCAATCCTTTCACGATTTCACTTGATAATACGCCAGAGTCAATGCAGTTAGAAATTATAGACATTCAAAACGGCCAAAATTTACGCAACAAATTCAACGAAGGAGACTTGCTGAACTTTTACCGCAGCATTGATAAAAATATCTACGAAGAGTTGATCATAAACGCTCTGAAATGTGCCAGCTTATTTGGTTCTACTTACATATGTGAACAAACTTTTTTAATACTAAATAATAATAAAACAAAAAATCGAAACCGCCTTGCAAATGAAAGTTTGGAAGCAGTTATACGTGTTACTACAACTAAATTTGAGCCAAATATAAAAAAGATTATAAGCACTATGCATTGCCACGCTTCAAATTAATAAATTCTTTTTTAATTTTAATAAATTATTATCAATTCTTTATTGTCTTTGATTACCTATACCTCTGGCGGCCGACCCGCCATCAGTTCATGATTTGCCCCTAGTCTTAATAAGTCTGTACAACCCTGATTTAGACACTTAAAACAGGTGTTCATAAATTCTTCATTCTTCTGGGTACAAGATATATCTATTAAAAATTTATATCAAATAAAAGGTGATAATTAAATAACAATTCTTAAAAAACTTAAAAAATAATATTAAAATGCATACATTACAACCACCAGTGTCGTTTGTTATTTTTATTATAATAATAAAAAAATGATTGGAAAAATTATCCTGTCGTATAAGAATTGTATTCAAACAACATTTTTTAAGGGGGCCCTTAAGGCTTCTTCTCTTTTCAAATTAATACCATGGCTCTAAAAACTCTAAAATAATAAAAATATTGTATGTATATATCATCGATTGCTAAATTGGAGTAATAAAAAAACACAAAAGGGTAGAAATATACTGAATATAGTAAATTATAACGACGACGACGACGACGACGATAAAACGAAATAATCTTATTTTATTTCAAAAGCACTTTTATTACGATAAATAATATATTTTATTATCATAAGATATTCTTTTTCATCGCTTGTATTAGTCATAAAATTAGGGTTTTCTTCTTTAACCAAAATATATTTTTTTACTTAAAAGCATCTGAGAGCTGTGTTAATGCAGTAAAAAATTGTATTATTCCTTATTATTGGCAGTGCGAGGTTTCAAACCAGATAAAAATATTATTTAAAATGTATATACAGTTTATTTTTTTTATCAGTTACATGCGCCCATAGGATAAGCTTTATTTTGTTTAGAGCTAGGGTGCATTGCGTGGAAATGTCCGAATATATTAGTCTTTATTTATTAATGTAAAATTTTCAAGTTAATTATTTTATCTTATTTTGAGTCCTTTAACTTATTTATAACAATAATAATAATAGTAAATATTTTTTATTTATACTAATAAACAGAAAATATAACATAATGATAACAAAATAAAAATAAAATGAAACATGGTGATACAAAAAGGCGGCCTGGCCTTATCGCTGAAAAGCGATATCTGCCAGGCAACCTTAAGGTTGAAGATATGTGATTATAACAAAATTATAATAATAATAAATAAATTAAATAAAGAAAAATAAAAATAAAAATATAGGAAAATAATTCATGGGTTTATTGATTAACACTTTTTAATTTAGTTATTCATTTTATTTACATTATCGGCGAAATATCATACAAAAATAAAATACAAATATTATTCATTAGTATATTAGCTTATATTAATAATTTAATATTTTTTTATTACAGTAGGTAATATTCATTTTTTTTGACGTAAATTAATCATTTCCCTCTCTATATCGTAGGCTTGAAAAGATTCTATTTTTTTTCAAAGTGAAAATTAAAACATTGAGAAAATTTAAGCCGTTCAAACGCCGTCAGTTTACGCGCGCCCTGCGAGACGTCAAATGATTCCTATGTCCCAGTCAATGTTTACTATGAACTTTTTATTTACTTCATACATATTTTAAGCTTAAAGTGCTTTACAAGTCATGGAAGAAGATAAAAATCATCTTACAAGTATTGTAAAATACCGGAGTGCAAAAATAGTATTAGAAATACACCCGACAAAGTGTTTTTTATATTCCAAGAGATGCGAAAATACAAAACCTATGGTCTATGGTAATTAAAAGGGATAATATATGTCTTAAATTGTGTTTATATTGTTGTGAAGATCAATTTAACGTAAGTAGACTTTATTTATAATAAGTTTAATTTAATAGTTTAAATTTATAGTAAGTTGCATTAGCTATTGAACATTAGAAAATTTGAGTTTAAAATTATCCTAACCTAGTTTACAAAAGTTAAGTATAACTTTCTATAAAAACCGTATTCTTTGTTTGGTTTTACGAAATTTTTATGGTTGTCGATTTATTTCAGGTTAAGGAAGATACAGCTAATAATATTGAATATAATATGTATAAGGAAACAACAAGGAAAAAAATGTAATCTAAGTTTGAAGAAAGGAGTTGTTCCTCATATATTTTTGTGGCAAAAACACCAACTGATACAATGAGAATGTGCGTAGTCAAAAGGCAAAAATTGACATCGGTTAATGAAGCCTTTTCAGAGTTAGCTATCAAAAGTCGTACTTAAAAAAATTGGTGACCTTTACAAAGAAGTGATATAGTAAGTAAGTCCTAGTACTGCCCAAACAAATATCTGTGATATTAATCAGCCAAGACAATATTAAATGTGATCACAAGGCAGAGCCTTGCTTTTCGCATATTAAAGATAAATTATCAAGTGACTAAGCTGTGCAAGTTAATATTAAACCGAAGTACAGAAGGAAAGGTGTCAATGTAAATATACCTGCTGAAAAACAAAATGTAGGATTGTTACCATTACCTCATTCAACACACAATACTTTTACTTTACCAGTAAAACTAACTATTTTACATAATTTTACTTTACCAGTAAAACTATGTTTTAAAAATAAAATTGTTTACTGAAAACACAGCTGATAATACTTCTATAGTATTTTATATATTCTATATCTGCTGATTATCAACCAAGTTATTTATCTGAGTCAAGTGAAGTGGAATGAAGTCAAATGAATACCTAAACAATCGTATGATTTAATAAAACCTTTAAGCACGAAAATATAGGTTTAAATTATTTATTTTTCTCAGTAACACTAATACCACAGTATGAACTTCGACGCCGATAATTTGAATGGCGTGTCAAATGTGACGTACATTTCCTTTCGACCAATGGTGGCGCGTTTTGGAAGTTTGAATTTTGCTCCCCTAATTTACTACTTATTACTTTTCACAAATTATTTTATGGCCTTAAATGATTAGTAAATAAAAAAAAAAGTTTTCATTATAATAAGATGATAATAAGTATCTGAAAAAAAGTATTTGAGACCATTTTAAATTTTATGCATATTCCCTATTCCTTCAATAATTAATCGAAAGGAACTTCGTTCCATCCGGGTGTCCCTTGACACCTCTTAGTTTTTTTTTTACTTTTAAGTTTTAAAGTCGGTTTTTTTAACGTAGTTATTTTTATAAATCTAAAATATAAAATTTAATTCGTTATACGCGTATTAAATTCGTAAAAATAATTTTATTTCAATTTATATTTTTTTAAACTGTTCTAAATTCCATATTTCTGTTATCAGAAAAGGGTTCAAGTTTTTTGCGTGGATTGCTGAAAAAAAAAGAAGTTATTGTACTATCTCGTCAATGCTTATGCATTGCACAATTTAATAATAAATAGTATGATTTTATTGGTAATTATTGTTTATTGATAATTTTGATTATATCGTTTCAGTTTGTTTTTACTTTTTTACGAACAAACATGACGAGGAAGAAAACGCCTTCGTAAATAAAACTAATTATATTTATGCATTTTATATTACTTAAATGAATAGTTATTTTATTAGAAAAAGAAAATAAAATCCAACGACTATGTATGTAGGCACGGTATTTATCATTTATGAGTTCATAAAATAAATCCTATATATCAAATATTACCGTATTTTTGTAAAGAAATTTTGTTTACCAATATAAATTTAATTATAAATAAGCTTGTTCAGGTTTGAAATTATTTTTAGTAACTAAAATGGGGTCTACCTTTTAACTATTTAAGAAGCTTTTAAAAGTCAAACCTGAAGACATTGTAGGTACTTACGATGCATTAGATGATAGAAACATTATTAGTGCAAAGAAACATGCTGCGATTATCAACGATAGAAATCACTTTGCAGGAATAAAGGTAAGAGAGCAGACGCTACAGAGTCTACAGATCAATAGCGAATTAATTGCTAACATAGTGAACACTTGAACGAGATGGCTGTGTTACTTGCTCTGACGGTTTCTCGTTGGGGACCTTTAAGTTTTCTGTGTGCTATTACATCCTACTTATGGTATATACTCCTTCTATATAGGTATATTGCGCAATCTGTCTTTACTGTGCTGTTTGTTCATTTATACCAGAAATTCGATAACGTTATGCCTTTAAAAAAATCATTCATAGGTATATTTTGAATATTTTATTTTGTTCTTCAAAGTTAAGTATGGAGTTAACTTCTAATGAGCAGGAATTACAAACCTTTTTTTTTAGTTAGATCCTCTGGGTATTCTAAAAGTTTTGCGTTAGCATTTTGAAACACCATTCACCAAATTTAAAGCTATAAAATCAATTTTTATCATGTACTTATTAATTTTAATCATTCGACATAATATAGATTCTTATTAACTCTAATATTTTATGAATTCTATTTGTAATTGTCTTATATCTATTAAATAAGATCTCTCTGTCAAATAACACAGTTTATGTACTGTTACTAATATTTATTTATAATAATTTAAATGGTAAATACATTGGAATTTACATGTTTAGTTCATAAGTTTCAACAGTAGCGCCACCTACCCAATTAATTATGGAATGTTATTTAGTATTTACTGTTAAATGTTTTAAGAATAAGACGCATGGAATATATTAACATAATGTTTTATCTTTTATCAATTATTAAAACTTATTATAAGGTATAAATAATAGCATCTATAAGTTGGTTATGAAATTGTAAATTACCCTAACCTAAATATTATAGTGTAAAAATATTATAAAACGAGTTGTAAGGGCTGCTCTCGCCCTTTCTATTACAAATGGTTGGATATTAAACATTGAAGTACAAGTACTGTGTGTTACTGAAACAAGTACTAACAGTACTTATTTGTATTAAATAGATATTATTTTTGGAAATATTATGATATTATTCGATAATTATATTATTCTTACATTTATTTTTAATCCATAAGTCTAAATGAAGACATCAACTTGATTTGATTGATTCGATAAAATTACGATAAAATTCGATATACTTATTTTTAAAAACGTTATTGAAATAAAGATATTTACCTTTTTTTTGATGTTTAGATACAAATTTTACCTGTGAAAATGCAAGATTTCTATTTTATAATTCATCAGTACAGCCGTGTTTTAAAGCTGTAGCTTAAATTCAGAATGAATCTACCTTCGAAGCAATGTTTTACGACATTCAATAAGTTAGTACTTCGTTAGCCGGCTTATGTTCGTAACTCAGGCACATGTGCTGGTTCCCATCACACACTTTAAAGAGATAAAAGTTCTAATAGTCATGTATATTGTATTTAATATTTTGATGATAATTAACACTTGCTAGTAAGCAATGCTAAACTACTAATTCTTTCAAATTTTGAACAATTGCTTAATTTTAAAATTCAAAATCGCCCCGTTGGTCGAGTGGTTAGCGCCGACGCCTAACGTGTCACGGCGCAATGGGGCTCGGGTTCGATTCCCGGCGGAGTCAGGCATTTATGTGATGAGCATAGATGTCTGTGTTTCTGTCGTCGTTTCTGTCTGTCTGTCGTCGTTTCTGTCTGGGTTTGGTCGTTTATTAAATATATTCTCGGCATTTTATATGTGTGTTTCTATGTATTTGTATCGTTGTCTAACACCCTTAACACAAGCAAATAATTTGCTTACTTATCAATGTGTGTAATTTCTCCTGATATTATTATTATTATATTATTATATTATAAAACGGTAATTCATTCAAAACTAAATTACGTTGCTTAAAATTTTGATTTATATACTGTTTTCTAGATTTGCCTTTGTTTGTTTGGACAATATCTGAATAGATATCTGAAATTCAGCCAACGTATAAAACGATTGGTATGTATATTTTGCCTATATAGTAATGGCAACTTAATATGGATATAAAGAGGTGTATACTTGAGTTCGCTTTATTGACTTTAGGGTACATTACAATAACGATACTACAGTACATAACGATATCAAAACGTTTATAACTCTGCAGCATTTAAAAACTTTTAGTACATTCAATACTAGGTGTACTACTTTCTTTATTTTTACTGCTGGGCTGCATATCATTTTTATTGTGGTTTAAATATTACATTAAGGTATAAAAGTTATCAATCTTAAAATATGTTTCGGTTTTTTGAAAATATCTTTAAACATATATAGCCATGTTAAGCTTATTTAAATTTATATAAATATAGAATGTAAAAAACCGATACGGGCAGGGATTCGAACCCGCGACTACTGGGAAACCGTCCCGTCGCTCTACCAACTGAGCTACCGTATTGCTGTCCGTCTCGGTGAATTAAGCATTCTATATGTGATCGTCTTTATCGGGACGGTGGTGACATCTATTAGGTTTCTTTCGAAAATCCTAACCAATGTTTCTAACTTTGCAGTATAGATAAACATTGATAAGATGCCACTACCGAAATCAATTTTTTTGAAAATATCTTTAAACATGTATAGCCATGTTAAGCTTATTTAAATTTATATAAATATAGAATGTAAAAAACCGATACGGGCAGGGATTCGAACCCGCGACTACTGGGAAACCGTCCCGTCGCTCTACCAACTGAGCTACCGTATCGCTGTCCGTCTCGGTGAATTAAGCATTCTATATGTGATCGTCTTTATCGGGACGGTGGTGACATCTATTAGGTTTCTTTCGAAAATCCTAACCAATGTTTCTAACTTTGCAGTATAGATAAACATTGAAAAGATGCCACTACCGAAATCAATTTTTTGAAAATATCTTTAAACATGTATAGCCATGTTAAGCTTATTTAAATTTATATAAATATAGAATGTAAAAAAACCGATACGGGCAGGGATTCGAACCCGCGACTACTGGGAAACCGTCCCGTCGCTCTACCAACTGAGCTACCGTGTCGCTGTCCGTCTCGGTGAATTAGGCATTCTATATGTGATCTATCATTCTATCTGTCACTATTAAGTTACTAAGTCTTAGATATACTTAAAAGAATACAATATCTATTTTCCAAGAACACTTTTAAACCCAGCTACCTGTAAAATCCACCCCTCCCCCCTCCCCCTTTAATTTTTAACATTTCTAATACCTAAAAAGTATAAAGATGCAGAAAATTTTGAATTCCTCTACCATTTATAGAAACTTTACATAGTAAAGATGTTAACGGAACTATGGTGTACTTACTGTCTATTGCAATTATTAACTCTATATCGAACAACTATTAAGTCATTAACAACAATTATATTAGGAATGGCTCTTAAGTGCTGATTTTATTCAATTAGTCACACTTGATAAACTCGTTAAATTATATTTCCAGCTTACCTTACTACCTTTGAAGGCATCCTAATTATAATTTATTCAATTAACCCCTAAACGGGAAACGAGATCTTGTGGAACTAGTACTAAATCGTGGTACTCACTCTTACTTTATAATTAAAGCGCTTGAGTTAAATTAAACAGAAAACAGAGTAGCTAATATATAGAACTGTACGTAATATAATCTAATATTGTCGTTGTTCAAGTTTTATATGAATTGTCCAAATGAAATAATTATATTATTAACGTGCCATTCAGTTTGTAACCTTTACAAAAACAAGGAATATTAATCGCACTTAAAATTAATTATTTTTTATTGGGACGGTGGTGACATCTATTAGGCAAAGTTAGAAACATTGGTTAGGATTTTCAAATAAGTCTTATTATTTATTAAGATGTCACCACCGTCTTGATAAAAACGATCGTATATAGAATGCTTAATTCATCAGTACGATAACTCTTTTGGTAGAGAGACGGAAAACTTTCCCAGAGGTCGCAGTTTCGAATCCCTGCCCATATCGGTATAGTTTTCATTATATATTTATTTAAATCTAGACACATTTGTAGCTGTTAAGGAGGCCCACCTCTTTAAATGAAAGATACACCAGGATTAGCAGGGATTCGAACCTAGGAAATTGTCCCACGTCTCTATAAATTGAGCTACTGTTTAGGTACTAATATAAAGTAATATAATGGAATAAAATATATAAGTTTTATGTTTAAATGAATGAAGGTGTACCAAATTATTAAGTACGCGTTTTATATCTAGTAAACTATAATACACATATATTTTTTTTTGATAAATTTAAACAAACAGCTTTGTAAGGGGCAAAAGGCGTTAAATGTCAGGGGGAAATGTAGAAAATCGTAAAAAATAACTGTTTCTGTTCACGCGCGGGACGCGGGGTCTTCCACCGATGGAGCGGATGACGCCGGAGGGGGAGCTGGGGGTGACGATGGCGTTGGAACGGTCGAGAAGCCCGGCCACTTGCCTACCGAGCTGCGCGCACGACACTCGTGTACCATACCAATTTAACATCTAATTACAATCTTTATATTTCATACAGTCCACTTTTATTTTATCTCCACTGCGTTACCCGAGGCTCAAATATTGGTCCTTCTACCGAGAAAACCGAACAAAGAAGGCTAAAACGTTGTCTTGTCAACTTGTTGGACTTTGAACTCGACGTGTCAACGACCGCTACTTGCAAGTCAACGTATTCACAAAGGACAAAGGACAGATAAGAACATTCGTAAGTTCGTTCCAATTATTTCCTTTTCCTATCCAGTTATTTTATTTTGTTATTATTTCAATTTGGTGATTGAAAATTTCTATGTTTTCCTTTTCCGTTTTCCATTATTCGCCGCTTATTTGACAAGATAGCTTTAAGTATTAGTCATCTTAGCCTTTCGAATACCTTTTTCTTTGCATTTAGAGTGATTCCATGCCCACGTATTCATTTTTTCGTACTGGTTGCGTAGTCTACCGCTATTTTTATTGCCTTATTACGGTTGTTTGTTATCGTACAGCTGTGCATTCTATTGAATAGACTATTAGCATATTTTTATTGCTTTAAGTTGCATTATATTATCGATTGCGCTTTTTGGCTTGATTTTATTCTATTTTTTATTTAAAATGGCTTTAGAAAAATTAATAAAAAAACGTAGTAGCTTGAAAGCTAAGGCAACCAATTTTGAAAATTATTTAACAGTTATTTTATCTTCTAAAGACCTATCGGAGCTTCAAAAAATTTGTTTTAGAAGCTCGGTTAAAGACTTTCGAGGCCTTGTATGAAACATACGATGCTTTGCAGATGGATATCGAAACAGTTAGTGAGACGCCTGACGACGAGTATACGGAGCGGGCCACGTTCGAGGAGCGTTATTATTCTCTGCTTGCGCGAGCACGTAAAGCATTGGCGGCGCACGCTATGGTATCTGTTGCCTTGGAGGCGGGTTCCGATGCGGGCTCTAAATCAGGTGCATCGTTTAAAAATGATTTTGTTCGCTTACCTAAAATTGATTTGCCACATTTTAATGGTTACTATGAGTATTGGCTAGAATTTAGAGATACCTTTTGCTCACTAATTCATAACAGTGATTGTATCGATGACATTAACAGGTTTCATTACCTCCGTGCATCACTTAAAGGTCAAGCATTGGAAATAATTAAAAATATAGATTTTAAAGGTGATAACTACGCAATGGCTTGGGACTTGTTATGTGAACGATACAATAACAATCGCCTTTTAATTAATAACCATGTACAGGCTTTATTTGAAGTAGAACCGCTTATTAGAGAATCATCTTCATCCTTGCGAATGCTTATTGATTCTGTTAATAAAAACATACGGGCGCTTAAAACATTGAAAGAACCTACAGAGCACTGGGATACTCTTATAATATTTATGATGTCCAGGAAGCTTGATTCCACTTCTAATAGGGATTGGGAGGAGTATCGCAATACTCTGTCTAGGTCGCCTACTTTTACCCAGTTTTCTACCTTTATATCTAACAAAGCTGATTTATTAGAAACATTAGAAAACAATCAGAGTAAGTTAAACACGCAAAATAATAATAATAAACAAAAGAGCTTTATTGTAACTAATATTGGGAAAAATACAGACAATCAGTATTTACAAAATAAAAACTTAACCACTAACATTACACAACATAATATGTAGTATTTTTTTAAAAAACATAAATAAATGTCCTTTATGTTCTAATGAACATCTGCTTTACTGTTGTGAGTCATTTAGAGCCTTATCTGTTGAATCACGACTACAAAAGGCAAGAGATTTCAAGGTTTGTCTTAATTGTTTACGCTCAGGTCATATAACGAAAAAATGTAGATTATCTGGTTGTAAATATTGTAAAGATAGACACAATACACTTTTGCACATTGAACCTGCTGAGAAGACTTATCAGGATCCCATGCCATCTAATTCTAATAGTGTTGCTTTATCTGCAAATATAAGTAGACAGCTTACTAGTGCTCCCAATGTTTTACTTTCCACAGCGATTGTGAAAGTGGTGGGCTGCAAAGGTGAAAAGCTCAACGCTCGGATACTACTCGACAATGGCAGCACGGCGAACTTCATAACTGAAAGTTTCTGCGCTAGATTGGGCTTATCACGACGTAAGGCAACCTCCACTGTGACAGGTATAAATCATCAGTCTTCTTATAGTACACAGTCTTGCCAGCTCAATATTGAGTCTTCTAACGGTGACTATAAAGTTGATCTTGACTGTCTTATCTTAGCTGAAATAACTAAGGTTTTGCCCACTTTCTTTGTCAAGACAGATAATATTCCTATTCCGTCAGGGCTTTGCTTAGCTGACCCGACATTTAATATTCCATCTGTAATTGACATGCTACTTGGGGCTGAAATGTTTTGGAGTGTCATAGGCTCCTCCTCTATTGATTTAGATTTACCTCCTCTATTTATTATTTAAACAAATGCCAAAGTTACATGAAACAAAGTTTGGATGGATCATATCCGGCCCAATTTTTAAAGGAAATTCATCCATTTTTCCACAATCACAATTTTGTAATTTTTCTACATCGATTGAAAAACCTGACCTGTCTAAGTTTTGGGAATTAGACTCTGTTTCTCCAAAGCACTTATTATCTCGGGAAGAAAGAGAGTGTGAGTTGAATTTTACACTGAACACTGTCAGAAACAAGAATGGTAAGTTTGTCGTAATGATGCCCTTAAAGGCTGATCCTAAACTCTTAGGAGATTCATATACTACGGCAAGGTGCCGCTTCTTGTCTTTGGAGCGGCGTTTTCAACGTGATCCGGACTACAAGGCAAGGTATGTTAATTTCATGGCAGAATACGTACGCCTAGGCCACATGACTGAAAATGATAACAAACTAGGCCCACATTTAGGTCATGACGTTGAATACTTCATACCTCACCATGGTGTACTAAGAGAGTCGAGTACTACTACTAAATTAAGGAATGTATTCGATGCATCAGCTCCATCTTCCTCGGGTTTGTCCCTCAACGATCTTCAACAGGTAGGTCCTAAGGTGCAGGATGAGCTGCTATCTATTTCGATGCGATTTCGGCAGCATAAATACGTAGTCTCCGGGGATGTGGAGAAGATGTATCGCTGCATCGAAATAACAACCTCACAAAGGGCTCTCTTACAAATTATTTTTCGTAGTCACTCAGAAAAGCCTCTTAAAACATATACGCTTAATACGGTCACGTATGGAACTGCTTCGGCTCCGGACTTAGCCACCAAATGTTTGGTAAGTCTAGCAGATGCAGGTTCCTCTGAGGAAGTTAAGTCCGCTATAGCACGTGACTTTTATGTTGACGACTTTTGGTGCGATTCGAGGATCTTCTATACCTGAGACTATATCAATTGTCAAAGAGGTAATTAAAATTTTATCTTCAGCTCATTTTTTATTAAGGAAGTGGCAATCTAATTGCCCAGAAATCTTGAAGGCTATTTCCAAAGATGAATCTTTTAACAATAATTCAACTTCATTAAATTTTTCGGACCACAACACGTCTTCGAAAACCCTAGGTTTAAATTGGTTAAGTACATTAGACTATTTGACGTTTTCTATAAAAATTGACTGTGTAGAAAAGGTAACTAAAAGGCACATCTTGTTAGTAATTAGCCAAATATTTGACCCTTTAGGTTTAGTCGGACCGTGCATTGTCGAGGCAAAGCTGATCATGCAACGACTATGGATTGATAAATGTGAGTGGGATGATAAGGTGTCTCAGGAAATTGAGTACATGTGGTCATCATTTGTTACGACGCTTCCTTTTAAAAATTCCTCGCTGGGTTTCATTTGATTCGTCCATAAAAAATGAAATTCACGTGTTTTCTGATGCATCTGAGCGGGCTTATGGCGCATGTGCTTATGTTCGATCCATAAATTGCAACGGTTCTTATAACGTTCGTCTTCTCGTGTCCAAGAACCGTGTAGCACCGATAAAACCTGTTACGATCCCACGGCTTGAACTTTGTGCTGCATTATTAGGGTCAAGACTGTGTACTACTATTCTTGAATCATTGACAATGCCCATTCATTACTGCTTCTTTTGGTGCGATTCGATGATAGTTCTTGGGTGGTTAAATACTCCTTCGAATCAACTCAAACCCTTTGTACGAAATCGAATTAATAAAATCGTTGAAAACCCTGCCTGTCGCACGTGGAGGTATGTACCAACAAAAGACAATCCGGCGGACCTTGTGTCGCGCGGGGCGAATGCCGACACAATCGGTGATAATGATTTGTGGTGGTCAGGACCGAGCTTTTTACAAAGTCCTAGCCATAAATGGGTTTCTATTCCTTATAATAACGGGACACAAGATCTACCTGAAATTATTTCTTGTTTTATTCATGATCAACCATCCAATATAAAACAATCACAAACTATCATACAATCATTAATTCATTATCATTCCAACTTCAATCGCTTGCATAGAATCATAGCTTATATTAACAGATTTGTTCACAACTTTAAACCTCGTAATTCTAAATTAAAAGGTGTACTTTCTAGAGATGAGTTACATTGTTCATTAATGTGTTTACTACGCAGTGCACAACGAGAGATGTTTCCTGAGGAATGGAACCTTTTGGAGTCGGGAAGACCTCTACCGCGAAAAATAAATTAATTTCATTAACGCCATTTCTAGATTCTGTAAATATCTTACGAGTAGGTGGTAGACTCGATAATTCTCCGTATGAATACGATACTAAATATCCAATACTGCTATGTAGTAAACACCATTTCACAAAAATACTATTTCATATGCAACATTTAAAAAACCTACATGCTGGGCCTCAACTTTTATTAGCGCAGATGCGCCTTAGTTATTGGCCACTAGGTGGCAGGAATCTCGCTAGGTTTACAGTCAGGCAATGTGTTAAATGCTTTAGATATAAGAGTCAAAATATACAACCTATAATGGGTCAACTGCCTCTAACTAGAACTATTTTAGAATATCCTTTTTTTCATTGCAGTGTGGATTATGCTGGTCCAATACTCATAGCAGACCGTAAGGGTCGGGGCTGTGAGCTGACAAAATCGTACCTATGCATCTTTGTGTGTCACGCAACCAGAGCAGTGCATCTGGAGCCCGTCACTGACCTCACAAAAGAGGGTTTTATTGCAGCTCTTAATCGCTTTGTCTCTCGTCGTGGTAAACCGCAAAGCATTTTGTCTGATAATGGCACAAATTTCGTTGGGGCAAATAATGAATTAATCAAATTTTTGTCTGATTTTCATCTTCAGATGTTGCAAATGAGATGTCTCGTGAAGGCATCAAATTTTCCTTTTCTCCTCCATATTCGCCTCATTTTAATGCAATTGCTGAGGCTGCCGTTCGCTTCACTAAGCATCATTTAAAAAGGCTATTAAGTCTTACTAACTTTACTTACGAAGAGTTAGCTACCTGTCTCTGTCAAATTGAGGCTGTATTAAATTCTCGTCCATTGACACCCCTATCCACAGATCCTTCTGATTTCTCTGCCCTCACTCCTTCCCATTTTTTAATTGGACGACCACTTACGGCTGTTCCATGTCCACAGATTCCAGAGAAGAACCTCAGCTGCATCGACCGCTTCAAGAGAATTGAATGCATCCGACAGCACTTCTGGCAAAGGTTTTCACGTGAATACATTTCCTTGCTTCAGCAGAAAACCAGATGGTCCAAGACTTCTGGCCAGCTTACTGAGGGGATGCTCGTGCTGCTTCGGGACAAAGCGCTTCCACCACTAGTATGGACCTTGGCCCGCGTGCTGCAGACTTATCCTGGACCGGATGGCGTTACCAGAGTGGCGGAGCTCAGGACGAAAAAAGGCGTTGTTACAAGGGGGTTCAATAACCTTTGCCCTCTTCCCTTTGAAGATGTCAAGGGGCGGGAGGATGTTCACGCGCGGGACGCGGGGTCTTCCACCGATGGAGCGGATGACGCCGGAGGGGGAGCTGGGGGTGACGATGGCGTTGGAACGGTCGAGAAGCCCGGCCACTTGCCTACCGAGCTGCGCGCACGACACTCGTGTACCATACCAATTTAACATCTAATTACAAGCTTTATATTTCATACAGTCCACTTTTATTTTATCTCCACTGCGTTACCCGAGGCTCAAATAGTTTCAAAAGCACAGAAAATTGTGAAATTATGGAGGAGAGAAGATAACATATCTGTATTTTTAAAAGTACTAAGACATTAGTTGTTAGAGATATGCCGGGTTGCACACGGTGAAAGGACTGACTGACTAATTTACAATGTATTTATTCGGCCTTTTTTTAACATTATTATTACGTATTTCTCAGAAAGTCAAACCTCGAAGTTATTTATAAAATAACAGAGTTAACAAAAGTTTTCTTTAGGGAGCACTAAGAATATTTGGATATTCTATATATAAACCGGTGGACATATTTAGCGGAACGCAAAAAACAGACTGCAAGATCATATGAAAACACATTTTTGTTGTACAATACATTTGATTATTATTAATTAATTCAGATTAAATTAACATTTTTGAACATAAAAAATCACAAAATTAAAGCGAAAGAAACGAAATTAAAGACAATAAGGTCAGTGACTTAATTCTGAAGAGTTTTGACCTAACACAATGAAAACTAAAGAAAAGTTAATATTGTCCAAATGACTGGTTTTTTCGCGATGGGTGATACAATCAGTATTTAGTGTTGCCACCTCTTGCTGTTAAAACTGCCTGCATGCGTCTGGGCATGCTCTCTATTAAATTGTCAATAAAACTTTGCGGCATTGAGTTCCATTCTTCAACCAATGCGGTTTTGAGGTCTCTTACGTTGACAGGTGATGGATTTCTTTGTTTAATTTGTCTTCCCAGTTTGTTCCAAACGTGTTCTATTGGATTTAGGTCTGGCGAGCGTGCCGGCCACCCCAAAACCTGGATTCCGACCTCATTAAGATATTCCGAAACTAATGCCGCAATGTGAGGTCGAGCGTTGTCATGCATTAGAAGAAAATTGTCTCCAATGAAAGGGGCAAAAGGCATCACAATCTGCTCTAAAATGTCGGTTACGTATCTTGCCGCAGTCAGGGAGCCGTTTTCTACGATGTGTAGCTCCGTGCGTGCTCCTAAGCAAATACCGCCCCATACCATTACTGACCTTCCACCATACGGCTCTCTCCCAATAATGTTACACTGAGCGTATCTTTCTCCGGGTCGTCGCCATACTTTGGTCCTTCCATCATCTGGTTTGAGACAAAATCTGGACTCATCACTAAAAAGAACTTTTCCCCAAGCGTCATTATTCCAATTTAGGTGGAAACGAGCAAAGCTGGCCCGAGCCACTCGATGACCTGCGGTGAGCTGTGGACCTCTGGCAGGCAAGTACGCCCCTATACCAGCTGCCTTCAGTCTTCTTCTGACGGTTTTGGTACTAATTATCACTTGTCGAACTTCCTGCAGCTGGTTTCGTACGTCAGAAGAAGTCAAGGTACGGTTTCTGAGAACACTGCTGACAATAAATCTATCGTCTGTCTCTCCTGTTACTCTTTTGCGACCTTGTCCTTTACGCCTGGTATACTCTCCAGTCTGCCGGTATCGTTTAACATTGCGGAAAATCACAGACTTGGAGACATGTAATGTTTGAGCCACTTCATTGTAAGTGTAACCATTTTCAATTAAAGTTACAGCTTTAGAAACCAGAGCAACGCTGAGATCCGGCATTATCGCCTAAATTTATCGAATTAAGTTCACTTCACTCAATAATGACAATTTTTCGTCAAAAAAACAACAGAAATAAAGTTTTTGTTAAAAACAACAAAAGCCGACGAAAATTCCATACACTACGTGTCTCAGAAATTAGCAGATAAACAAAAAAAACAAATGAAATTTAAAATAGAATTATTTTTAAAATCATCTTTTTTTTTAATACATAATATTGGTATAGTAGCCAGTACGAAAATATGAAAATATTTTCCGTTATTCGACCTTTTTTTTGCGTTCCCCTAAATATGTCCATGAGTGTATATAAAAACACAAGACAAGAAATGCTATATATATAAAGACCACAAGACAAGAAAGGTTATATAATAGTTAAAACTCCGTTTCTTAAATCTCTGTCATTGTTGAAAAATAATAAAATATGATCTGTACGATGTGATTAATTAAAAAAAACAAACAAATAAAATTTAGCGAGGCAGCCAATGATAAGTTGAACAACTTACTGCTACGAGTATAATTATTAAAGTTAATATCTCTTGATACGGGTTATAATTTATTCTTTTGAAGAAAGAAGATTGATAAGATTAAATAAATATTAAATTAAATACTTCGTTCTAGTCGTGTTCCGGCACGTTGCTCGATGAAGCCGTTTATGCTAAATGGGCCTGAACAGCTGCGGTACGTTGGCGAACCGGTTGACGTCGAGTTGGTGTTTGTTTTGTCGGGTGTCTAGTCTAGGAGGGTAGCGGGATCCGAAGCGACGGCTTTCCGCTGGCCGCCCGCAGATAGTTGGGGGCCCAATTAGTGGGTTAGCCACCCACGAAAGGCTGCCCCTCCAGCTGCGAAAAATCCCAGGGTGGCTCCATCGTGCTGGTCGGCGACCAGACGAGGAGACCCGATGGTGATCCCTGGGGGGGTTCGGGCGTCCCCGCAGTCTAAAGGGAAGCCTCCCAGTAGCATAACTTAACCAACTTCGACGTCGGGTTCGATACGTACCGCCTCGTTCAACTGCCATTTCCCATCCCTATTCACTTTTATTTTTTTTATTATGAAAAAGTTACAAAAAAGGAACAAGTTGACACAGCGGTTGCACTCCTTCTCATATAAAGTGCACCTTACTAATATAAGGGGTTTGCACTCAAATCTTTTAGCTGTCCACCACCACCTGGAGACAGAGCAGTTTATTTGAGTATCTCAGTGAGGCTGCAGATATGGCTCTGTATCAGTACCCTTCGGCGCAGCTCGTCTTTCTGGGGGACTTTAATGCCTGTCATCAAGACTGGCTGTTCCCGTACCAGAAGACCGACCATGCTGGAAGAGAAGCGCGGAACTTTGCGTTGTCCTTGGACCTCTTTCAGCTGGTGAGGCGAGCGACAAGGGTACCAGATGTGGTAGGCCATACAGCCAATTGCCTGGACCTTCTGCTGACAACTGATCCGGACAGGTATCGTATAGAGGTCACTTCCCCTTTTGGAACCTCCGATCACTGTCTGGTGAAATCTGTATATACATATTCCCCACCAGCTTTCGAACCACATGGTGTTAGGCGAGTATGGAAATACAAGTCAGCAGATTGGGATAAGATGCGGCACTTTTTTGCGTCTTATCCTTGGCGGCAGGTCTGCTTCTCTTCCTTGGATCCGTTGAGTTGCGCGGGTGCTATAACCGATGTTATGCATCAGGCAATGGAGTATTTTATTCCTTTTGCTGACGTACCCATCGGTGGCAAAGCTCGCCCATGGTTTAATGCCGAATGTCGTCATGCACATGACCGAAAACATTCGGCATACCTCATTTGGGCTGATGCTCGAAGCCGCAAAACTCCGGATGTAAGTTCGAAGAAGAGAGCCTGTAACCAGGCTGCCAAGTCCTACAAAAAGGAATTGCGGAAGGCTCGTCTCGATCGAATCGCTCTCGAGAATGGCAAAAAGCTCTCTGTCAGACCAACTGGCAGTCAAGCTTTCTGGTCTCCTGCGAAAGCGATCGAGTCGAATTTCTGCCAACTCTCACTGCCTGCTCTGCTGAAGCCGGATGGATCCCTGGCCCACACAGCAACAGAGAAAGCAAATGTATTTCCTTCTCTGTTTGCTGATAATTCGCATCTAGACACTGGCAATGCTTCTCCAGCACATCTTCCTGCCATGCCATTGCCAGAACATTGTGTCGTTTAGATGTGAATAAAGCCAGTGGTGCTGATGGTATACCAGCCATTCTGCTCAAGACATGCGCAGCTGAGTTGTCTCCTGTACTGACACGTCTGTATCGTCTCTCTTTCATGACTGGAATAGTGCCGAAATCCTGGAAGCTTGCTAATGTGCAACCTGTGCCCAAAAAAGGCAGCCGTGCCGACCCTGTCAATCACAGACCGATTTCAATCACCTCCATATTCTGCAAGATTATGGAGCGTGTATTGAACTCGCGCCTACTAGCATACCTAGAAGGTAACGATCTCCTCAGTGACCGACACACATTTTAGGCGAGGCCATCGAGAAGAACGGAGAAGCGGTCGCCGTCTCTCTGGACGTCTCGAGGGCATTTGACAGGGTCTGGCATGCGAGCCTTATAAGCAAGCTTTCAGCGTACGGTATATCTCCTGGTCTGATCGGCTGGGTAACGGACTTTTTGAGCCAGAGATCTCTCCGAGTAGTTGTTGACGGGTGTTCCTCGGAACCCTTGAAAATAAATGCCGGAGTGCCTCAGCGGTCCGTTCTTTTTGCAACTCTTTTTTTGCTGCACACTAATGATCTGTTGAAGCCCGGTATCTATGGGTATGCAGACGACATCACAGTTGTAGAAAGATATCTGCCGAGTACTCGGGCTAGTCGAGACCAAGTACAGTCTGAAAGAGAAGCCATGGTGCAACGTTTGAATGACAAACTTCAGACAGTCTCCGCATGGAGCAATGCCAATCGGCAAGCAAGGTTCGGCAGTACTTTACACCTGGACAGCTTCTTGTTCTATACAAAGCACAGATCCGGTCGTGTGTAGAGTACTGTGGTCACATATTTGCTGGTGCCGCAAAGTCTCATCTTGCGGTTCTGGACTCAATTGAGAGGCGAGCAATGAGGCTTATCGGCGATCCCGAATTGGTCGAAGCCGACCTCCAAAGCCTTGAACACAGGCGTAAAATTGCTAGCCTCTCAGTATTCTATAGGATACATTTTGGTGAGTGTGCGCAGGAACTACACGACTTAGTTTCCCCGTCCCCCTTCCATCACCGGACGTCCCGACGTACGGCAGGTATCCATCCTTTTGTTGTGGACATTCCACCTGTCCGAACGATGCGCTTTGCTTCCTCATTTTTAGTGCGTACAGCGAAGGACTGGAACAATTTGCCTGCGTCGGTATTTCCGGCCAAATATAATGTGGGTGTCTTCAAGAGAAGAGTGAATAGGTTGCTAGGGCAATGCGCCTTACCATCTAAGACTACATTCCACTTACCATCAGGTGGAATGTAGTCAAGCATTGCCCTAGATCATATAAAAAAAAAAAAAAAAAAACAGTTATGAAAACGGGCCTTAGTTCAGAGTTCTATTTAAATCTTTGATTCTTTATAGTGTTTAAAAATGTTTATTGATAAGATAAGTTTACACTGTATTCTCGGGTTGACTGGTAGAGAATGCTTTTAAGCATTAAGTCCGCCTATTGTACTATTTTGGGCAATAAAGACTAAATAAATAAAAATAAATAAATATATAGTAAAAAATACTTATTTTATTACTTCAATTTTATTCTACTTTTATTTATTTATATGAGTCCTAGCCACGTAAGACCAGAGGCTTCAATATATTATCTTAAATTATAGGAAGAAAAAGTAAGTTAAGTTGCAATAAGTAATAAGTAAAGTACCCATTTAGGCCTCACTTCTTTTATCGTTAAAGTCAACAACCAAGGCATATATTTTAAAATTGATCTTGATAGGCATTTCGAATTTATAATTTTTATGGAACTTATAATTCACACGTTTTTTCTCTTATCGGTGATTGTATCGAATGGTGAAGAATTTAAATTATGCGTGACCCTTGAAGGAATTTCGTTAAAAAAAGTGTCAATAAAAGCCGCTACATTAAAATCTGAATTTATTTAAATGTCATCAATTTTTATCTAATAGGTCCATTAGCAGCCCTAGTTTTCCCAGAAACACTAGATGAAACATCCCAAGTGGCCTTTATTTTATTTTCTGAGTTTAAGATTTTATTTCTTATATAAATCGACTTAGCTTGTAACGCAAACGTTCTTAAATGTTTTAGAGAAATTCCTAACTTTATTCAAGAACACCGGATCATGATTCCATTGCCTCTCAGCATATAAATCATACAACTTATCTCTACTTTTATATATTCCCACGGTAGCCCAATAACTAAATTTAAGTTTTAGATATTTTGTTATAGCTTTTGGCCTAAAAATATTATTAAATTCTTGTAAATATAAATGTTATTGCTCTACAAGCAAACTCAGCTCAACCGTCTTTGTTATTCTTACGGTCGCTTCTCAATTCATTTTTAATAACTTATTATATATACGCCAAAATATAAATGCTTATATAAATAACAGCGACAGACATACGACCAATACAAAAAATAAAAATAGCCTCGTAACGCCATTCGATTTGTTAACTTTTGAAGTCGAATTTCGACTTCAAAAGTTAACAAATCCTTCATTGAGTGTTCGAATATATAATAAAGTTCCACAAGATATCATAGATCTTTCTTTTCTTAGCTTTAAATCTAAAATTAAAAGTATATTATTACCAAATCTTATTATAAAATTCAAGAATTTTTGGTTGATCGAAATGTGTGGAACTTGGATCATTGACTCATCTGCAGGGCTGATGTTATAATGTATAAGTCAAGATTGTTAAATTTCATTTAAAAAGAGCAACTGTTGAGTTTCTGGCCAGCTTTACGTTTGTTTCGTTTCGTTCTGAACAGCATTTTAAGCTGGCTTACTCACAGACAGACTGTACTGACCAATTTAATGTAATTCACGATTCAAAAGAGCGTGTAAATCCCTACTCGAATAAAGATATTTTAAATTTAAATTTGAATTTGAATTAGCTTAAAATCGAGTCAATTGATTGTACTTTTACTTAAATCATCGCAAAAACGCATCGGGAAATTCCTCGTCAAGTATGCCACGCGCCTCAAAATCGCTTGTGGGCAGCGGGCTACAATCGTTGGAAGAAGTAAAACAAAAGTTTTCTCCGAAATAAGTACACTCAAAAATGTTTCCACTAGGATTTTGAATAAAAATTTTTTCGTTAAATTTTTACTTTATGGCTTTATTACTTACAAATAAAATACCAATTCCTAAACTACTCTCTACAAAATTTAACAGAATTATTTTTTAATTTGTTAATTGATTTATAAATATCGCAGCTTTGTAGTTTTACTAAAAATAAAATTATAGGTACTTTCAGCTATTATGAGAGTTAAGAAAAAAATATTAACAATTATTGAAATAAATGTAGGTTAATCAAAAAGGTAAGTAAAAAATGGAACTATAGCATGGAACATACTTCGTGGGATGTGTTATCTGACTAACTTTATATTTATATACTTTATATTTATATTTTACTGTTGTAATCTTTTGAATTGAACTTGTGTGGGGTTGAATAAAACGGGTTAATATCACTCTAGGAGATTAGCGTGAGGTAAATATCATAAATACGTTCTAATTAGTGAAGAGAAATCGAAATATCCAAACCCCACTTTTCCTTTCTGTGTTTTCTTAGTTATTGGATGCCTGTGTATTTTTTAAACTTGTGTTCTTGTATTAATATGGATATGAATATTGAACTTTCAAATTGTAATTATGTCAAGAATAATTGGAGAAACAGTCATTTCAGTATGCAGATACAGTCGTTGTTACACTTTTTATTACATTACAAAAACATCTCTTAAGAAAATATTTGCTCTAAATAGCTAGTTTAAAATATCTTTCATTTTAATTTAGGAGGTATATGGCATATCACCTTATAAATACTACTCATCATAACATAGTTAATAGCCGTAGGCAGGTCCACAGCTAAATACGTGGAAATAACATTTATTTGAACTGGTATCTATTAAATATTATACTGACATATATGATATATTATATAATGTAAAGATTATAGGTATTTTTCTGAAGTAGCAATAGAAACGTAATTTAATTATATATATTATACTTTTTTCATTTCGTGCTTACCATATTTTATTTAATTGCTTCATTTAAATTTATATTTATAAATAAAACATCTAAAAAAAAACTATCCCTGAGAGAAAGCCAAAAAATGGTTAAAATGTACTACTGCAATACAAAACCTACGAATTGGTTTTCACTCTCGGTCGGTAATGATTTCAGATTTTAATTTAAATTGTTTTGTTTGCTGAGGGCATGAGTTATATTATTTGTTTTGGTATTATTTATCTAAAGTAAGGTTTTTTTCGTTTAAAAGTAACTGTTTGTTTTGATATACAGGGTTATTTTTAATTAGTTGAGCACCTTTTGCAGGCAGCCTCTCTACGTCAATCCGAACAACATTTGTTCTACGACTTTTAAAAAATCTTGATAAATAACTCAGAATAAACGAAACAAAAAAATTTTTGCTCCCTCGATTATTTATTACTCTGTATTTTGTAAGCAGTCTAAAGTATAGGTCGCGGCAGTCTATCGAAAGTCAGAAAATTGTTAAATGCGCGCGCCAACTTTTTTCGTATAGCTTCATCTCTTTTACACCATGTTGCTATGGAAATACTAAATAATCAAAATGACAAGTATGTGGATTACAAAACACAATTTACATTAACCAAAAATAAAATTATCGGATTAGAGTTTTATAATTAAATAATGAATTGTAATTACATACTGGACAATACGATTTTATGGACTTGCTATTGAAACTAATAAATAAATTCAAGATTATAACATGAAGAAGAAATTATGAAATGTAATTTATAATATTTTTAAAATACATTGATTGTCTGAAATAGAAGAAGTAAGAATGAAAAGAAATACGAGTTTTGGCTGAGAAATGGAGCATTGGGGTCCTGATCTTTACAAGGTCTGTTTTGCTATACCTAGAACGAACAACAACTCGAAACAGCAGAAACCATGATGAAGAATAATATTTATTTGTGATATAGTGACGATCCAACATGGTAAGAAGCCTAAAGTTATTATTTTTAAAGTGGATTGTGTACATTTGTCTGTTTTTATGGTACTTATGTGTTTCTTCTATGAGAATATTATACGTCAGAAACAGTCGATTCACTTCTTACGTTTTAATTAATTAATATTAATGAAAATTATGACGTTTTTCTGTTACGCGCCATCTTTATTTCTAAGTCACATTTAAAAGAAAATGTGAATTATATTTACATGTCATAAAGAAGTTTCACTTCTTACATGTGTACACTAATACACACACACATATTTAATAAAGACTAAAGTTTTCGTTTTTTCAGTTTTATTAATATCATAAACGAGGAAAGGCCAATTTAGACGTAATTTAAATAAACTTCCTATTATTCCTCCTGGTGTTTCTTAATATTTTATTTTGTCGGATATCTGAATGAAGTTTATAGTTGGGATCACAAGATGGAGCCATTTTAAATACTGTTACTATTTTACGGTGATGTTTTTAATTAATGGTAACACCAACAGTCGGTGTCAATACCAACCAAATGTCAAGTAATTTGTAATTTGATATTATTATCTTTGTTATTTGATAATTGATATTTCATTTGTCTCTGGAGATTTATGGTGATGAAAGTGTGTAGTATTACTGATATTTTATATTAACTACCTGGATTGTTTCTGTATACCGACGATTCTATTTGTGACTGACTGCAATTTCTAGGAACTTCGTAAATAAATTCGTAAGTAACTTATTGTTTTATAAAAATAATAGTAAGTTATTGTTTTGTAAAAATAATATTTATTTGGTTTCGTTACAGTGCTCTTATTTCATAAACCAAATAAAAATATTGAGACATTCAACTTGTGGACAACTTCTATTGGAGATTTTGTTTTTTCATTAGATTCTTAAACAGTTAGACAATATGTGTTTCGACTATTGTAGAAAATATTTTAATAAATAAAAGTGGAAAACGATGCTATTTTTTATTACACCTTAGAAAATGATCAAGTTCTAACGTGCATAGTCGCCGCTGCGTCACCCCGCCACCCCGCGCCCCGATGCACGTGGCCTTGGCACATATTTTGACAAGTTGCGTGGCCTCTCTTTGCTCAAGTTTAATGCACGTTCAGATGCAATAAATAAATTTTGTATGGGAAAAACTAAATTTTTAAAACTATTAATTTTAAAAAGTCGTAGAACAAATGTTGTTAGGATTGATGTAGAGGGGCTGCCTGCAAAAGGTGCTCAACTAATTACAAATAACCCTGTATATATTTTGTTTTATTTAAAGTATTAAAAAAATCTTGTTATATGAAGTAAATAAATTATTAAGATAATATATTATGTTAAGGATTAAGGTAAACCCAAATACTTTTGAGGTGAGTGTCTAAAAGGTGTGTGGCTGTCATATAATTTTTAAATAATTATTATGACGGCACATCTTTGACTATGATGACTTCATCTTAGTTATTAACATACTTCAATTCTCATTATGAAGTGTAAGAACTTAAATATATTATATGATCTCCACTAAATAGTGAAAATCATCCTTAGGGTCTAACCATAATCATAGAAAATATCGGTTTTTTATGATAGGCATACCTACTGAGGTCTATTTTTGATTCAATGTGATGAAACAATTTGCAATTCAGTTCCGTTTCTCAACTGAGGTGCCCTCAGAACGCCGTTCCCGATGGGGGCCCGTCTGGCCCCTCTTTTCAAAGGTGGGTCTCCTGACCCACCCGCTCTCCCCGTGATTCTTTAATAGCCAACAGGGCTAACAGCATAGACATGAACAAAAAATAATTAAGTTCCAAATGTTAAAAAGTTATTTGGTAAACGTCGTCTCCGTGCCTACACCAAAAATGTTTTTTTTTTAAATGTATTGTAAGTATTTGTAAATGCCAAATATATTCCGTTTTATGATTTATAACCAAGCTGATGAAACATGAAATAAAACGTTCGATATTTTATATGTGTATCCAGAGGTACACAATTGAGGGATGAGGACTGGGATGAGAATGTGACGGTTTTCGACCTTTCACTAGTATCTTAATAGAATAACATATACCTAAGTTATTGCATGCGATGAATCTTACAAAAGAAACAATTGTTAAATTGTGTTAAAACTATATTTTTAAATAAGCTTACCCTATACAATCGATTTGTGTGAATTTTTGTAATTCTATTCGGAACGTAATCAGCAACTTGTGTTTTCATTAATTATTGCATTATATTTGACACTCTCATTAACATTTTGAGATAAAATATAACTTCCATAATTACAAAAAACGTTTCTCATACCAACTCAAACTATAGTGTTATTGTATTTTCAATCAAAAGCTGTTATAATGGTCAAGTGACTATTATAACTCCGAAATTCAAAGGAAATGCAAAATTTCTCTGTAAACTTATTCATAAAATTTCAATTGTTTAAATAAATTATTTAAAATATCCATATTCTCTCTTTCAGTGTTTTTCTCTGTTCTAGTATAGATTAATTTAATTAATTTGTTTGAAACTGTTAGTCATTATAGATCAAAGAATGACAGTTGATTATGTATAAAGTACAGTTATGAAGGTTGTTTCTCACTCCTAAAAACAATTTGAAGTGTCTTTATTAAAAGAATTTGTAGAATAATGAAACAATAATACATAGTCACAGTCACATATAACTTGCCATAATTAATGGTCCAAGTGTATGCTATAAATAGATCTAAATATGCTGTGTAATTAAGATATCAAATATGACGGGAGTGATTCAACTGACCATTAATTATAAAATTCAATTATTTTTTCTATTGATTATTAAGTACCTTATCTTAATTCATTTTTTAATTTGATTTTTTTACGTTTATCGGTGAATAAATATTATTTTATGATATGTCGTCAACTATTTAAGAAATTTTCATTAAAAAAATATTTTAGTAAGAGGCCATTAAGGCCTTTGTGGCACTTTTCTTCATTGTTCGGTTTTCTTCAATATTCAGTATACCTACCTTCTTCTTCTTATTCCTTTTAAAAAGAATTAAATTAGCATCATTACAAATAAATAAGCAGAATTTATTTTACGACGCTATTCAATCAAATAGACAAAAACAAAAACAGTACATTGTAAATATCGACCTATTTTAATAAGACTCGTTATGTTCAGAAACGTAAAACATTGACGAAAGGGGTACTTAATATATGACTTACTTATATTTGAGTTATGTTTTGTAAAAATATTAATAAATATTTGTACCAAATTTTTTATTTTTTTTCCCCTAAATTGTTGTTCTTGTTTTATACTTACCTATTTACATGTACACATGAAAGTGCTATAAATAAATAAATAAATAGTAAAGTCATATTTTCTATTTCGTTCAACAATAATATTTTATCCGAATAATGTATTTAAGAACCCAAAAACCAGGGTGCAAGCTCTTAAAAACCCCTAACACGCATTATTTTTGGGTTCATTACATTTTATAGAGATTGAATATCACGATATGATCAAGATCAAGCTTTTATAATGATTAACGAGGGTTTTGAAATACCTTATAATTTTCTCACAATAGAACTAAAATTAAACGTTTTCAGTACATCGTTCATTAAACATATTATGAACATTCAATATGATTTGAATTAACTAAGATGTATATATATTTATAAATAAGTTTAACATATTAGGCAGTTCTATTTATTGAATGGTTTGATCAAACTCCAATAAACATCTTTTTAAAAATTAACTTTGGTGAATAGTAATAATATTTAGACGTATTACATGTTTTTCTCTTTTGTTTTTATGAGTACATATCGAATCTATTATATGAAAATATAAATGTAATTTTTTATAAAAAAATAATAATAATTTTATATTTATATTGGATAAACGTAAAACATGTTAATGGATAATTTCACACATTAATTTCGACTTTACATTCGGTGGCATCTTTTCATTTTCATTTTTATTTTCTATTCTGTATTTGAATTTTGGGGTGTAAAGCTTGTTCTAATCTACATCTATATAATATAATATGTCCGTATATATCATGCAAAACTTATAAGGATGGATAACGACACAGTAGCTCAATGGGCGGAGGGACGGAATGCTTTCCCATAAGTTTCGAATTCGAGTGCTGTCCATGACGGTAACGTTTTCAGTTTATTCTTTTTTAAAATGAATGTAATTATGTAGTTTTTCAATTGTTTATAAACCAAATAAAAACTAAATTGTTATGAAAATATAATGTGGTTTCTTTTCTTTTATATTACAAATTTTATTTCAACGTATTATGTGAATTTTATTAGAAAGATATATAAGTAGGTATTTGCCGTGAAAGGACGATATATCTATCAAAATCAAAGTTATTCTCTGAAACTAAAGTTCCAGTAGCTTCCTTTTATATACAAAAGAAAAGAGTTGTATATTTATTCAATGTTATGTATTTAGACAAAAGTAAAATAAGAAAATGTATATAAAATATATCTACTACGTAGTGTGAAAGCCCTGAATAGTAGGATAGGCCTCCGAGGCCGGAGGGATACATGACTCAGTTTCAGATGGAGTCAGAGGTTAATAATAATCGAAAGAGAAGTGGCACATAAAACTTTGAAGTAGTATTGTTAAATAGTTTTTGTTTATTTTGAAAATTGCAACAATAAACAGAATTTTTAAACTGTAGAGGTATAATTCTAATTCTAGTTTATAGTTACTGTTAGTAATAACCTTTTTAGTTATTTACAAATAATAACTATGACCTTTAAAGGTGGTCGACGGTTCTGAAATATTTATTAAATCATAACCAGCTTTTTCATGTAATTACAGATTCATAATTAATATGACTTTGATAGTCGAATGATATAGAACGAGGAATTAAACGAGGTTTTGAAAATATAATACTAAATATTAGTATTACAAATTGCGTACTCAAATAAGTTTGAAGTTAAAATTGTTTTAAAAGTACATAATAAACAATTTTTAAATAGTTAGGGTGCTATTACCAAAGCAAAACACAATATTGACCGCTTATAAAGAACGTAAATTCAGCAGTCTTACATCATGTTGAGTGCAATTTATAAATAACAATACAGTAACGATAGGAGAAAAAAATGAGTCAAAGTTTGTAAGTTTAAATTTAGTAGTTTTATTGATTTTTTATATTTATATTTCTTTCTACATTTTAATGTAATACATAATACTTACACAACTAAAAGAGATACAGATAAACAGACAAAATATCAAAAATATTAGAAATGGATTCTGTTAATTATTCGTTCACATCCTGGCTATATATATACATATATATATATATATATATATATATATATATATATATATATATATATATATATATATATATATATATATATATGTATATATATATATGTATATATATATATATATACATATTTATATTTTCGATATACAGAGATTACTCCTCAAGAGATTTATTATATGTATTGAATAAGATTTGCATGGTACCTATTACGTGATTGATATAACTTTTTGATTTCTTAGCTGAACTAAATGAAATAAACACTGAATGTTAAATAAAGACTGTGACAATATATTCCTGAAAATTGCATTAAAAACGCTTAAACGGTTTCCGAGATTAGCGTGCACAAACATACAGACAAAAAGACAAAAATGAATAACCATTGTTCTGGGTTCTTTTGTCCCCAATGATACAAAAATCGAGCAGTGGCAATTTTATTATATGTATAGATCACGCAAAATTATTTTAAGTGATTGTTAATTTTTTTTATGATTCAAGCTCGATACAATGTCAATGTACCAACAAATGATCGTTTTCATGTTCCAATTGAAACACATTGTTCTTAATAGAAGCCTCTATCATATAAGTGTAATGTGACCTTAATAACGGAGTGCTATAATAATCAGTTTACTTTGTATATAAAAATACTTACACGAACCATCCTGATAGAGAAATGTTATTTTGAAATTAATAGATATATGTAATATCTAATAATTATTCCAGCTGTAAAAAATGTTTCCATACTAAATTGACTTTACAATTTTTATATAATATAAAATATTAGCTGTTAGCAGCATTTTTTTAGCAATAGCAACAATTTTCTAGCAATTAACATATATGAAAAAAAAATCTTCCATTTATATATAATGTCACTGTAGTATTTCGTATTGATCGAGAATAACATTAATTGTTTGTTGATCAATCATTATATTTCATAAGTTTTGCGTAAAGGAACAGAAAAAAAATATATTGATGAATAATGATATTATACATTGCTAATATATATATATATATATATATATATATATATATATATATATTATAATTGCTTAGTAATAATATTATAAATTGCTATAAATGGCACAATATCGGAGTTATGTGAATTGCTAGTAGTATTAGAAAAATAATGTCATTCATACCAATATATTGCGAATAATCAAAACCAATTTATATTCTTCATAAAATTTTAAATGCTATATTTTTACAATACGAATTTAAAAATCAAAAAGAGCATACAATTTGATTAATTTGACCAAAAAGTAGAAAGCTGGTCACAAAATATAATTGTACTTAGCTTCATTTAGTGGTTTGGTAAAAGCCTAATTTGTTTATTAAAAATTTATTGATTAGGTAAGTAATTTGGAAAATTGAAACTTATGGTTTTAATGCGTAAAAAAAATCTTGATTCTTATTGAAGTTTACTAACAGTTGGAGGACTTTTAATACCTTATCCTATCGTTTTAAAAACTTCTTATATAGTTTACTAGTGCGCAGACATGTTAGTTTTTAATAATATTATGACTTATTTATATAATTTATGACTTAAGACAAAAACAAGTAAATTTTTATGACATATAATATTTTTATTTTATAATCTTATTTGTTTGTTATACTTCATAAATTTGAATCCTTAATATGGTAATATGTCGTTCATTTGAGTATTTTATGCATTACAGATATAAATTCAAAATTAGACGACGACGAAGCTTCTTAGCAATCCATGGATTCACCGTGCGGGTGCCGGGCCCATCGCGTTGCAAGGAGAGGAGTGCAAGCAGTGCCTGGGACTTGCGACCCAGGAGTAGGTTTAAGGGGCCCCTTTATTATGCGCAAAAACGCTCACCTTCACCCTCCACACTCCTCTCCCTACCTAACCAAATTTGGAAAGAACCTACTAATGCCGCCTTTGAAGTACGTACTAGAAATGAACCGATGCTTGTTCTAGAAAGGCCAAGATCTTTAAGTAGGCTATAGAGAGATTTTGCTGTTATACCTCTCGCTCCCACTTCTACCGCGTACAAACTAACTATAAATTTATTCCTGATCAGTTCGTTGGTTAGTTCGTAATACTTATTGAGCTTTAATGTGTGATCCCTTGGGATGTTTGTTTCCCAAGGAACAGTAAGCTCCACAAGTATCACGCGCCTCAGATGTTTCGAATACAGGAATAAGTCCGGTCTGGATGACGAAACACCAACATCCCCAGGGATTTTGTAATGCTTTTCATACGTGTCCATCATGAGAATCCAATCAGGAGCCGCGCCTAATATTGAATAAGGCTTCGCTTTTGATTTTTTGGAGGAGCCTTCTTTTACGAATTCTATAGATCGTTCGGTGGTTGTTATACCCTTCCGCGCTCTTGCTACTGAAAGACTAACCGCTTCCCGTATAATTTCTAATACCTTGTCGTGGCGACGCGAGTATTGACCTTTATCTAGAAGTACCCTACACCCTACTAATAGGTGTTTCGCGGTTCCTATTGCCTCCCCACAGATGTTGCAAGACTTTTCGGTGGCTTTGCCCCATCTTACTAAATTACTTTGATCTGGGAGAGTCATTTGGAATGCATTAAGATAGAATTTTAATAATGCTGGGGACCAATCATAAATTAAGGTGCGCCACTTCAAAGCTAGTGGAATACAAAAATCTCCTATGGTCACCCATTCGTTTTGAATTTCTAGGCTCATCGCGTGGAGTCGGTAATTATCGTTTTCGTCTTGTCGAATAAAAGATTTTGTTATGTCTATGTCTTGAACTTTCCTACTTGATCCTAGCCCTACTTTATTTGTTTGAGCACCTATCATAAACTTTTTATGGAATTGAAGTCGTGACTCGAGCTCTGAGGCAACTTTGTCTTTTGGGAGAGAAGTTACAGTATCATCTTTAGATTTTCCAATGATATGTCTTTTGGTAACTCTTAGATGTTTGTAGAGCTCCGATGGTTTCTTTAATTTTAATCCAAAGTTGTTACGGTCTCTAAATAAGGTTGAAGAGTCCGCTGAGTGCGCTAACCCGAGCCATAACTTCAATGTCTTTATGAAGTATAAAATAAAAATTAACGATAAAAAAAATGAGTTTCTCATGACGAACAAGATTGTGATAGTTTTATTGAGGTTTACTCCTTAAAAATCAATCTTGATATAAGGCACCCGGTATAACAAAATGTGAAAGTGTAAAATCTACTGAACGAGTGACCTCGTTATGTTTTTGGTGCGCAACCTATTGTGCGCAATTGTCTAATTTGGATGTCAGTGTCTTATTGCTATAAATATCAGTAATTAATAATGTTATTGTAAAGTTATAATCTTTATCATTATATTTTGTTAAAGTGGAATGCCAGTATTTTAGAATAAGCTATGGCAGAAAGAGGTGTAGATAATATTGCCGGAATATTTAACAAACACTTCCCTTTCATAAGGTATCAATCTTTTTTCACTTAAATAAGCTTTTTTTGCATCTATTTAGACAATGGTACCTAAGAAGTAAACTCCAGTCGTGCGTCGGAGCTGAACCACACAATATTTTTTTTATTCAAATAATTTATTTACCTCTCAAATTAAAATATTGCAAAATTATGTAACTCTAATCGTTTGCATAAAACACGTTTTTCTAAAAAGAATATATGTTTGTTATATTTTATGATTATATTTTGTCACATATTTCTTACTTTGATTATCATATTAATTTTGATATTGAATCCTTTACAACTCTTGCCATTAAAAAAACTTGCCCTCCCTACTCTACCCTTAATATATCGTACATTAAAGTATATTGTGTATATCTGTATTAAAACAACTGTTTCATTTTGTATATATAACTGAATGATGTATATTGAAACACTACAATGAAATAAATAACAGTAAGACAATAATGAAAGTTATAAAAGTGAATTACGTTGACGTTGACGTTGACGTTGGCATTTAATATCATATGTGGCATGAGGACGTAACGATTCATTTCATTTTTTTCCAACATATTTAAAATGTATGTCAAATATGTTGTAAAAAGTATGTATAAGATAAAATGATATAACACCATTCAATTTAACCAAGACGTATAGACCACAATGTTATGTCAAGAGAACAGATTCGATTACTAGATACGTAGCAGACACATATGGTGTTGTGATTTGGCTGACTTCCAGATAAGCTTCTGATAAAGGCAATGTACTGTTAGTGCCGAGACAATTTGTAACCTAGACCAATCAGACTGAAATATACTTTTAAATAAAATAAACTAATTTAACATTCATTTATGTATTTAAATTCAAATAACTAAAGCAAACCTGAAACATTATAAACAATTCGACATTATTTTTAAAATATTGATGAAATACACAACAAAATATATAAAATATTCAAGAAAATAATAAAACTTTCCTTTTTTTAGTGCAGAAATAAAGGCCCAGAATTTTTCAATTATAGGCCCTACTATAGATTATGTAGAAATTTAAATATAAAAATGATGTTATATATTATAATTAGTCTAGCCATTAATTCTGTTACTGTCTGTTACAATAAATATGAAAAAAATATTACTTTGAATATCGAACATTAGCTTCTAGGATAAAAAAAAACTTCTTTCCCGCCCTTATTATATATTTTTTTCTTTGGAAATTATTTGTTTTGAAAATGAAGTGGGCCACTAAAGAGATTTTTTTTTATTTTTTATTTTATTTTTTTTTATACAAAACTAGGTTAATGCTTGACTACATTCCACCTGATGGAAAGTGAAATGTAGTCTTAGGTGGTAAAGCGCATTAACCTAGCAGCCTATTCACTCTCCTCTTGAAGACACCCACATTATATTTTGCCGGAAATACCGACGCAGGCAGATTGTTCCAGTCCTTCGCTGTATGCACTAAAAAAGATGAAGCAGAGCGCTTCGTTCGGACAGGTGGAGTGTCCACAACGTAGGGATGGATACCTGCCGTGCGTCGGGACGTCCGGCAAAGGAACGGGGATGGGGGAATTAGGTCGTGCAATTCCTGCGCACACTCGCCAAAATGTATCCTATAGAATACTGAGAGGCTAGCAATTTTACGCCTGTGTTCAAGGCTGTGGAGTTTGGCGTCAACCAATTTAGGGTCGCCAATAAGCCTCTTTGCTCGCCTCTCAATTGAGTCCAGAACCGCAAGATGAGTCTTTGCGGCACCAGCAAATATGTGGCCACAGTACTCTACACACGACCGGATCTGTGCTTTGTATAATACAAGAAGCTGTCCCGGTGTAAAGTACTGTCGCACCTTCGCAAGTACGGCAAGCTTTCCTGCAGCTGCTCTTGCTCTGGACTCAATGTACCGACCAAAGTTGAGGTTCGAGGAGATCTCTAAGCCTAACAACTGAAGCCAGTCACTGTATTCCAAGGATACATTTTGGAAAGTAGGAGCCAAGGTGAAGGGGCTCCTTTTGGCGGTGAACAAACACGTCTGCGTTTTGGTGGCGTTGAATTTGACAAGATTGGCATTGCCCCATGCGGAGACTGCCTGAAGTTTGTCATTCAAACGTTGCACCATGGCTTCTCTTTCAGATTGTACTTCATCTCTACTAGCCCGAGAACTTGGCAGATATCTTTCTACAACTGTGCTGTCGTCTGCATACCCATAGCTACCGGGCTTCAGCAGATCGTTAATGTGCAGCAGAAAAAGAGTTGCAGAAAGAACGGACCCCTGAGGTACTCCAGCATTTATTGTCAAGGGTTCCGAAGAACACCCGTCGACAACAACACGGAGAGATCTCTGGCTCAAAAAGTCCGTTATCCAGCCAATCAGACCAGGAGATATACCGTACGCTGAAAGCTTGCTTAAAAGGCTTACATGCCAGACCCTGTCAAAAGCCTTCGAGACGTCCAGAGAGACGGCGACCGCTTCTCCGTTCCTCTCGATGGCTTCGCCTAAAATGTGTGTTGCGTACGCTAGAAGGTCCCCAGTGGACCTATTTCGGCGAAATCCGTACTGTCGGTCACTGAGGAGATCGTTACCTTCTACGTACGCTAGAAGCCGCGAGTTCAATACACGCTCCATAATCTTGCAGAGTATGGAGGTGATTGAAATGGGCCTATAATTGGCAGGATCGGCACGGCTGCCTTTTTTGGGCACGGGTTGCACGTTGGCAAGCTTCCAGGATTCCGGCACTTTTCCAGTCTTGAAAGAGAGGCGATACAGACGTGTCAATACAGGAGACAACTCACCTGCGCATGTCTTGAGCAGAATGGCTGGTATACCATCAGGACCACTGGCTTTATTCACATCTAAACGACACAATGTTCTCCATACCTCTTTGTTCGTGATGCGGATTTCAGGCATCGAAATACCGCAGTGAGGAAGATGTTCTGGAGAAGCATTGACAGTGTCTAGATGCGAATTCTCAGCAAACAGAGAAGCAAATACATTCGCTTTCTCTGCTGCTGTGTGGGCCAGGGATCCATCAGGCTTCAGCAGAGCAGGCAGTGAGGGTTGGCAGAAGTTCGACTCGATCGCTTTGGCAAGAGACCAGAAAGCTCGACTGCCAGTTGGTCTGACAGCGAGCTTTTCGCCATTCTTAACGATCCGATCAAGACGAGCCTTCCGTAATGCCTTTTTATAGGACTTGGCAGCTTGGTTAAAGGCTCTCTTCTTTATACTTACATCCGGAGTTTTGCGGCTTCGAGCATAAGCCCAAATAAGGTATGCCGAATGTTTTCGGTCATGTGCATGACGACATTCGGCATTAAACCATGGGCGAGCTTTGCCACCGATGGGTACGTCAGCAAAAGGAATAAAATACTCCATTGCCTGATGCACCACATCAGTTATAGCATCCGCGCAACTCGACGGATCCAAAGAAGAGAAGCAGACCTGCCACCAAGGATAAGACGCAAAAAAGTGCCGCATCTCATCCCATTCTGCTGACTTGTATTTCCATACTCGCCTAACACCATGTGGTTCGAAAGCTGGTGGGGAATATGTAAATACAGATTTCACCAGACAGTGATCGGAGGTTCCCAAGGGGGACGTGACCTCTACACGATACCTGTCCGGATCAGAAGGTCCAGGCAATTGGCTGTATGGCCTACCACATCTGGTACCCTTGTCGCTTGCCTTACCAGCTGAAAGAGGTCCAAGGACAACGCAAAGTTCCGCGCTTCTCTTCCAGCATGGTCGGTCTTCTGGTACGGGAACAGCCAGTCCTGATGACAGGCATTAAAGTCCCCCAGAAAGACGAGCTGCGCCGAAGGGTACTGATACAGAGCCATATCTGCAGCCTCACTGAGATACTCAAATAAACGAGTTGTCTCCTGGTCACCGCTGTGCGAAGCGTAGACACAGGAATACAGGATTTTTTCGTTTCCTGTGTCCACTAAAACCCATAGGGAAGAAAAAGTGGGGTCTTCAAGGTGACGGAGACGCTGAACACAGAGGTCGTTCCGCGCGTACACACTGACTCCGGCCCGTGAGCGAAAGTTGTGCTCTAACGAGTAACCGGGATAATCCAAGTATGCAGCGCTCAAAGGACATTGTATCTGCGTCTCCGTCAAAAAGAGCAAGTGCGGGTGCTCTGTCTCCAGGTGGTGGTGGACAGCTAAAAGATTTGAGTGCAAACCCCTGATATTAGTGAGGTGCACTTTATATGAGGAGGAGTGCAACCGCTGTGTAACCTTGTTCCTTTTGCTTAACTTTTTCATAAAAAAAATAAATATGAAAGTGAATAGGGATGGGAAATGGCAGTTGAACGAGACGGTACGTATCGAACCCGACGTCGAAATTGGTGATGTCTTGCCACTGGGAGGCTAGTCTGGAGACTGCGGGGACGCCCGAACCCCCCCAGGGATCGCCATCGGGCCTCCTCGTCTGGTCGCCAACCAGCACGATGGAGCCACCCTGGGATTTTTCACAGCTGGCGGGGCAGCCTTTCGTGGTTGGCTATCCCACTAATTGGGCCCCCAACTATCTGCGGGCGGCCAGCGGAAAGCCGTCGCTTCGGATCCCGCTACCCTCCTCGACTAGACACCCGACAAAACAAACACCAACCCGACGTCAGACCGGTTCGGCAACGCACCGCAACTGTTCAGACCCATTTCCCATAAACGGCTTCATCGAGCAACGTGCCGGAACACGACTAAGTCGCTTTGCGGCACGACTCTGCCCGATGGGTGGTAACTTTGTCGGCGACCGGATGTTATGGTCTACCTCCAAGAAAATAGGATTACAGTAATTGCACTTCACAAAGTAGGTAAGGAGAGAGCCGACATTTTGATACATTGAAAAAGCTAGGGATTGGCCGAATGTTTGTGTATCATACCATCCAAAGGTACTGAAACCATTTCTATTGATGACCGTGAAAAATCTTCTATTGGCCAAAGTTCAGCGAGGCCATCATCCAGCATACGTCATGGTTTGGTAGGGTGTCTCCTTACCAATACAGACCAACGGATTACAAAATGGAATTTTGTAATCCGTTGGTTTGTAGCAAGCAATAGTGTTCACGGTAAGACGAGATGGAGATCCTATCGATAAAGTTTTAAAACAAACCGCCGTTCTAATACAAAAATACAGTCTTAAATTAAATTTAGACAAAAAATCGCTCGTACCATCATGTGCAAAACCACCAAAATTGTATGGGTTACCCAAAATACATAAACAGAATGTCCCACTACGTCCCATAGTCAGCGAGATTGATACACCAACATATAAACTGGCTAAACATGTTGCAAGGATACTGACACCTCTCCGGGGACATACACATACTTATGTCAAAGATTCTTACCAGTTTGTTAATGATATTCAACAAGTGAAATTAAATGACAACGACATTATGGTTAGTTTCGATGTACAGTCACTATTTACCAGCCTTTCAGTGATTGACTGCATTGAAATTGTCGAGAGAAAACTGGAGGATAACAACATGCCTGTAGAATATGCAGAATTACTGAAGCATTGCTTAACATCTGGCTATTTGATGTGGAAGGATGAATTCTATGTACAAGTTGATGGAGTTGCAATGGGTTCCCCGGTCTCCCCCGTTGTTGCCGATATCTACATGGAGTACTTTGAGGGGAGGGCCCTGTCCTCTGCACCTGCTATACCGAACATCTTTAAACGGTACGTAGATGACAGCTTCACAATACTACCTATGAATCAAACATCTGCTTTTCTAGAACACCTTAATTCCATTAACAACAAAATACAATTTACATGTGTGAACATAACATAGACAAGCCCAATCATTATATAAGATTTGATAAACCTAAAATCCTCGCTAAAGAACAACGTTACATTCCAAGAATGGTTCGTGACGCTATTGAAATTAAAAAACATCCTAATTTTGGGGATGGAATGGTTGGGGATTAACTAACACCTGGGACCCACTTTTGAAAAATATTATATAATATAATATAAGCTTAGAAACCGTTGGAGGTAGATGACTAATTAACTAACTTACTGACAGACACCTCCATCTCGTCTTACCGTGAACAAGATTGCTTCAAAGCATTCGAAATGTCGAGTTAGATTTAAAATGTAAATTTAAAATTTAATTCAATATACGCGAGTTAAATCCGTAAAAATAGTTTTATTTCAATGTGTAGTACTCGTGAAAACCTTAGAAAACACTATCATATAATCAATACAATACAATATACGATGCAATAAATTACAATTATAGTTACACTGTTTTATATGTAGATTTAACAGAGTCTTTCTCTTTGATAAATATTGTCAATTCATTAAGTCGGACACAATACATATAGACAACTTTTCATTTATAAAACGAGGTATTTCTTTTGGACTTATAATATTTTAAAATAATCTAATTATATTTTAGTTTCAGTTCCATTCATACCGTTATTTGCAATGAAGGCTAGTAATCAGTAGTAATCAGTGCTAGCCAATTAATTTAATAATACTTTATCATAGTAACTGCTATTAAACTAATACATAATATAAATTCAAGAAATGTTTTTTTTTATTTACAATAAATATACGTAAATATATCGGATAGTTGATAAGTTCTGAAAATTGCTTTCCTGCAGACTACTAACAGGAAATTAAATTTATAAACACAAACTATATTCGAAGTTATACATTTTTAGGATCTTATAGTATTTTAAATTGATATGTATATACATTTTATCATCGTATTTTTCAAATATACAATTAACTCACATACCTATTAAAAATGATTTGAAGCTGTAACATTCAAAAATAGTAATAAAAACTTTTAATTAAGACTTGATTTTTATTATTTTTTATTTAACCTTGTTTATCTATACTGCAAAGTTAGAAACATTGGTTAGGATTTTCGAAAGAAACCTAATAGATGTCACCACCGTCCCGATAAAGACGATCACATATAGAATGCTTAATTCACCGAGACGGACAGCGATACGGTAGCTCAGTTGGTAGAGCGACGGGACGGTTTCCCAGTAGTCGCGGGTTCGAATCCCTGCCCGTATCGGTTTTTTACATTCTATATTTATATAAATTTAAATAAGCTTAACATGGCTATACATGTTTATAGATATTTTCAAACATTAATATGACAAGATTATTATTCAAGGCGTTAGAAGTTATTTGTGCATCAAGAGTCACATTAAATAAATCTTCCTCATAAAGAAACTTTTTATTCATAAGTATTTTCAAATCTCCCAAAGCTTTTGCACTTGGAGCTTTATTCCATCGCATATCAGGAACTCCATTAAGATATAATATACATACATATATATTAACTATAATGAGCGGTTTAAGATTATCTTTTATTATATCATTCAGAATGATCATATCTGAAACAATGAGGATCGTTAAATATACCTCGTTACTGACTCGAGAGATTGTGCTAAAGCCATTGTAATAATCAAATAAACATTTCATTACTGAATGCTTCTTGTTCCTTTTAAGTATAGTTTTGAGGTATTTAAAACCAATTTTCTCTCGCAAAGTAATGTTATCGAACTGTGTAACGCTTGTGTCATATTTTAGAGAATAAAATTTGCAAAGTTGTTTCTGAACATGTAGCTTATCCTGAAATTGATATTCTTTCCTCCGATCAAAAGCAGTTTATGTACGTTGCGATATCATACAAGTATTATTTTGAAAGATGATACTATAAAAATGTTATCAAAATAATAAATAATCAAAGCGAAATCTAAATATATTCCACATTAATTAATATTGACAAATATAAATAAAGTAGTTAAAATAAAAAAAAGCGTTTGATGCAGCTTTTCACCCAAGTAAACTATTTAAAAAATACTTGTAAAATAAAGTAAACTAAATTATAAATTTTAATTTGTACTTTTAATTTTGATATATTCCTGACATATGTATATCATAATGGTTTTTGTCAATATGACCACCCTCATAGCTATAACGACGTCACTAGCCCAAAATTATTATTGTATTAATGTATATAGTCTTTTACAAAACGACATCACATATATTTGCAAATCAACAATGAGATATCAGGTGTTGGTTTCGGATGTATGAGTTCGATACTGAATTGAACTGTCTTGATACAATAATTTGATATAAATAGAAACTAAAATATAATAATAAAAGCGAGTTTTTTTATTTTAATATTTACCATATTAGGTAAAAACGTACGAAAAATAAATTTTAAAAAGATTAAAGATTTTTAAATAATGGATAATTGACTAAAATAAAATTGCAAAATTTGTATTCTGCAGACTAATACATCCAATCCCTTTTATCAAATGTAGATTTTTTCATGATACTTGTTTTGGAGAATGTAAGAAAATATGTCCACAACTTAAACTAAATGCCCTCATGCCCTCATATTATATCGTTCTGAGAATTGTGTTATAGTCTTAAGTTAAAAGAATATCCTGAGTAGTTTTTAGAGTCTAGATTGCTGTTTTTATTGTGAATATATTAAGTCATACTAGTAATTAAATTTCTACAATTGATTTAACATAAAGCCGCCCGAGAACTGCGCCATATATCTTAATATTACTTCTGCGAATTGACAGTCCATTGATTCTAAACCTATTATGCGAAATTTAATGTGACACTTAAAAATAATTACTATCATAAAATCGTAATTTCTAATAGTAAAATACTGGAAATTCAATATTTTAACACAAAAAAAACTATACATAGATATACAATAATTAATATAAATGAATTAGTAGTAAAAATGACCAAATTCTTATTTGTATTTTAATTATTTAATATTAAAAATAACTGTCCCTTCCATAACATTAACAAATTGTTTCTTGGTAAATTTTTACACGAATAACTTAAACTATATTAGTATAACTATGTTACTAGCTCAAAATATATCACTTAAATATAATATATATTAAAAAAAAATGTTTTTGTTCTAACTCTTAATGTAAAGATTATCTTGTTTTGCTTTTTTTAATTCTTGTCCTGAAAACATTTTGTTGTCTTATTCTTTAATAGCAGCATAAGCTTAAAGATAAAGAAGCTTTAAAATTAATAGAAAACTTTACAAAAGAAAATGGAGATAGAACTTTTGAATGGTTGCTAGTGCTTCAACATACTATCTATAGTTGACAACGTGATCTTTTGTATTAGTAGCATTAGCTTAGTAAGTAATTAGTTTGCTTGCTTTCAATATTTTCTTTATTTATGTTTATCTTTTATATAAAACATGTATTACAAGGTATCTTGTCAGACGGGTAGATCATGTCTTTTTAGAGACCCCGTTTTAAGCTTAATGTCAAAAACGCGAGTATTTGCAATATATGGTTGTTATAAAAATATAAGAAATAGTAAAGTTTTGAATAATTCCAACGTTAATTAAAAACTGTAATAATATTAACTGTATATGTTCATTTAGTTCTTTCCAGTTATATAATGACGAGAAATAATTTATAAAAGATTACACACTAAAATATTTTTAATTTTTTCTTTTTTGTATATCTGTATATTTTTTGGGATAATGTCATCAGAAAATGTAGAATGTTTTAGTATAATTATAGAACAATATTTGATGTTTTAGAAACTAATATCTTATTATTATACTAATAATAATACGGGACAAATTACACACATTGATCTAACCCCTAAGTAAGCAAATTATTTGCTTGTGTTAAAGGTGTTAGACAACGATACAAATATATAGAAATACACATATAAATACTGAGAATATATTTAATAAACGATGAAATCCAGAAACACAGACATCTATGCTCATCACATAAATGCCTGTCTCCGCCGGGAATCGAACCCGAGCCCCATTGCGCCGTGACACGTTAGGCATCTGCGCTAACTACTCGACCAATAATGATAAGAAAACAATGTGAAGTACACCTAATCTTGCCATAAATAATATTAACAAAGAAAAAAAAAATTTTATAACATTTATTATTTTTACAGTGTGTTAGTTAATTACACAAATATAAAACAATTAAAATATAAAAAGATTATTCGAAGTGGTTTCCATTGGCTGCAATAAAATCCTTTAAACCTTAAAAATTTATCAATAGAAGCACGCGCTCTTTCCATGAGGAAATTCTTCACTAGCATTCGTATGGATTGTTTAACTCCAAATTACCATGGCGTTAAGAGCAAGCTGTACTCTCTAAAACTGACCAGCGGGTTAAGATCGGGACTAGACGACGGCCAGTCTTCAGCTCTGATGAAGTCCGAGACTTAAAAAAATTAAAAAATATTTATTTATTTATTTATAACTTACTTATAACTTCTCTTTAAGAATAAAATGTTACCAATAGAAAAGTTTTGAATATGATACTTTTTTTTAAAACATTTATATAACACAAAACAAAGTATCTGATAATAACAAATAAAATAACAAAAGCATAATTAAGGCATGTTCCATAAAGTTGAATTAGTGTGAAAAACCTTAGGTACTTGTGCAGACTACTCTAAAGAGTATTCAAAATACAGAAATATCATTTCTGTTCATAAGTTTTCAAATGGAAATGATTTTAAGAAGAATATTAATAACATTGTTAGTAGACGTACAAAAACTGTAATATATAATCAATTATGTACATAAACCATATATGTAACATTATTCATACATTTTGTTTTCGGATATAATGATAACCGTAAATTGTAACAAAAGATGGTAATGATTCATTTTTATTATTATTCGTATTATTCCGAGGAGTAAATAAATTTACGAGCTTCCGCATCTATTAATATTATGTGTCTCTTATGTTCGTGTAAGTAGGAATGTTGATAATACATGTCTCTAATAAATAATTGATTACAAACTGTGATAATGTGTTTGTAACAGAATATGTTATATTGTATTCATAATGTTAATATAATTTTATATTAATTATCTTTATTGCGAAAGATTAAATAGCGATAGATTAAAGGAGCGTAGCTTTTTCTCATTCTGTAAGAGGGAGTAGGATCAGTGAGGTAGGTATGTTTAGAAATTATGTTTTCGGTGCTTACACCCGTTACCTGACACAGCGCTGTATGTGTTGCTTTGTGTTACTTCAAGACATGATTGTCTTGAAGTAACACAAAGCAACACATACATAGTGATGATTCACTATAAGAATGGAATAGTGTTAACAGACTGTGTTCGATTAAGATATTTATAGAATGTAAAAAAATCAAATATTTACATATACACTACTACTACATTTATAAATTTTAGATAAATCGCCTGCACTTTTATAGTCACTATCCCGATTTATTATTCCTGTTTCAAATTTTTTTAGAAACTTTAAGTTTCAATTTGACACATAAATTTCACAGTTTTGAAAAACCAATAAAATTTATTGACTTTTAACCAAACAGAACATGTTTAAACTATTAAAAATGTTCAGCGATAAAAGAACTCGTCTTGCACTCGATAATGGTTCATTACATACGTTCACGTCGCATGTCTGCCTGTTTTTTATGAATGAAAACTTTTAATGAAAAATAAATAAATAACCTCTAAAAATTAAAAAAAATAATAATAATATTATTACGGATATTTAGTTATATTCTTGAGACGAATGATTTTCCTAACACATTTATTGGTGTTGACTGTGACATTGTATTTATTCCTTTGTTGTCATTCTTTATTATATATTTTTGATGGTTTCGAAAAATATATGGCTGATGAGGGCCGCAAAAAATATCACATCTGCTGTATCTTAAACTCTTTTATACTCACCTAAAGACCAATGAACCAAATAGTCTAGGTGTAATTATCCGTGTTATTCCTTTAATATTTTTGTGATATCGCCGAGCCAAAGGAATTTATTTCCAAAGCGGGTTTCTTTCTCTTAATATCAAAAGTTTTAAAATTAATGTCAATTTTTACGATAAAGTTTTTTTTTTAAATTCGCATATGATCAAAAGATGATAATAAATATATACTTTAATGAAAGCAATAATTCAAACAGAGAGAGACAGATAGATTGGAACTGCGACTCTTACATTCTAACAAATGAAAGCACTAACGAATATGAGAAATGTGCCTTTTAAGATGTTATCGAGGATAGTGACTTCGAAGACTATTGCCAAACTTCGCGGATTGTTCAGATGTGGAAAGGCAGCGATACAAACTTTAAAGGTGGTAAATGCCATTCCCGATCCGAATCTAAAAATACAGTATGTAATATATAATAAGTTACCTGTAAATAAAGTAACATCGTTTTTTGTTTATAAAATTATGTATAAAAGTATGTACCTACATAAGACCTGTTAAGTACGCACTATACATGGAATGTGCAGATTAAGTAAAGTACATTATATTTAACAACGAGGATTGCATCAGCCCGGCAACAATGAAGCAATGCTGACTCCGCAAGTAGTGACGCGTGAGAACGAGCTACGTTCCGCTTTTATTCCATAAATTGTATCACTTTTGATTCTGACATCGAACAATTGTCACCTATTTAGTTGTAATTAATAATTGTAATTAATTAATAAATTTCTGCTTCAGTAACATCGGTTTTTTTTTAGTCCTGCCTGTCGGCCTGACTTAATTGACCTGTAGACAAAGTTATTTATATTTATTATTGATGGCTGGCTCTTGTGTTATGCTCGTGAAAGGGTGCTGCTTGCGGTGACTGGTTGTGTGGCAGGCCGAAGATTTATATATATATATATATATATGTTTTTTCTGTTATTATTATTTAATTTTCGTTGCCTGAAATCATTAGGCTTCTTTTCCTATTGATTGCGACGGTTCTAGTTGTTCCAAATTTGCATTTAAGTTTGACGTTTGTGAAACAGTGATCACAGTAACAAAAAATATATCTGGCTGAGTTTGTTGTGTGGTTCTTCTCAGACCAGGACGCGTTTGGAACCCTCATAGCTTTAACATGAAGATGGAAAGTGCTTTTTCAGAAGGGCTAATTACGATAAATATAGTATCGTAATAGGCCCACCTGATACTTCCATGTTGACGTACACAAGTGATCACTGATTATGATTCTAAGTGGAAAAGATATAAATAAATAAATAAATAAATTATTTCATAATAATATTGTATTTCTTTTATAAACTCTATTTTAATAATTATTTATTTAAATGAAATAAGTTTTTTAACAAAATAAATCGTTTTATTTATAAGATTTTTAATGTTTTAAATTATACATGTAAAATATTATTTCTAGGCCCTATTTATTTTCAGTTTTAGGACATAAAAAAATATTTAAAAATATATAAATTATAATTTAAATGTGAGCTCTAGTTTCTAAATTTAGTTACAGAGTCTTTAAATTTTAGTTAATTGCAAAAACAAGGTTTTGTTATCAGTTGACGTTTAATAGACTAAAATTGCGGACACAGAGCTGAAGCGAAATTTAAAATTTAATAATAACCAGCAGCAAGTTGAAAATTAAGTAATTAAAGAAGAAGTAACTAATTCATGTTATAAAAAGCACAGTAAAGGCAATTTGCAATATAAGCTATGTATTTTGTGCTATAGTTTACTAGATAGGGTTAGTAAGTAAAGATTTCAACACCTTCGAGAAAGTTCTACACAATTAGGGGTCCGTCCGATAGGGGTCCGTGGTGGTACTAAAATCTTAATTATTTTCTACGTTGGTAATTGTGACTGTGACTACACTACCTACTGCCTGTGTGTGCCTACACACACCTACCATTACATACATGAACAGTCGTACCACCATCTGGGCCACTTAGCAGCATCACATGGTCCTTTAATAAATAAAGTTTTACAACTATGCAACCCTAAATACGTGTATGACGAACTTAATTACGTCAGAAAGGTATTAAAAAGCAATGGATGCAATTGGCGTCACAGCCTAAGACTCGTAAATGGGAAAACTTACAATTCTGCAATAGATAGGGTTCGAAACTTATCGGGCAAATTCTGATTAAATTATATGATTATAGCCGGGTAAATAAATAATTGATATTAAATATATTATTTTTACACCTATTTTTAAAAATAATAATTAAGAATAAATAATTTGACAAATCAGTGTCAGTGTATTACTAATAACCTTCAACTTATTTACCTTTTTTGGACCTATTTAAATATTTGTCTTTCATTCCTGTAAATATTACCCATCCCTCAGTAGCACTTATAGATCTATTTAATTTTAGATAAGATCTTGTTTTATTTAGTACTAACTTAATCAACAAAAATGTTACATTTCTTTAATTAACAAAATAACTTGTAAGATGAAAGTATGTAAATACAAAACAGAATTATTTAGACACAAATAAAGCTCAAAAATTGACGATATTATGTTTTTAACGATGGACTTCGATCGATGTTGGTCCAGAAGGTAACTTAATTACAAAGATCCAATTAAGTAGCAAATACCTGCGGATCCGGAAACACTCACACCTTGTTTCAAGTATTTGAATTTCTTAGTTCATTTTCAATTACTTAGCTCTTTTGGCACTTTTATTAAAAACAAAGTATATATATGCCTATATAAAAATATTTTAATGTTTTTATCTTAAATATATAATTAGCACTTACTATTTAAGCAGTACAAAAAAGCTATAACCTACCTAACTATGGTTTCTGTGACTTAAAAACGTACAAATTTTATTTGAACAAATAAATGAAGTGTAAACTATTATTGTAACTAAATATAGTACGGGAGAATGTTACAAGTATTTTGATAAGGGATGCTCATTCACGTGTCACTATCTACGAACTAATATTTAAGTGACAAAGGTGTTATTATGCTACCTGTATTATAACGCAAATACTATTTTTTAACCCCCGACTGAAAAGAGCGGTGTTATTAGTTTGACCTGTCGATTTGTGTATCTGTGTATCTGTCTGTGGCAAATTTGCGGCTAAACGCGTAGACGGATTTGAATGCAGTTTTTTTTAACCAAAAGTTAGACTCGTCGAGATGGTTCTTATCCATGTTTGATTGAAATAAAAATAGTCGTCTCCAAGATATTGACGTTTTATGCGGAGAAGGGGTTCTTATGCAATAATTAGCTGATTATTACATTATCGAAACTTTCACGTGGATCCTTATTTTATTAAATATAAAATATATATTTCTCGTATTAAATATAACCTTTGTACGTCGTTATGTAAGATTCTAATGCTAAAAGATTTTTTTTTAAATCGGTCCCGTAGTTTCGGAGTCTATTCAATTCAAACAAACAAACAAATCTTTCCTCCTTATAATATTAGGATAGAATAATAGAAATACTTAAGCAATTGAAAATTTTGGGTGTCTGTATATTCATTTAGTACAATTCAGAAACCAGTTACATAACTTAAAAAAGCAGAAAAAAAAAACATAAAAATCCCCCCTACAAACGACCTCTAAAAAGAATAAAAATAATATTATTATGTACTTATTGAATTCGTTGCGTCGGGGGACCGTCTAATAAAGGAAAACATTAAAATGCAAGTAAGTTAACAAGGCAAATAAAGTAATTACGATATTGAATAGTATAGTCTAAGTCCTCAATGATTAACTTCGTAATATATACACTATCAACGTCCGTACAACGGTCTTCCGACTTAACGACTTCAATAAGTACCTACATAATAATATTATTTTTATTCTTTTTAGAGGTCTCTTTGTATCAGGGGTTTTTAAATTTCTTAATTTAATTTTTATAGGTTAAAAATAAACAATACTATGTAGAAAGTACTATTAATGAAATTTGGATTGTGGATTTGTATGTTAAATACATTTTATATAATAATGAGACAACTAAACTAAACATATCTACAAATATTTTTATAAAAAGTTTACTTGTTAGGTGCGGAATATTTTTTTTGGAGTTTTTCACGTTGAAGAAGTATAAATGCACACAAAAGCAGTGTTAAACAATATGGGAATTAATGAGACTATCGTAAACCTTCATTTGAACCGACAGTCCTTTTAACGTCCACAAAATGATACATAATTTAAATTAATAAGTGTTTTTCGTTGTTTTTTTCATTAATGAATAATTACACTTTTATATTTTTGAAGTACCTAAATATAATTAAATTTGAAATTATATCTGTAGACTGAAACACGGAGAGTAAAGTCCAAAAACTGTAGGTTCAAGATTTTTGCTACTGTAGAAAATTGTTAACATTTATTTATTAAAAATATAAATAGCTATAGTATAGCTTGAATAATTATAAATTATTTAAAACAATTAATCATAAACTATTAATTTGACACATAACTCCATAATATAATGAATTATTTAAGTAGAATACAACTATATTTTGTAAATCAATTATTGAAAACAAATCTATTTACAACAAACAGGCTTCAGAGCAAATATCAAAGTTGCAGGAATAGTTGTTAAATATTCCGATACTCAATTCACTTCTCTGTCCGTTCAGTTCTTAACTTTAATGGAAATAGAACAATATGTGGTAAACTTTTAAAATAGGTCGGCCTAAGTATTGCCTTTTGAATCTAACATTAAAATCTGAACTAAATAATTTTAACTATATTTTACAGACTTTTGAAGGGTGTATACATGGTTAAATGTTAGCCAGATTTTATTGTACGTTAGAGTAAGGTTCGTAAAAATTACGCAATAAATCTCATAGACAATCATATAATATCAGTATAGAATATTGGAATTGTGCCCCAGTTCCGAAATATATATTTGAGATTGTTTATAAAATTACGCTTATTACTTTCTTTTTCAGTTAAAATATATATGTCTTTTTATGTTAAAAATAGTTATTCATATTTATTATTAAAAGACTGCTTTTAATTACAATTTCCTATTATATTTTGTAAATTTAATAATTTCATTCTCTTTTATAATATGAAATACTTTTATTTGCCGAGAATCACATTACCTGATTCTGTTAACCGCACAACTATTTAATGTACTTTTGAACTTTGTAAGACAGAATATTTTTACATAGAAATTTCATTTCTCTAGATATTTAAATATTTATAATTTTAATATTATCGTTTTCTTATTATCTGTCAAATTCGTAGACAAGGTAAATTATTTATCTGTTGACAGCTAATTACAAATTCTTAATTAGTCTGTGACATTTATTTTTGTTAAGACATTGAAATGTTACTAGATTAAGCTAACTTTATAGTCCCCAAAATGTTATTGAAAATATAAATATTTCTTAAATAATTACCATTTTAAATTTAATTTATTAATCATTATGAAGGTTAGCATATTGTTAAATATTATTTAAAATAGTTGTCATATTGTTTCAGAAGTTTAGTTGCAGCCAACGTTGTTTTATTATTATAATAATTAGTATAACAATTTGTTATCAATTTATTACACTGGTTTCTTGCTTTAGATAAGTAGTGCATTGTTCTTAAATTATTTAAATATCGGTCTTCTTCCGATTATTGTCAATTTTACCCACATTTCATGTAACGCGGCATGTGCATAGCTACATTGTTTGCTTATTATGCATATTTTGATTATAAAATTCAATGTCGTAACCCTTAGAGTCTTTTCTTTCGGAAGCACTTCCGAATCCAATATCTTATTAGCCTTCGGTGAGTGTTTAGTTATTTGTTATCTTATTAACGCATTTCAAGCGTTGTTTCTTAAATTAGTTGTTTAATTGCAGGGATAATTTATTAATATGGAATAATTATAATATTAATACTTATAATACTTCAGGCAGTCTCCGCATGGAGCAATGCCAATCTTGTCAAATTCAACGCCATCAAAACGCAGACGTGTCTTTTCACCGTCAAAAGGAGCACTTTCATCTTGGCTCCTACTTTCCAGAATCTATACTTGGAATACAGTGGAATACGGGTTCAGTTGTTAGGCTTAAAAATTTCCTCAAACCTCAACTTTAGTAGGTTCATTGAATCCAGAGCAAGAGCAGCAGCTGCAAAGCTTGCCGTCCTTGCGAAGGTTCGGCAGTACTTTACATCGGGACAGCTTCTTGTTTTATACAAGGCACAGATCGTGTGTAGAGTATTGTGGTCACATATTTGTTGGCGCCGCTAAGTCTCATCTTGCGGTTCTGGACTCAATTGAGAGGCGAGCAAAGAGGCTTATAGGCGATCCCGGATTGATCGAAGCGGACCTCCAAAGCCTTGAATACAGGCGTAGAATTGCTAGCTTCTCAGTATTCTATAGGATACATTTTGGTGAGTGTGCGCAGGAATTACACGACCTAATTCCCCCGGCTCCCTTCCATTACCGGACGTCCCGACGCACGGCAGGTATCCATTCTTTTGTTGTGGACATTCTATCTGTCCGAACGAAGCGCTTTGCTTCGTTTTTTTTTTGTTTGTACTGTATACTGCTTCCTGACTAGCAGAGTTTAAGAAGAACGTCCATATTTTAAGCCCAATAATATGGTGATGTACAAAATTAATTTCATTTTCAAAGTTCAACACTTAACATTAAACACACGTTAACACAAAAATCAACACTTTTATTTTCAAAGTTTTATAAACAAGTGTTTGACTGTGATTCTCCAGTACTGACAAGCAGGAGGATCATGCACATGTCTTCGCTTATTATTTGTCAGTGGCGCCTAGGATTTCTTTTATAGTAATATTTATATATCATTTAAAATTAAAGTATTATCTCAAGTAACCCACAGCTGAGTCTAGCTGGTATAAATTTGGGCATTTTCCTTATTTTGTTTAACTTTAATAATTATAAGGGTCAATGTTGTTGTTTATATTCAATCAATTAAAGTATTTAGCCACAAGGTTATCTATAGCTTTCATTCTTTTTCTTTACGAGTAATAATATAAATATAAACATTATATTTTATTGTGTAAACTTGATTTTACGTAATAATTAAAAAAAAACTTACAATTCCGATTAAATTTGCTCCTTCAATATAAAGCATCGTTTAGTGCTGAATTATCGAAAAATTAATTTAAAAAAAAATACATGTTAGAATTTAGATGTTTTGTATAAAATATTAATAGTTTTTAATGCGTATTACCGTGTTACAAAGAAGTATATTTCTTAAGCAGTTAAACTCTTTTATCATTTGTAATATGTCTAGATACGAGTTTTCGTAGATTGTTAAAGGAAGCATATACTCGTAGTATTGTATTTCGGTACAGACTATTTGTCAATGTATTTTAGCATAGCAAAAGAAAATCAATAAATTGAGTCCGAAATAATTTCAAGAACAGCTGCGATGGAGATAAGAAAAAAATAAAAATACTAGGTATGTTTATGATTCCTTTCTAAGATGTAAAGTATCTGATTGACATGTATCCTTTTCTTTATTTGTTTATAGTGGTAACTTTAAATATATAATTTAATATTAGCTTAAAAATATAGTTTTTAAATAAATCTTCACTTCTGTTGAGACATTTAAGGCCTTGTCATATTTTTTAATATTAAAGACTTCCCTTTGTGCAAGTAATTTATCTTCATATGAAAACTATAAAGGTAATAATTTATATCTAAATTTTACCATAATCAGAAGGACATAGCTAGCAAAGCGTGTAGATTTATGTACATATAACGTCATTTCATATTCCAAATGATGCCTTTGAAAAAGAAAATAAACACACTCAGATATAATTAAAAATATGCTTACATTGTCTTACAAATTTATTCTGGGTTGTCAACGACATACAAACAATTCACTTTACTTATGTTAGGGACAAAGATAATTACGTATTACTAAGTAGCAAATTATACGAAGCATAATATGATTTTTATGCATTTTCTAAAGATTTATAATTTAAGTTAAGTAAGAGTTATTATAATATTAATTATTAAATTAAGTAAGAGATAGATATTGACATTATTATTATTTATTTTTTATAAAATTTTCCTGTAATTAATGTCAATATAAAAAAAAATTAATCCATGTTTTTGTTATTTTTGTACTGGGTTCGATTTATATGCTTAATATTACTAAAAATATATCTAAATCTTAGGTAGATTCATAGAGAAATACCTATTCGGAGAAAATGGAGAAACGAGCTATTAAAAATAATGGTGTTTTATTAAAAAAAAACTTTTTATTTCATGAATCTAATAAATGAAGCGAAAAATTTTCACTGATAATTTATTTCATTATAAATTAATCCTAGAAAGATAGTCTGTGTAATACTGACGCTTAGGACATCTCCTACGTCACTTAATCGATGTATACGGTACATGTGTTACGTTATTAAGTGTTACCTAATACCTACCTCTTTCGTAATATAACGACCGCTTGTGTCAAAATGACGCATGATTATATTTTGTGTGATTTTTATGATTGTATGCTAAATAGACAATTTTATTATTTTTTCTGACTAATTTTGGTTTATTATTAGGTCTCAAAGGGTTTGTATATACACCTATTAATATAGTACCTAATAAAGATAAAATACAACTACCGAAATACCGGAATTAATTATGTAATACAATCAAACCACAGGCGGCCTGGATACATACATAAGATGTGTTCTCTGAGGTCTTTCAATAGGAAGGCTAAGAGATGGCCAATGGCTGCGATCTATGTAATTGTAACCGTTACCAGCGAAATGTTATGAATGTTATGTTATATACAGCGGGAGACCGCTAAATAATAAATAAATCAAAATGCAAGTAACTTACCACGGCAAATAACGTAACAACATCAAACCATATATTTCTTAGGAGCTAATAAATGAGAATTTAGGCTATAGCCTAAGTATTCAAGTATTAGCTCCAAAACATCGTAAAATAGAACCATCTTCTACGTACATAAATTTTTTTCCAATTAAAAATAAATAATAATACATAATAAGTTCTCTCTATAATCTTTACATATTTTCTTGCTTTAAAGTTTGGTGAGTTAGAATTTCCATTTACTAACTTTAATGTACATTGTGTTGCTAATAACTTTGAAACCTACACAGTTTGAAAAATTCTTAATACTTACTGTTTCAAAAATTTAAATGAACTTAACAGAAGTTTACCTTTTCATAAGAAAATGTTTATAAATGAATTTATTAGGATTATAAATTCGTCCCCGTACCGTAAGTCCGTATGTACGTTTATAATATAAAAATGATAATTTATAAAATAAACAATAAAATAACCTTAAATTGTTGAAGTGATATTTGAGTTATAAATTCTGTTTAGAAATAGCTCCTGTGATTTGTTTAAGGAACTTAAACAGAGTATTGCCGTCAGCATCGTCTTCGACCTGGACTAGGAGATTTTAAAAAGGTAATTAACAGTGACCCTATCATCTTTAAAGTAAAATAATAATAATATCAGGACAAATTACACACATTGATCTAGCCCCTAAGTAAGCAAATTATTTGCTTATGTCAAGGGTGACAACAATACAAATACATATAACGATATAAATATTGAGAATATATTTAATAAACGACCAAACCCAGAAACATAGACATCTATGCTCATCACATAAATGCCTGCCTCCGCCGGCATTCGAACCCGAGCTCTATTGCGCCATGACCCGTTAGGCGTCTGCGCTAACCACTCGACCAACGCGACGGGGCGGTAAAACGTTAACAATATTTATAATAAAAAAAAATGTTGTTCTTCTTATTAACAATTGTATTATTATTTTAAGTAGGAATATAACTTAGACACCGTCAGACTTAAGTTGCACGGTTGCAAAGGGTAGGTCTATCAAGAAGAACCGACAATAAAATCCATGGATACTTTTTTTAATGTTATTTATAAATTATCATAATCCATAATACTACCTATTTACGTCATAGTCATAACTAAGCTATAACAAAAACCAAGAAATCAAGTAAAGCGTGTTACCGAAAAGAATACAAAAATAAAAACCACGCCACTAATAGTTTTATGATGCTCTTTCGTATTCTAAATTTTATTTTATATATTCATAAAAATAGTAATAAAGTAAGTAAGATAAGGAATACCCTTATCTTAAAACCAAAAAGTTAATAGTTAACATCATGGGAGTGCTATAAACATGAACCGAATTCTCTTTCAATTGCCATAACAAATATGTCACCTGTGTATTTTGTATATTAAAAGTTGGTTCCAGCGCTGATATACCTATCCAGATTTCCATTCAAGTTTGCGATACGAGGAATTTTAATACCTTGTCTTTTCACTATAGAACTTCGTATGTTATATTCGAATAACAGAGACACTTTTGTTAAATTTATATGATGCTTTATAATTCTTAACCCCCGACTCAAAAAGGGGTGTTATAAGTTTGATCTGTATAATATCATTGTATCTGTTTGTCTGTCTGTGACAATGTAGCAGTCAAACATGTAGATGGATCTGGATGCGGTTTTTTTTTTAAACGTGGTTCGTCGAGATGGTTCTTAGCTATGTTTGGTCAAAATAGAAGCAGTCGTCTGCAAGATATTGAGCTTTATTGTTGCTGGTGAAATTGTCTTTTACAGTGTTCAAAGTAAAAACCTGAACAAGTTAAATTAGTCTATTCGTAGGTTCATTTAGCACAACATAGAAATAAATAATAATTTTAAAAAGCAGAAAAGAAATATATTAAAAAAAACCCGACTCAAAAATGCGTCTAAAAAGGATAAAAATAATATTATTGTGTAATTATTGACCCGCTGCTTCAGGGGACAGCTATATAAAGGAAGAATTCAAAATGCAAGTAAGTTAAGGCAAGGAAAAAGAACGAAATACAGTATAAAATCGTATAATCTAAATCCTTATGCATTAGCTCCGATTTTTTTGTGAAATAGACACCATTGTTAACGTACGTACAACGGTACGCACAACAAATAATAAATAAAATATTTTATAACTTTATATAAGATGACAAGACAATCAAACCGTTGGTTCATCTGATCGTTAGTAGTTTTGAGGTTTTGTAGATTGTGCAAAAAATAATAAAAAAAAAGAAAAAAAAAAACAATTGCAATTGTGTTCTCACCCAGAACGAATGACGTACAAGAATGGAAAATACTTGCTATTGCATTCGTTTGAGTATTGACTTTTAAAATATCTAAAATAACATCCTTCTTATAAGTGATTCGCTGTGTATTAAACACCGAAATAAACACTTAATTTTTTTTCCCCGTTTAGAGACTATTTTTCATAAATATTTATGTGAGTGAGTATTTAAATGAGTATAAAATGTTTGAATAAGCTACCACATACAATACCTATAGCTAAAATAGCATGGGGACATTACCGCTAGGTAATATCCCTGCAAAGTGCAGTTAAGCTATTAAAACAATTATACAATTAAGCTAAGTATATATAAATAGCTATACAATTAAGCTACAGAACGTTAGAAGTTAATGTTAGAAGTTTTTAGGTTGGAAGGATTAATTACAAACTATATATCATTAATTCCAGTTTTAAATTATCCGGAGAGCGTTCAATTACTTTACCAATATTTGCAGCTCACCAAATATTGTCAGTAATAGCATAAAAAAAGAAATCCCTAGGAATTTAATACAGTTCACCGGACGCCACAATTCCCAGTCAAATTTAAAAAACAGCGCTCAATTACGTAACTTCACATTGCAAGGTATTTTTGAAAAAAAAATATTAAGGCATTTGCACAATTGGCTTTTATCATTCTGCCTTTTATTTGTAAGTTTAACTCTTCTTAAAAATATCAGAACTTGAAATCATTGTTGGCACTAAGTCCAAAAAAATACTATAATTAAAAATGTTATTTGTTTTCCACCTACTCAATTAAAACTAATTAAAATAGATTGAAAATAGTATGTTTGTACACAATATCCTTTTTATTTTTATAAATATATGGAAAAAGTATTGTGCTGACTATTTTTGTGTTGTGGATAGTATTTTACTCATCATGAAAAAAAACTATACATACGAGTTAAATAAAATTTAACTTAATCAGATATTTATTCATTTTAAATTAATTAATATAAAATTTGTCTTTTTTATATTATTATAAAATATAAAACGTTTTTTAATTACCTTGTGATATGTATTGTAAATATATATTTTATTATATACCAGTAATCGTAAGAAGTTAATTAATTATTAAAGCTCGTAATCATCGTATTATTGTATTATTGTATAATATCCATTTTACAATACAAATTGATGAAGATAACATCAGATATCTAGTTCAATCATGCTGAGTGCTGTTCTGTGGTATTTTGTAGCACTACGGAATAGATATTTATCTCCACTGTATAAACACTGGTAGTCTCATTGTCAGTTATTCTACAGCATTGATACCTTGATAAAAATTAAACTTTACCTGACGTAAGGGGATTAATTACCAATTCTGTTAAAGATATTTTAAAGTACGAATAATAATTAAGCAGCTTAAAGCTACATTCCCCCAAAAATATTTATTAAAATAAAAATGTAAGCCCTTGATTATTTTCACGCATTCAGCTTAAAGTTTTAGAGATATGTTGCTTATTTTGGAAATCCTAGTGCTGTTGAAATAACATTTGAATGTAAACATTCTCATTCGCTTATTCGAATTACGTCAAGACAAAAGATTATATTTAGGATTGTGGTAACATTGTAAATTTTGTAAGATATGCATAACACTAACGTTGAATATAGTAAAATTAACTAAAAAATAAATTAATTCTTAGTTTTGTCTAAGAAAAATATAATGATAAGTTGTGGGTAGGCAACCAGTACATACACCTTTTTATGTGCTCTAAGTTTTTATTCAATATTTTTAAGTAAAAGTTACTTACAGTTTCATGTGTTAATTATTTAATTACTTAAGCAACACACTAATCTATTCTCCTATAAAATTTCACTTAATATCAATAATTATGGATTTATCACTAACTATGGCAAACAACCTTGAAGAGGTCACAAATTTTTTTGCTGCCAAAATCGCCGAATATGATGAGAAGATTCAGAGGTTGGCTTCTTCAGGGTCAGGAGGTACTCCAGACGTTAATTTTCTTGCTCAAGACTTCTCCAACTTTAAAAATCTTATCTGGAAAGCCTTATCCTTACTCAAAAATCAGTCCGAATATCTTTCACTGGGCTTAGAAAGGCATGAGGCATTCCTAAGAAGAAATGTGTTACTATTACATGGGGTTCCTGAAGATCAGAGTGAAGTACTTGTCAGTAAGATAACAAGTGTTTATTAATAAAATGGGTCTATCTGAGTTTTCTTCTAATTTCATTGAAGTCTGCCACCGTCTTGGTGTTCTCAAAGATAAAGCCCGGCCTGTCTTGATAAGGTTTCGTGATATCCAGTATAAAGACATGATATGGGGAAACAAGACTTCTCTTAAAGGATCGGGGTTGACGGTTTCGGAATTTTTAACCAAAGCAAGACATCAAATTTTCATAGAGGCTCGCAAGCATTTTGGCGTCAATAAATGTTGGTCCACAAACAACAAGATTGTTATTATGCTGCCTGATAAGAGCCGTGTAAAAATTGAACAGATGACAGATCTTCAAAAGCTTATTTTACAACATCCAGCCCATTCGAGTCAAGTTTCGATCAAACAGGCTGTCCCTGTTGCTGTTAGTGACACTAGGTTAATCAGGTCACCACGTAAACCAAGGCGTAAAGTGTAGTTTTATATTAATAATCACTTTGTTTTTTGTTTCTGGTGATCACCTTTGTTTTAAACTTTTACTACTATGTTATGTTTGATTCTTGGTACTCGATAATTTGGTAAGTATGTACATAATCCTGTTGTCTTAATTATGGTCGAATATTTATTATTTCCAAATTCGTAAAAATGTGGGTGTTTCCTTTTTTTTTCAATTTACACGGATTAATTTTAAAAACAATAAGTTTATCTATGTACCGACTGACGTCGACTTGCAGCTGTATTTTATTAGTACAGTTGTCAATGTCTAATGTGTCATGTTTCGTTCAAAAACGTCATGAGCGACTAATGCGTTTGCTACTGGCAAATGTCATTTATGTTGTGGTAACATTAATTTTATAATAGTTTATTGTATTTTTGAGTTAAGTAAATATAACGACAGCTAATAAAACGACACATTATATAAACCTGTATTTCTTTCTATTTTTTTATGTAGGTACATACACTCATGTTTTTTTTTTTTTTTGTTTTGTTTTTTTTTTTTTTAATATACTACATTACATACTGTACTTTATAATCACATATATATTTTTTTTCTTGTTACTGGATTATTTGTTTTAGTCACAATTGTTATATTATCTGTGACTTTTTATACCTGTAACTGTGTATGGTACGAGTATCATTTATTTTACGTGTTTTTTATTTCTTTTATTTTATTTTTATTTGATTGTTTTAAATAGTTAGTTTATAAACTGTTGTTTTCTTCCATACATGATAATCTGTTAAGTGTTGCTTAGGTGTTATTGGCGTTTGTTTATTGTTAATTCATTTTTAAGTTTTTTTTAATTTATATATATATATATATATATATATATATATATATATATATATATATATATATATATATATATATATATATATATATATATATTCACATATTTATTTGTGCTTTGCATAATCATTTAGACATTTATTAATATCTACTAACAACGTTCTATGCTCCCTTTTGATTGTGATGATGATTGTTTTTTATCTTGCTCCTCATCCAATGATGATGAGTTTCATAGTGCAACTAGTGATTCTTCGGAGGACTGCCCTCAATTCGATAATGTGTCCAGTATTTTGTCTCAATATCCTCGGAACCTTAATGTAGTACATATTAATGCTCAGAGCATTCCTGCTCATTATGCCGACCTTCATGCTTCTTTTTGTAATACAAACATTGACGCCATCTTAGTATCGGAGTCCTTTCTCAAGCCATCACTTTCATCCTTTCAATTCTCACTTCCTGGTTCTATCCTAATTCGTAACGATCGTACTGGTAAAGGTGGCGGTGGGGTTGCTATATATTTGCGTTCCAATATTCCTTACAGAATCCTGTCCTGCTCTCCAAGTCTTTATAATGAAGCAGCGGAATATCTTTTCTTAGAAATTATGCTTAATTACTCCAAAATTCTTTTGGCAGTGTTATACAGTCCCTCACTCCATATTGATTACTTCCCTACTTTAGATAATGTTCTGCACGTACTCTGCCCTATTTATACCGACATTTTACTACTGGGTGATTTTAACACTTGTCTGTTAAAGGATGACAGTCGTGCGATCAAGCTTCGTAATTTAGTATCTTCTTTTAACTTATCCATTCTTCCTTTGTCTGCAACGCATAAATCTCCAAATTGTAACCCATCTCTTTTGGACTTAATCATTACGTCTCAGCCTAGTAAAGTATTAGTGCATGGGCAGCTTGCTTCGTGTTTCTCGTACCATGATCTTTTATATTTATCTTATTTGGTTCGCTCTCCCAAAAATAAGACTGAGTTTCTTTACCGCCGTTCTTTTAAGAATATTAATGTGGAGGAGTTAGACTGTGACTCAGGTGCTATTGACTGGTCCCCGGTGTTTGAGGCTTGTGACGTCGACTCAGCAATTTCTTTTTTTAATTCTGCTATTTTAAATCTTTATGATCGTCACGCACCACTTAAAAAAATTTGGAAGAAGCATAATCCTTCCCCCTGGGTGTCTGAAGACATTAAAAAGGCTATGGCTGCGCGAGACAGAGCGAATAGGCGATTTAAAAAGCATCCGTCGGATGACAATCTCACTCAGTATAAGGTTCTTCGTAACAATTGCAACAAGCTTTGTCGTATTGCTAGACGCCGCTATATCCATGACAAAATTTCGAATAGTAGCTCACAAGGAATGTGGCGTTTCTTAAAATCTCTTGGCGTAGGGAAGGAGCCTGTTCCTGTTCATTATTCCGTTGACCCTAATTCTCTTAATTTACATTTTTCCACACCCCCTTTATGCATGGATAGTGTTACAAAATCGGTTACCCTCAATAATCTCTCTTTAATTTCTCGTCTCTCCTGTTCTTTCTCTTTTACTTCAGTTACTGAGTTAGAAGTTGAAAAACACATAAAATGTATATCCTCTACTGCTGTCGGTTGTGATGGTTTATGCTCCAAGATGTTAGTTACTATTCTCCCTCATATCCTTCCCGTACTAACCTTCATTTTAAATTTTTCCTTATCATCTCAGACTTTTCCCTCGTCGTGGAAAAAGGCGAAAGTCATTCCGCTTCCTAAAAAATCCAATCCTTTAAGTCCGTCAGATTTTCGACCTATTTCCATACTACCCTTCTTATCTAAGGTCTTGGAACATATAGTCCATGAACAATTAGCTCGTTTTCTGCGTCACAATGAGCTACTTAGCCCATTTCAATCTGGCTTCCGGCAAGGGCATAGTACAGTGACGACGTTAGTTGAAGTCTCCGATGATATTCGTTTTGCAATCGATTCTAAACTCCTTACTGTACTTGTTTTGCTGGACTTCAGTTGCGCATTTAATTCGGTGGATTTTGATTTGGTGATTGGTGTCCTTAGTGCCCTTAATTTTTCACCTTCAACTTTAAATTGGTTCGACTCTTACCTGCGCGGACGCTCTCAATTTGTTTTTATGAATGATGTAAAGTCTGAGTGGTGCAATATAGTAGCGGGCGTTCCGCAGGGATGTGTCTTGTCCCCCTTAATTTTCTCTTTGTTTATTAACACAGTCACATCGGTGATTTCGTCTCATTTTCATTTGTACGCCGATGACCTGCAAATTTACCGACATTTTAGTGCTGCGGACGTGTCACAAGCCTTGAATTTACTTAATGACGACCTTAGTGCAATTTGTTCTTGGGCAACTTCTTTTGGTCTCTTAGTGAATCCTATTAAGTCTAAGGCGATTATTGTAGGCAATAGACACATGCTTAAGTCCATAGATTACTCAGATTGTCCCCCAATAGTTTATGACGGCACTCAGATTGCCTTGTCTTCGAGTGTTACCAATTTAGGCGTTGTTTTTAGCTCGGACCTTTCCTGGGAAAATCACATAAATTACGTTAGTAAGAAAATTTACTTCACTTTTCATTCATTGCACTCTTTGAAAAATTTCCTCCCTATAAAGAATCTCGCTTGTCCAGACTCTCATCCTTCCTATTCTTGATTATGCTGATTCATGTTTTCTTGATGTGACTGAAGCTCTTTTCAATAAACTTGAGAGGCTCCAAAATTCCTGTATTAGATTTATTTTTGGACTTCGTAAGCATGACCATGTTTCGAATTTCAGAGCACAACTCAAGTGGCTCCCTATCCGTCTTCGCATAAATACTCACATTTTATCCCTCCTTTATAACATCCTGTATAATCCATTCGCTCCTATATATCTGCGTGAGCGTTTTGTTTTTTTGCATCCTAGTGAATCTCCTTGTCGGCTTGACCGTAAGTTTGTACTTCGTGTCCCAGTATCTCACACCCATTGTTACTCTAGGTCTTTTACCTGTCTTTCCGTAAAATTGTGGAATTCTCTCCCACTTAAAGTGCGCAATAGTACTTCTCTTCCTGTTTTTAAAAAACGATTGAAGGAGCATTATTTATCATTTACATAATATTATTATATGCCTTCGGATTTGTAAGTTGTAGTGGATACTGATATATAATCTTATATGTAATCTATATATATATATTTTTACTATTTTTGTTTTTTGTAGGTATTAGATGTATAATTTTTTTTTTCTTTAACATCTTTTCTTTTTTTTTATTGTTTTCTTTTTTTTTTATATATATAAATTGTACATGATGCCTTCCAATATTCTATCACCGCATCATATTTTTTGGGTTGGCTAGAAGAAATCTCTGCACCTAGAGATAAGCTCACCTTTTGTGCATTTTTATCTGTTTCTTTTTCTTGTATTTATGTTTTGTGTGCAATAAAGTATTAAATAAATAAATAAAATAAATAAGGATTGTTAAAGTTTTTACAATTTAACAGATAAAGACTAAACAGACTCTGAACGTTCAATCAAAAAAAACTTACCATTCTCACCAAACTGAATATTAATAACAAAGAACTTGAGATTTTATTTTAGTAAATAGTTTTAATTTTTAAAATAGATTACACCTTTTTCTCATTATTAATATGTGAAATATTTGCTTAATCTTTATTTAAACGATTATGATTTTTCCTTTATATTCTAGTTGTAAATAACAAGAGATAATTTAACCTCAACTAATTAATAAAGAAGGGAATAAATGATCCAGAGAAGAGAAAAATACAGCGTCGTGTATCGTCTCATCTCACACCTCAGATTACAGGGGTTATTTAATATTGGTACTGTATGTTGACAATTTACCAATTTAAACAATTTAACTTAAATATGATTAATAAATCATATCTATGTTTCTGGCATTTCATTAAAAAATACATTAAAAACAATGTTTAATGTAAAAATTGCATTAAAACAGTGTAAACTTGTGTTTACACTGCTTTAATTATAGAAATGTTTACAGACAAAACTATTATCTTTTTGTTGTAATATGTTTCTTCACAAACATAACTATAAATCTAAAGTTAAAAGACACGGAACCAAACAGTTTAAGCTCTGTACGAATTAAATCAAATTCGAATTATAAAACCTTGGTCTGAGTTGAATTTAAATTGATTTTAAGACATTATTATTTACTATTTTCTATAGTTTTATTAACAAATATTACCTGTGAAAATGCAAGATATAAAATGAAAAAATAGCGCTAAAATCATTTATTTATTTATTTATTTTTAAGCTGCAGCTTATATGGACAAGGAATTTATAACCAAATTTTTACGGCATTCAATGAGTTAGTACATCGTTAGTCGATTTGTGTTCGTAACTCATACACATGTGCCCGTTCACTGGCATTTGCCAACAAAGTCGTAAGTAAATGAAATATTCTTGAACTTTATGTTAGTAGGTATATAAAAAATATACATCTGAAGTAATAATTTTGTGAAAAAGTACTACATACATTAATATGTACTACATACATTAAAATATCAAATACACCATAATTGGTGTATTGGATATTTTAATGATAATTATAATAAACTTAAAATATTCATTTTCTTTGAAAAATGTAAAAAAATGTGATGATAACATTACACCGTGATTGATACGAAACTGGATTACGACCTTTTAAATTACAATTTCCAAACTGTATTTTGTTGATTGATCACAGTTTGCTTATTTAGAAAATTTATCTGGAAGCCAGCCAAGGTACATAACGACAGGTATGTGTTCCCTACCTATCAAATATCGAATCAATTTCCCAAACAACTTAACGTGAATCTATGTCTATCCATCCATTCATATGTGTACGTTTCAATATATAAAGTTCGCTTTTAATGCTTAGAAAAATTTTATTTTCAATTGAGGGCTAAATTTTATTATGCAGAATTTTTTTTTTTAATAAAATAAATATAAAACCTTTTAACACACAATTAAATTCAAAATCTATTATTTTTACACTATTCTCAATTGAAATCCATTAAAAATATATTACATTATTCCTAATTAATTTTTATATATTTTTTTTGATTTTGTTTGTTTCCTACAGAAGCGAGTTAAAGGACGCGTTAAGGGAGTTACGCAAAATTTTAACTTAAGCCGCAAGCACGTCATGCATTTTTTTTACCACAATTTTAACAGTTAAAGTGGTGATTAGGGATTACAATCCGGTGTTATTTTCAATCCGGCCGGATCCGGACGATTTCTCACCGATTGGTCAAATCAGGTTGATTTTTGCTTTTCGGTTCAAAATTACCGGATCCATTTGCCAGATTTCAATCCTTAGTCGTAATTCTAAAATAACAAGTAAAAAGTGATACTAACATAAGTGGTATAAAGTTTTATATATTCTATTTAATAATAACCTGATTTTGTTAACTATTATTTGTGTGATTATAATTAACACAAAATTGTATACATCTTGGTAACTGTTAATTTTTCTGATAATGATTGGAAGATATAAATTAGTTGTTTCTACGTAGCTTGTTAGAGTTGTATTTGTCAAGGGTTGATTGATATATCGGATATCAAAATATCTGTCTTCACAAATGTTTTGATACTATACTCGTTTTGTCAGAGAAAAGTTTGACGACATACAATTATTTTGAAGGTTATAAGTAACCTACTTTTAGACTATGATGACTATGACTAGATAACTTTAGGTAAAGCAAAATAAAAAAATATGTATTTTTTAAGTTGTTTAGTCACAGTATCATGTCATATGGCATACTATTATGGTGTAACACTCCAGATATTAGAGCAATCTTTAATATGAGTCAACATAAATCGTTGAAATAAAAGAAATTGGAGATATTACTGTACACAATTAACTGTACTCGATTTTAAAATCAAATCCCAAAAAAGTCTAAGTTTTGTCCTCAAATAAATTTCAATTATATAAATATAATAATAATATAAATTAAAATAAATTTGATAAAAGAAACTCCTATTATAGTTTAAAAAATGCCATTAATTACGGAATGTCGGGGGAATGATTTGTATTTTATCGACTAATTAGTAACCTATGCCATTTTACCATTCGATATTGTTATTTACCATTTTTCCAATCGTACTCCCAAACATGTACTCCTGAATTGATTCCTAAGTTTATTCCTTAGTCTCTAACTCACGGAACATCACTCATGTCCATCCGATCCCTGTAAAAGGCAACAAATTTGACGATTCTGGTCTGTTAAAGTTTTCGATTACGAAAACAGTCATAGTTTTCGATTAGGAAAACTGGCATAGTTTTTGATGTCAAAAGCTGTTATAGTTTTCGTTTACGAAAACTGCCATAGTTTTCGATGTCGAAAACTGCCATAGTTTTTGGTTACGAATACTGTCATAGTTTTCGATTACGCAAACTGCCATTAGCCGCAATCAATAAGCATTAAGCATTAAACGTTAAGCATTAAGTGTCAAACATAAATCGTCAAGCAGTATGCGTATAGCATTAAGCATGAATCATTATGTATTTTGGATAAAGCATTAAGCTTCAAGCATTATGCGTAAAGTAAAATTTCAAATATTGAATAACCCAGGAACTTTTATATTTTGCTTTATTAATATACTTAAATAAATAACTGGAAAAATCATTTTCGCTCATTGATTGATGCTTGATGTTTAATGCTTTATGCTTAATTATTAACGCTTAATTATTACCGCTTAATAATTAAAGCTTAGTACTTGATGCTTAATTATTGACGCTTAATGATTAACGCTTAATGCTTAACGCTTAATACTCGACGCTTAATGCTTAACGCTTAATACCTGACGATCAATTTTTGACGCTTACTAATTGACGCTTATTGATTGATGCTTAACGCATAATGCTTCAAGCTTAATTATTGATTCTTGACGCCTAACGTTTGACGTTTTATGCTTAATGTTTGCTCAAAATACATTTAGAGTACATACTTTATTATATAGAGATTTCTAATTTTTAATTATTACTAATAAATAGAAGACTAATTTATTAGCAGATTAGTTCTTAAAGATATTGGAACGTAAAATGCTTAATGCTTAACGCATAACACTTAATGCTTTATGCTTGACGCTTAATGATTGACGCTTTTTGCCTGACATTTAATGCTTAACGTTTATTGATTAACGCTTAATGATTGACACTTATTCACTGATACTTGACGACTTTATGATTGACACTTTATCCTTAAAACTTAATGCTTACAATGTTTGACGCTTATTAATACATGCTTGCTGCTTAATATTTTATGCATGATGCGTAATGATTGGCGCTTTACGCTAAGTGATGGATGCTGGACCTTTAACGTTTGACGCTTTATGCTTAAGGTTCGATCCTTATATTAATGATTGCAGGTTTAATGCTTATACTCACTTACTTAAAAAGTTGGTTTGGTCACATATTTGAATTAGTAGATAGAATAGATAAAATAGAATGTAAAGATATTTCCGGAAAACCACTCATATGTGCATTTACACAAGAATAGCTTTTGTAATAATGCAATTTTTGTGGTGAGTAAAATTCAAACAATTTAAATACCATTGTGTATTACATACACAATTAAGAGAAATGCACATGTGAGTGGTTTTCCGGAAATGCTTCTTTTTAAGTACTTCTTACAAAATACATAGTAATACGTAAGAGAGGGAGATAAATATTTTTTTGTGTTGTTTATCAAGATTTGTAAAGACTCGTAGAAAAATTGTTAAGGATTCACTCTCAATAATTATTATCAAACTTTAGAATTACAACTAACCATGTGTACTTTACCGTTAATAGATATTTTACTATAATTAAAAAATAAGAGTATTTTTTAGCATTGACTGTAATTTAGATGGTTTTTAAATAAACTGAATTTGTATAGTAAGAGGACAACATTGAAAAAATATGTTTCATAAAAACTGTCTTATAATTAAGCTATATCAAGCCAGATTTATACAAACACATCAAAACTGTACTAAAGAAGGTAATATTACAAAATATTCTCAGCGCTAGTTTTTATTTTAGTAACCTTTATTTATCCACCAGAATGAGGCAGGCTGATCTTTCAAATAATAATTAAGCATCAATAATAAAGCGTCAATAATTAAGCGTCAATCAATAAGCGTCAATAATTAGGCGTCAATTAATAAGCGTCAATAATAAAGCGTCAATAATTAAGCGTCAATAATTAAGCGTCAATAATTAAGCGTCAAGTATTAAGCGTTAAGCATTAAGCGTCGAGTATTAAGCGTTAAGCATTAAGCGTTAATCATTAAGCGTCAATAATTAAGTATCAAAAATTAAGCTTTACTTATTACGCGTCAATAATTAAGCGTTAATAATTAAGCATGAAGCATTAAGCATCAAGCATCAATCAATAAGCGTCAGTAATCAATCAATGAGCGAAAATGATTTTTCCAGTTATTTATTTAAGTATATTAAAAAGCAAAATATAAAAGTTCCTGGGTTATTCAATATTTAAAATTTTACTTTAAGCATATTGCTTGAAGCTTAATGCTTTATCGAAAAAACATAATGATTCATGCTTAATGCTATATGCACACTGCTTGACGTTTTATGTTTGACACTTAATGCTTAACGTTTAATGCTTAACGCTTAATGCTTAATGCTTATTGATATATATATGATGCTTAATGCTGGACGCTTAATTATTAACGATTATATATTGACGTTTAAAATGCTTTATTCTTGACGTTTTATGCTCTACGCTTAATTATTGACGCTTATTGATTGATGTTTGATGCTTAATGCTTGACGCTTAATGCTTAACACTTAATACTTGACGATTAATTATTGACGCTTAATTATTGACGCTTAATAATTGACGCTTAATTATTAACGCTATATTATTGATGCTTAATTATGAGCAACATAAATTGTCATTGTTTTCGTAAACGAATACTATAGCAATTTTCGACATCGAAAACTATGGCAGTTTTCATAAACGAATACTATGACAGTTTTCGTAATCTAAAACTATGACAGTTTTCGTAAACGAATACTATGACAGTTTTCGTAATCGAAAACTATAACAGTTTTTCACATGATTTGTAAAAATATTTATTTAAGTATGTTAATAAAGCAAAATTTATACAAACACATCAAAACCGTACTAAAGAAGGTAATAATACAAAATATTCTCAGCGCTATTTTTTATTTTAGTAACCTTTATTTATCCACCAGAATGAGGTAGGCTGACCTTTCAAATAATAATTAAGCATTAATAATAAAGCGTCAATAATTAAGCGTCAATCAATAAACGTCAATAATTAAGCGTCAATAATTAAGCGTCAATAATTAAGCGTCAATAATTAAGCATCAATCAATAAGCGTCAATAATTAAGCGTCAATTATTAAGCGTCAATAATTAAGCGTCAATAATTAAGCGTCAATAATTAGGCGTTAATAATTAAGCATGAAGCATTAAGCATCAAGCATCAATCAATAAGCGTCAGTAATCAATCAATGAGCGAAAATGATTTTTCGTAAACGAATACTATGACAAATTTTGACATCGAAATTTATTGCAGTTTTCGTAAACGAATACTATAACAGTTTTCGACATCGAAAACTATGGCAGTTTTTGTAAAAAACGAAAACTGCAATAAAATTCGAAGTCGAAATTTGTCATAGTATTCGTTTACGAAAACTGCCATAGTTTTCGATGTCGAAAACTGCTAAAGTATTCGTTTACGAAAACAATGACAATTTATGTTGCTAATAATTAAGCATCAATAATATAGCGTCAATAATTAGGCGTTAATAATTTAGCATGAAGCATCAAGCATCAATCAATAAGCGTCAGTAATCAATCAATGAGCGAAAATGATTTTTCCAGTTATTTATTTAAGTATCTTAATAAAGCAAAATATAAAAGCTCCTGGGTTATTCAATATTTGAAATTTTACTTTAAGCATAATGCTTGAAGCTTAATGCTTTATCCAAAATACATAATGATTCATGCCTTATGCTATATACATATATACTGCTATATATACTGCTTGAAGTTCTATGTCTGACACTTAATGCTTAATGTTTAATGCTTAACGCCTAATGCTTATTGATATATATATATGATGCTTAATGATGGACGCTTAATTATTAACGATTATATATTGACGTTTAAAATGCTTTATTCTTGACGTTTAATGCTCTACGCTTAATTATTGACGCTTATTGATTGATGTTTGATGCTTAATGCTTGACGCTTAATGCTTAACACTTAATACTTGACGATCAATTATTGACGCTTAATTATTGACGCTTAATAATTGACGCTTAATTATTGACGCTATATTATTGATGCTTAATTATTAGCAACATAAATTGTCATAGTATTCGTTTACGAAAACTGAAATAGTTTTCAATTTCGAAAACTATCATAGTTTTCGATTACGAAAACTGCCATAGTTTTTGATTACGAAAACTGTAAAAGAATTCGTTTACGAATACTGTCATAATTTTCGATTACGAAAACTGTTATAATTTTCGATTACGAAAACTGTCATAGTATTCGTTTACGAAATCTGAAATAGTTTTTTTATGTCGAAAACTGTCATAGTTTTCGATTACGAAAACTCATAGTTTTCGATTTAGAGAATTCTCATAATTGAACAGAAATGATTTTTTTTTATTTTGTGATACTTGGTAGTGAATTAATTATAGTTAATGAAAAAATAACTATTCTAATATGAGAATTATAAAAATCGTAATTTTATTTGGTAAAAGTCGATTTTAGTAGTTTTACAAAACATTTTTAGCATAAATTAAAATAAATAATACATATTAACCAAAAAAAAAATTCAAACTGCTTGATATTCTTTATGATGTGTCTTTAGTTGTGTTAAGCACTTTTAAATATTAAATATACGTAAAAATTTTAAATAAAATATGAAAAAAATAACTGTTATTATTTCTTATTATATAATTTGAACTATTACTATTTCTGTTATTATTTTATTTAACCCCAACTTAAAGCCACCACTTATATATAAAAATTGTGGCTTTTATAAAAAGAATAAAAATTATTATCAAAAAAAGCGACATTATCAAAAAAAGCGATTTACCGTGCGGGTGCCGGGCCCATCGCGTTGCAAGGAGAGGAGTGCAAGCAGTGCTTGGGACTTGCGACCCAAGAGTAGGTTTAAGGGGCCCCTTTATTATGGGCAAAAACGCTCACCTTCAATTATAATTATATTACGAGGACGTAATAAATTGTCAAAACGGCCGATAGTAAAGTTATATGTTGTATAAATTTATGTAAATTCGCACATTAAAACTATAATTTGATATTTTTCTTGTTGCATATTTTTAATAATTTGTTTTTCTCTGTAATATTGTATGATCATGAATTCAGATGACCATTTGTTCTCCTGGTTTCCAGAATGTTTATTAAATTAGAAATTAGTCATTTAATATATGATTATTGATAATTAAAGAAATGATCCAATTTCGAGGTCGTAAGATGTAAGTCAGGAAAGGCCGAGTGTTAGTCATATTTATTTATAATAATTTAATTGGTAATTACATTGGAATTTACATGTTTTAGTTCATAAGTTTCAACAGTAGCGCCACCTACACAATTAATTATTATTTTTTTTTTTTATTTATTATATAACAATTACATGTCACTTACATTTTTATTACAATAATACCATTAAACCCTTATTGGGTTTGACTTGGCATATTTATATTTGAGGTTCATTCATAAACAAAAGTAAAAGACATAAAACGTAATATTAGGTAAATGAATACAGTAAAAAAATACAAACAAATAACATCAAATGAAAAATATAAGGTGGAACAACATTTGAACGATGGAAGCGGAATGAGTGTGTTCATAATAAGGGTAGATTCATAATTCCTTGCGGTCATTAGAAGCACATAAACAAGTCTTTGACGTATACAGTATGGTTACTTTTTTTTTTGAATAAATATTATTCACTTATTTATTCTTATAAATATTATATATACAGTCACACACACACGCACCCACACATACATATATATATATATATATATATACATATACATATATACATATATATATATATATATATATACATACACATACACACACATTTATACATATATATACATATACACACACACACACATTGTTACACATTTTAAATTTAGCTTTTACAAAAGAATTTACAAAGGGACATTCTATGAATTAATACTAACATAAGGCAAGCTTACAATAGCAGTAAATTACGTTTTCAAGAATAAATTTGTTATATTTGTGTATAATATTGTTTTAACTTGTATTTAATATTCGTTATGTTTAGTGTGTTCCTAAAATTTACAGGCAATTTATTATAGATCCTTGGTATGAAGTAGCTACATGTTCGTCTACCGTAGATATTTGTAGTTTTACCTTTAGTTATCATATCTTTCTGATGGGTCCTCCTAGTTATAATTTTAGCATCAAGAGGTACTAGAAACTGCTGCGAGTTACGGAATTCATAAATCAATAGCGCATATTCAGCCTTCTCATATATGGGAATTATTTTACAATAAGCAAATAAGGCGCGATGGTTTTCTTTAAGCATTTCTTTAACTTTACTAGGTACTATTTGTTTGAGCAGTCTAATTTGTAAGTCGTATATTCTACTAAGGTATGAAGTGTACGTTCGCCCATAGCTCGTAACACCGTATGAAATAACGGAGTCCCCCAAAGCAATATATAGACTTTGGAGGATTTTTAAGTAAACGTATTTTGGATAATAAAGTACGTAACCTATCACAAATCATGTCTATGTGTGGAGCCCAGTTCAGTCTATCATCTATAATCATTCCCAAATATCTTGCTTTTCTGACTTGCTCAATGCTATCACACCCGCCATCACATAGGGTTCCGTGGCTTTTATGCAGGCAAGAGTGATTATGCGATATTAATTTAACACTCTCTAGGCCTTGAGTGTTGTAGGCAGATCTCACATGTATAAATTTTGTTTTATCAGCATTTAATACTAATCCAGCATCATGAGACCACATGCTCAATGCTACAAAATCAGTTTGTAAGTTTTGCATCGCTATTTTCAGATTTTTGTCAGAACTAATTAGACACGTGTCATCGGCATATTGGTAAATTTGGCAATATTTTAAAACATTTTTTGCATCATTTACGTAGGTCAAATAATGAAGGGGACAAATTACCGATCCTTGAGCCGTACCAACAGTAACATTTACCACGTCACTTACGGTATTGCCGATTTTTACTGTATATTCTCTATTGGAAAGATAGTCTTTACACCATTCCAACAAAGGTCCACGTATTCCAGTAGCAGCTAGTCTCTCAATTAACAGATCATGTTTTAAAGTATCAAAAGCTTTACTGTAATCTATGAATAAGAGAAACACGTGTTTTTTACTATTAAGGTGAGAGTTAATTGTATCTGTAAATTCTGTGAGCAGAATCGAAGTACTTTTATTGGGCCGAAATCCGAATTGTGTATTAGTTAGAATATTATTATTATCATAGAAATTATAAATTTGACCTGCAATGTATTTTTCAGCTATTTTATTAATTATAGGTAGTAGGGTTATAGGGCGGTAGTTAGAATATTGGTCTGCACTTCCTTTTTTAAAAACTGGCCTTACCAGTCCACTTTTAAGTTCTGAAGGATATATCCCTTTCATAACGCTAATGTTAATTAAATTTTTTATAGTATTAACAATCTTGTCCCCTATTGAAATGATGTCTAAAGCACGTATTTTATCTCTACCAGGAGCTTTTCTTGGATTTAATGATTTAATTATTTTATATATGTCTTTATTTTTTGCTTTCTTAAATAACATTGTCTTGTCTTCGTTGGTTAAATAGTGTCGTTTGTCCAATAGTGGTATATTACAGTGTGGCACAATGTCAGTTACTGATTTTTTAAATTCATTTGCAAAATTATTGGCTATTACATTTTCATCACTTGTATTCTTTCCAAATGCTTTCAATACTGTGTCTTCTATTGATGGAATGGATGGAATGTTATTTAGTATTTTTGTTAAATGTTTTAAGAATTAGAAGCATAGAATATTTTAACATAATGTTTAATCTTTATTAGAACTTATTATAAGGTTTAAATAATATCATCTGTATGTTGGTTATGAAATTGTTAATTACCCTCACCTAAATATTATCGTGTTAAAATATTATAAAACGAGTTGTAAGGGCTGCTCTCGCCCATTCTATTACAAATGGTTGTATATTAAACATTGAAGTGCAAGTACTGTGTATTACTGAAACAAGTCTTAACAGTACGTATGTACACTCTATTGACTCGATCATCATTCTTTTATTAAAATTATATAGGTACATTGATTACTTTTAATACCTATCAATGAAATTCTTTGGGTCACAATGGAATTATTACAAATATAAAATAGGATATTTTGGGTTGACTTGGCACTATGTCTTTGATTTTATATATTGTATATTTATATACTTCATTTTAACAATCAATAATAAATATTTATAGATAAAATAATTCAAAACTATTCTGTTTGATATACGCAAAATTACTTCTGTTTTAATAATAAACATACTGTTTTATTAAGCAAAAAAAGAGACTTGGATTTACACTAATGCGAGGTAAGTTAAGTGAAACAAATAGCTGAAGTGGCTTCTGATGTAAATGGGTGGAGACTATTCGTCTCTGTCAGTCGCAAGATAGAGCTATTTGTATAAACCTATGTCTTGGGGTTTTAAGTAGAATTGCTTCGCACTTGTAGGTTGTTTATATTTGATAATAGATCTGTATTCTTTTATTACAATTATATGATTTTATACACATTGTTTTTAAGTTTTTAATAATGATTAATGAAACTTATTTTTTACTTACCATAAAACTTTATCTAATTTATTTTATACCGACAATAAATATTTTACGTTGTTTAATAATAAAAAAGTATATAACATAGAGAATAGAATGAAAAATGTTTTTTATTTATTTAAATTTAAATATTAACATACATTTAAAGACATTTATTTCGGCTATGGCATCTCTTTAATCTTTATCTATACTGGGAAGTTAGAAACATTGGTTAGGATTTCCGAAAGAAGCCTAATATATGTCCCCACCATCCCGATTAAGACGGTCACATATAGAATGCTTAACTCACCGAGACGGACAGCGATACGGTAGCTCAATTGGTAGAGCGATGGTTTCCTAAAGGTCCCGGATTCGAATTCCTGCCCGTATAGGTTTATTTGTCATTCTATATTTATTTTAAATTCGAATGATTTTAACATGGTTATACATGTTTTAAGATATTTTTAAACTACAAGCCGTCAAAAGCATATAACATTAAAAGCTACCAAAGTTCATAGATTTTATTACTCCTGGCCAAAATAGAAACATTATTTGTTAACGTATGAAATATTATGTATTCTGTTAAAAAAAATGACCTAAATTAAAATCATTAACTTAACGACTCATAATACTTGCATTGTCCTATAATACTTGCATTTAATAAAGGTTATTTAGTGTTTTATTTACCCATAATTTCATTATTCGGTCAGTATTATGCTCGTAATGTACATTTACCTTTCCCAACGGTCAAATTAACATGCAAATTAAGACAACAGACTATCCGCAACAACGAATGCAATTTCGCATTAATTGTTTTTTATTGTTGTTCATTTTAAAATATTATTCAGTCCTATATTTATTATTGATGATCGCTTTTGATTCTATCATCATATAAAACAAAGCTACTTGAGGTCGATTTTCTGTGAGAAATTAGAGCGAGTAAGTACAGCGAGGTCTTACCACTGGAAAAAATACGGTATCTGTAAATATTATTAAGTCGCTGATCAAAAAAAAATAAGTAGAGAAAAAGAACAGCAGACAGATTTTGAAATTTTGTTACTCATTCGCCACCGAGATTCGATAGCGAATTCAAACTTTAAGACATTCTACCCCTAGAATAATATTTTGGTAGAGGTTTTTTGTTGTTGTGTAAATAAATGTAAAAATAAAGTTAGGAAGTCCTCAAAATACTATTATATTCGTAAATAAAACATTTAAGTAACTAACTAACTTACAATGTAAAGAACATTGTAATTTTAATGTAAAGAACATTGTAATTTGAACGGAACTAATAATTCTGCTAAGGTTTTTAAATATACTAAAAGACGTTTGGGAAATTAGATCCTAAAGTACTCTTAAGTTGGTACTGAATTTACAATACACACAAATATATCACGTTTTTAAGAACTCACAGTTCTTTATTGAACTCTAAACACTCGTTTCTGTCGGTTCTTTGAAAATATATTTCAAATATAAATAAATATAAAGACTATTGAGACAGAAAACTAAAATGAAAATTTTTGGTACTATATTAAATAATTCCAAGATAAATAATGACTTACTTGGCATGAGATAAAAAGCAGAAGTGTGTAGTAGGTTAATGAAAAATACAATCACAAACAGTTTCGCAGTTTATCATCACTGTGAGATCTGCTTTTGAAAGTTATTATTAATATTTTAGATTTACATTTTCTTACGACTTTTTTGCGTAACTAGATATTCGCAGCGGCTTCGCCGGCGCTATATAGAAAAAAAAGCTTTGATACGTTGGCCAAAAGGTTTTAATACTTACTTACTCAGATAAAGTACTTTATTAGGGATAGCTGTTGCCCGTGACTACGTCCTCTGTAGAAATTATATTTATATGGCTTATGATCATAGCCATAAAGAATCACGGGCAATAGCTAGTGATAATATCATAATGTTAATAGTGATTGTAAATCATTTTAACTCTAAATATTTATATTTATTAATATTAGTATATATGTATATGCAATTTATAATTTATTACACTGTCGAAATTTTCACGCGAATCCTAATTTGTTCTCGTATCAAATATAGCCTATGTCGTCAGAAGGATAATGTAATGTTGCATTCGAATGGTAAAAGATTTTTTAAATCGGTCCAGTTGTTTCGTAGCCTATTGAATTCAAACAGACAAACAATCAAATCTTTCCTCTATATATATTAGTGATGATGATGATGATAATTATTAAATATAACCTACGTTCATCAGGGATGATGTAGGATTATAATGGGAGAAGATTTTTTTAAATCGGGCCAGTAGTTTCGGAGTCTATTCAAGTCAAACAAACAAGCAAATATTTCCTCTTTATAATATTATTATAGATGCCAGTGAACAAACACATGTGTATGAGTTACAAACACAAACCGGCTAACGATGCACTAACTCATTGAATGTCGTAAAAATTTGGTTATAAACTCCTTCTCCATAGCTCCATAGCTGTAGCTTTAAAATACCGTTAAATGATTTTAACAAAAGCTATATTATAATAGTCTTCTATTTTATTGGTATAATCTTAATCTTTTTTTAATATATCTTAATATTTTTTAAAACGAGCTGTGCATAGATTCCGATTTCGATAAAACGTACTCGATCAAAGTTTTTGCGTGTAGTCCTGAGTACTTCTAGGTTATTTTTGTATACTTTTTTAATTTTTAATCACAGACATTTTTTTAAAGAAGAAGTAGACCAATTATGTATTTTTTTCAATTGGAAAGATTATTATTATCCCCTGACGGGAGGACTATCAATATGAACTATCAACATATACTATCAATATTTACTATCAATATATACTATCAAATGTACCATCAATATGTACTATCAAGATGTACCATCAATATGTACTATCAAGATGTACCATCAATATGTACTATCAATATGGACCTTCAATCTGTACTATCAATATATACTATAAATATGGACTTTCAATATCTACTATCATTATATACTTGAAATAAAACTATTTTTACGGATTTAACTCACGTATATTGGATTAAATTTTAAATTTACATTTTAAATCTAATCCGATGTTTCGAATGCTTTGCAGCAATCGTGTTCACGGTAAGATGAGATGAAGGTGTCTGTCAGTATGTTAGTTAATTAGTCATGTACCTCCAACGGTTTCTAAGCTTCCGGGCGTACAGTTCAGGATTCACACAAAACGCACTAACAGTCTTACAGTGCGGTCACGGACATGGGATTTTATGTTTTTCAAAAATGGGTGTTAGAGAATCCCCAACCATCTTCTCTATTAAAATTAAGATGTTTTTTAATTTAAATAGCCTCACGAACCATTCTTGGAATGTAACGATGTAAATTTTGCAGAAGACAAACATTCCCAAAAAATTAAAAAAAATTGAAAGGTTTAGATCGTTTCTAAGTTTGATAAATAATCATAACTTCTTGTTTTGTTTTCAATAATTAAAAATGTTTAAAAAAAAATGTAAACTCTTTACTGAATAAGGGATTATATTAAAAACAATATAGTTATTAAACATCCTGCCCTCAGTAAAATAATGTTCCAGTTCTATTTTCATTTTCCTAATGGGAATGCATACGAGTTGAAGTGACATTTCCAAATGAGTTTTACTTCAAAGGCATTTTCCTCTTTCGCGATGTTTTGTACGACATATAAGACTTAAAATCACTGAAACGAAAAACATAAGTATAATTACAAAAAAATGTAAAAATACTATGTTTTTTATATAATGTTAGTGACATTTTTAATATTTGTATCATTTTTATTATTATCCCAAATTTTCTTTAATAATTAGTGATATTGCGGATATTCATCCGCAATTTCTACCCTTCTTTTATTTTATGTTATAATGTTAAGATCACAAACCTAACTTGAATTTGTTACATAATATTTCAATAATTGTTGTTTTATTTATTGGCTGACATATTGGAACGTAGTTCCTTATTATAATTATGACGTTTTAGATATTTGTCAATACGTAAGCGACATCTATTAAGATTGTGAATACTATCAAGGGTTAGTTCCCAGAGATCACAGGTTTATGCCCTGGTATTTATGAACTTTTCAATATCTATAGTATTTTAATTAGCATAATCTGGCAAGAAGGTTTCAAGATTTTTTTATGTATTGTAATCTCTGTTCTATTGTAAAAAGAGTTAAAAGTAATTAAAACAGAATTAAACAATTTGAAAGGTCTTGACAAATTTGCAGTAAATAAATGTTCTTTCTTTACTCTATCAAAGGTGAAAACGATTTAAAGGTTATTACTTAATAATAAATTAAGATTTGAAAACGGATGACAATTCATACATTTGGTAGTTTTATTTTGTTAATTTGGTTTTCTTATAGTAGTTTTATTCATTTTATAACGTTTTTTTACATACTAAACAATTTTATTGTTAAAACATAATATGTTGTACATTATATAACTTGCTGGTTATTTATATTTAAATTTCACTCCATACAAATGTTATATTTGCAGAAAGACTACTCAAATCAAAAAATAATTTCACTACTTTGATTGTAAAAAAACTTAGAAAGAAATAATAATAAAATATAAATATATAAAAAACATAATGCTTAAATTTTTAGGATAACTGTATTTAGTACATTAGTTGAACCGTTTTTTTTCAAATGTCATTGAATACTTAAATTCTCATGTGCGAAATATATACACACTTGTATAAATATATTTAAATGAGATATACACAAAGTATTATCTTTTAAATAAAGAAATTTCTTGACAAACACTGACTGCAAAAGGTTTTTCAGCGTAGAATAGATAAGTGCTCAATTTATACTTCATTAAATGTTACTACTGATAATATTATCTTTTTCCTACAATTAATTATAATCTAAGAGCTCTATTCTGAGGCAATATTTCTCGATTGGGTTCTCATTTAAATTATATAATGTAAATGCAATATTCATATTAAATTAACCGATACCATACCACGCAACCATTCGTCGCTCGCTTTCATTTAAATCTTAAAGACAGCAACAGATTAAAAATTAAAATCAGACATATATTTGTTTATGCAATTGGTATGCAATGTTTGTATATTCTTTGAAAATTAAATTGTTTTGAATAAAGATTCAATAATCATTTATTTAAATACATTGAAGTAGTCCTGCATAAATTTAAATTTAATTAAAGTTAATAACAAGAAAAAACCAAGCTTTCACTGATACGTATACTTCTTTGTAGTAAAACTATTCCTGTAACTTGCCTTCAGGATCATCACTTAGTCAATGACCGGTGATATAACTGTGACTATGCTCGTTTGTCTTCTTCTACACATGGAGTACTGTTCTAAATTCTGCTTATCACTTTACCGCGTCCAACAACAACCCTCTCGAGCTTTCGAGATTTCGGCATTTTTTTACAACTGACTGGTTCTCCTGGTCTGGTCTCAACCCCCCTCAGTAATACCTTATTGTTATAGTTAACCAAAGATAATAAAATGTTGTGTTCTACCTTAGTAGCCTCTTTAGACATCCACAGTCCTCTATGAAACTGTCCATTTCAAAATCCGGCACAGGTATAGTATTATAACAACAAATGCAACGTACATATTTAATGTAAATTTATAAATGTATATGTAACAATGTGTGTGTAACAACAAATGTATATAACAAATACCTATATAATAATTAGCTACCTAGTAATATACTCACATTGAAATGACTGCTAATGTAAGATTACAAATATTTATAACATATATAATCCATAATCTTTAAAGAGTGTGTTATATTCCCATAGATCGTGGGATCGCTAAATAGACATTTATTATATTCCCATGCATCGTGGAATCGCTGATTAGACGATGGTGCAATATATCAAGCATTCTTCATAAGAATCCAAGAGCGGAACCCTAAGATATCTGAAACCTTTGTTTGTCCCGCTTATTATACTGTAATTCTTTTAATTATAATTTCAATTATTTAAATCAGTCTTGTCTCCAACTTTGAGCAAGTCACACGTAGCTTTGTAAATTAGTTATACTTATTAAATTTTAAGTCAAGAAGTTGTATTATTTGGATCCTCCGGTTGTGACCGTCGTAATTAGTGTATAATCATATTTTATTCGGCTTCGTTTATTTTTCTCTTTTTTGCCAAACATCGGTCGCAGTTACTATAATAAATATCCTTGTATGCACATAAATCTATTCGCTTCGCTGGCTACGTTCCTTCAGATTATATAAAAACCTACAAAGCGGCAAATATCTCAGTTACAATAAGTTATTACTAATAAGAAATGTTACGTGAATAGCACATGATAACAATTATATATTTGAAACAAACGAAACGAAATGGAAACGAATAATGTAAAAGAAATGTAAAACATACAAAGAATAAAAGAGATTTTAAAATGATAAGAGACACGACGCTTCTTAGAATTCCATGAATTCACAGTGCGGGTGCCAGGAGAGAAGTGTAAACAATGCCTGGAACTTGCGACCCAGGGGTAGGTTTAAGGGGCCCTTTTATGATGTGCAAACCCGCTCGCCTTCACTGTCTACACTCCTCTCCCTACCTAACCAAATTTGGAAAGAACCTACTAATGCCGCCTTTGAAATACGTTCTAGAAATGAACCGATGCTAGTTCTAGAAAGACCAAGGTCTTTAGGTAAGTTATAGAGAGATTTCTCTGTTATACCGCTCGCTCTCACTTCTACCGCGTTCAGGCTAACCATAAATTTATTCCTGGACAGTTCGTTGGCCAGTTCTAAAACTAAACTAAACTAAAAAAAACAACTTTGTTTAGTTTCTTTTTAAATTATAGGTTCACAAATTAGCTTAAGATAATTATTAATCCTGGAGATTCTAATCAGGATAATGAGATAATCTCATCGAATTATTAATTTACTATCGCACCTTGACATGTGTACAAAATTTGAGCAAAATCGGTCCGTGGGAAATGAAACAAAATTGAATTCGAAAAAGTCGGTTACAAGGAAACAAACATGCAACGTGAAACTAATAGAAGCGTGTTAAAATATATAAGGCTAAAATTTGGAATGTCAATTTAACGTATACTTAGTGATCTTACAAAATCTTACTCACTTCGCATAGAATGAGAAAAAGCTCTGCATCTTCCTTATTTGAATTATTTTAAAACATTAAAGAGATATCAGTAAATTATACTACCATTATTGATACAATATAATATCTTATGTAACGTAAACACATTATTACTGACATGTATTATCAACATTCTTACTTACACGAATACAACAGATACATTGTATTAATAGATGCGGAAGCTCGTAAATTTACTCCGCGAAATAATTCCGAATGAATTATTACCATATTTTGTTACAATTTACAGATTTTAAAATAAAAGGCATGTGTTATGTTATGATTTATTGTAATAATGGATTTATTTGGAAATTTCCTTACTTTAGTGTTATTATTGTATATTTCTTTCTTTTAAGTTTTCCCTACCTTAATGTTAAATTAAGAGATTCGAAGTGATTTACCTTTACTAAAACTTATCTTAACACCAATAAATGTGGTCTAATCACGGTAGACTTTTATTGAAATAATTATATTTTTAGTTGCACTTATAGAACATTGACAAGTGATATTATTTTATGTTATAGTAAAGAGTCTATTATTATTGTTACCTTAACTTAAAACTAATTTCAGCAAAAAACAAATCAATTAATTTAAAACTATTTGCAGCAAAAAAACAAATCATTCATCTTTAGTATTAGAAAGATATTATTAACTAGCTGTGCCTGCGACTTCGTAATTTCATAATATAATTTTAATAATAAAAATTTATATTTATTTATTTATTACTTAAAATAATATTGTATTAAAAAATAAAAAAAATAAATAAAAAAAAAATAAATAAAAACACAATAACTGGGCACTAGCACTCACTATCTTAAAAACTATTATAACATAGTTTTTAAGATACCTTTTACTAACAGACTTCTTCTTTAGCATTTTTTTTTCAAATAAAATGTATAATCTGACAAATACACTCTAATTGTGAAAAGTGAACGGGCGAAGTGTCCGTGGATAAAGTAAAAAATAATTTTAAAAAAGACATACATACATTCAGACAAAAAAAAATGAGAAACCATTTTTTTGGGTTCTCTTCCTCCTATAAAGGGTCCCCATTATGTATCTTTTTTAATTATTTCAATGTAGAGAAAACAATCAGTGATCAGTGAATCTAGTTTTTACAAACAACCAAAAGGAATGAAAAGAATAAGAATATATAAAATTGCATTAAAATCTATATATTTTGAAATATGTTAAATGAATTAAGAATATATTAATACATAAAATTAAATTTGCATTAAAATATATATATTTTGAAATATATTAAATTAATTAAGAATATATTATAATACCAAAATATACAGGTTTTACAAAAGTTGTTCCTTTAGTAACACATACTTTAGAATATATTACATTTCTCAACTCTATTATGAATCGATACCCAATAAAAGTATAATGAAGAAAATCCTGTTACTAAAATTTCAATCACTTCTTTCTGTATACTGCAACTGATTTAGAACTACGATATATTTTACATTTTTTAAATTTCTAATACAATCAATATATTTCAAAGACCTTCGCTTTTTGACCATCAATCATAAAATGAGGTCGCGTCTCCAAAAGGACATGATTTATCCTTGTAATACTTGTGTTATCGGCGGAAGTTTTTATTTTATATTGAAGTTAACATTAATAAACATCAATTAACAAATAACATACCATAAATAAAGAAATCCAAATCATTTAAATCTATCCATTAACCGCGGATAAACTTTTGAGATGAGATGTTAAGTATAACCAAGTCACCAAGTTGTTTTAATTAGCATATATGGAAGCACCTGTAACAGATAATGATTTGGTAATCACAAATAATCTTACTTCAATACTTTCTGTCAATCATGTAAAACAAAACCAGTGATTCTAGTTGGTGTCTGTGAAAGCCCCAAGTTATTTAAGTCAAAGTGGCTAGTTTATTATTTATTTGACCTATTATTTACGTAATTTAAGTGATCTAAATGAAAAATCAACTATTCTTGTGTAATTATAGTTAAATAACTATCCAAGGTTTGAAAGACTTTCAAAACCATATTCTAAAACTTTTATATTTAGATTGGCTTCAAAAGATTATAATTTATATACTTAATTTTTTAAGGTTTGGATTAAGAAGGTTTTTTCTAATAAAGACCGACTTTTCTATAAAAATGGAGTATTAACATCTGACATCAATTACAAGACCCCCAACTACATTCTGCAAACCATTATGAGTTGGTACGGAAACATACATTGGCAAACAATATAATTAATATAAGAACATAGATATAACAAAAAACTAGAGAAAAAAAGTCATTCTAAGCGTTTAATAAGTAGATGAACATTACACTGCGGGCAAAAGGCCAGAGGATACTTGTATTTAGATTTTATTCTTACTACTATCTTTCCTGCAAACTATAATATGTTTGTCAAATAATATATAAATTCCGCAACCTCCGTGAATTCTGAAAAATATGAATACCAGTGGAAAATATCAAAGGGCTGATTTTTTTCTCTTGTTAATAATAATTGAAATCCAAAATATATAGCCACCATCATTTTTCAAGCAAAGACATGTATGGAATATGTCGTAGCGTACATAATCCGCTTTAGATTGGAGAAAAGAAATTCAATTTCAGGATAAAGGTATATCGTTTAAAAGCTAACATGGTTAGATATGAATTTTGTGTTCTAAAATATACTACAAGTTGCTGTTTCTACAGCAGTTATCAGTTTATCTTACAAATATAAGCGTATGAAAACATTGGGAGAAAAATAACGTTGCGCATTTAAGAAATTATGATCTAAATAACTAAAAAATGTAATTAGAAGAAACGAAAGGCAGCCAAAACACGTATATTTGAAGATAACAATAGTTTTAGTAAGTTCTCATGAATCAGTATCTCTAATTATATACTTTTTTTATGTTTTGAATGCTATGAGTATTATATAATGATGGATAATCTTAAACTTGGGCTCTTTGAAGTGTATTCCTCTCCTTCTATGACATCGACAACAAATATTGATAAACATTTCGTTTTTAATTATTTTATACGTCGTCTTACTACCAAATGGAGATCCGGACGCACGATGATACAAAACTTATATTCTTTGTATTTTTTGTTAGTAACTGTAATATGTAAACTTATTTCGTGAGCTATTTTCTTCACATGTGTAGATCGAACAAAAAAAGATAATATCATAAATCACACAGGTGTGGGGTCCCTTCGCGTAGAACACCAATATAAACTTTAAATAATAATCACTCTTAGAATGGATCCTACTCATTTGTGAATAAAGACATTCAATAGTCAACATTTGACCTGAAATACTCATTCACAATTGAATCCCCTTTACATGTATTTTTTAATTTAAGTTATTTTTATAGTAAAAGTATATAAAAGTACATAATATGCTTTCTTACTAAATTTATTATTATACCGATCATATTTGACGATCAAGTAATATACGCGTTAATAGTCAAAAATATTTATAAAATCTTAACAATTAACAATTCTTCTTCTAATGTTATATATAAATATAAAATTATATTTATATTAATATAAGTCTATTTTTCATATTATCATATTTGGACATTTACATTTTATAAATTTTATATTTACAATATTATTTGAAATACGAAAAATAATGATATCGTTTCAGAATAATAAACTAAAAAAGAATGAAAATAAATGTGAAATTCTATGTCTATTTTTAAATTTTTTAAACATTAAGTTTTTACAAAACATTACTTACTTTATAATAATCTTTCATATTAATGTTTTAATATAATAATTGTATGATAACGATATAATAATAATATATTAATATAATATTCTTTATTCTTCTACCTATTTTGTTTAGTTTTGTTCATAATTGTATCGGTATTTTTATCACTACATGGTTTTAATACTATGTTTAATAGTGCAGATCAGTCGATCAACAGATCCAGATCAATTTTTTCCAATAATTATACTTATTTATTTGCTAGCTTATTTTAAATTTTATAAAAATTAATTTTTATAATATTTTTCATTTAGTACGAAAACTTTTCCATTATTTTATTATAGTAACAATAATTTCATTTATGTATAGATAAAAGGTTTTAGAAAAAAAATCCAGTCCCCATCTCTTAACACTCGCAGGCTTTTAATGTTATTATTGCCGATTCAAGTAATTAAAAAGATTTTTTGAAATTAGAAGTTTAATAATAATGAAATAAAATGGAAAATGTATATTTTGAACTTTATGGTTATTAATATACAATTATTTTGTCTTAACGACTACAGATATGACTCTTAAGACTCATATAACGTCTGTTGCAGCTGTAGATTATAATTTTAACCCACTTAAGTTTTAACTGCATGACTATAAATTTTAGCATGTGCTAAAATAAAGTTGAAACGACTTGAGCTAGCTTCTTGCTCGAACGTAAATTATTAGTAATTGCATTTCATTACGCCACAGACTTGGGAAAAGGTAGTGACAGAAACTCAACGGAATCGTCATATCTTTTTTTACGTCATATATAAATATTATATCTTTACATGTCACATCTTTCTTTAGGTCATACTTAAATCACAAATTACATAAATAAATGATAATATTTTATGTAGTTATCGACTTTGAATGTATTACAGTCATCACTTCATCACTCGTATCTTTATTGTGTTAATTGTTTTACAAGTCAGTCAATTAGATAGAAAGGCCTAATCATTTTGGTTAACTAAAATAGTATAAAACTGAATTACGCTTTGGTTTCGCACCCTCCCATATAAGTGTACCACGTGTACTGAAGACGCGATTTTAACTCCCTCAGCTTTTCTGAAAAGCGCACTCGCATATATAATTTAAAATTAGAAATTAAAATAGTATTTTGCCTATGTTATAGTACAAGAAGAAATCTATACATATAGAGGCAGTTTGCACTACGTATAAAAAGTGACTATTTAGTTTGTATACGTTTTATTTTTCCAAAAAATTTAAGAGTAGGTACCAATTATGAAATAAATTAATCTTTTCCTTTAATATATTTTAAAAGCTTCACAGAAATATTCCTTTCGTTAAGAAACATTATAATATTAATTATTTAATTATTATTTACAATTTAAAATATATAGTTACTGGTCGCGCCTAATAAGAAATTTATAAATGGAGTGGACTGTATATAAAATTAGGTATTATGCGTGGTATTAAAAGAGAGGAGTGAATGAAGCATGCAGCGCTTACCCAAACAGCCTGGACGCGAATCCGCTCCGGGAATCGAGGATAGAAACCGGTCAGCACTTCACCCACGTCTTCCACCACTTTGACACGACCTTCTTAACCGAAACTTACAACGGGGTAATTCCCAAACACGTTAAAGTGCATTTATTAGAGTCCTGTTAATTAATTCACAAGAGCTCGAGTTCGTGGCACGGCCATATCATTTGAACTGGTATATCTGTTCTTCGTCGCCAGAGGGCGACAATCGTCGCAAAGGGCGCTGCTTGTAAAGGAATTGGGAAGGTGGGAATTCGGAACTATACCACGCATGAAATATTTAATTAATTTATATTAACTGGCGTCAACATTTCCACCCGCCCTTAAAGGGTCACCTTTAAAGAGCATCCATAAGGACAAACAAGAAAACTATGGAAAATGGATATACCAAAATGGAGACTCATATAGCCATAGTGAAAATTTAATATTTTATTTATAACTGAGATAAGAATCTTAAACTTTGCGATACGATACATATTCATCTTACAACCTACTTAAATTTATAGTATAGACATATTAATCTTAAATTACATTAATAAACTAAATTATTGCCTCGGAAGGGGGCATAAACGGACGACCGGACGGATGTAAGTTCCCTTGGCGGTTCTGACAGTTACCACGCGTACGATGCCATCCTTGGAGGGATGAACCTTCTCTACGACAGCTAATGGCCAGGCTAAAGGCGGCGCATTATCGTTTATCACGATCACTATAGTACCAAATGTGATAGGAGCTGAAGACGTATTCCATTTTTGCCTAACTTGCAAGCTATGGAGATATTCCATCCTCCAAGGAGCCCAAAACGATTGGACCAAATTATCCAATAGTGAATGCCTCTGTGCTAAACTGGCCGAGTCCGAAACAACTGCCGGTGCAGGTAGCGACATTAAAGGTGCTGTATTTAAAAAATGACTTGGCGTGAGTGCTGAAGGCTCCGCGGGATCAGAACTGAGGATTGTCAGCGGACGAGAGTTTAGTAGGCATTCAATTTGAGTGATTACAGTAATAAGCTCTTCGTATGAAAGAAGCTGCTGTCCAATAACTCGGAAGAGATGCGATTTAACTACCTTAATCATGCTCTCCCAGGACCCTCCGTGGTGTGGAGAGCTGGGACAAATAAATTTCCACGTAATACGACTCTCAGCACACTCCTGCTCTAGATTTTTATTATACTCATTATTGAGAAATTTATAAAGATCGCGCAAATATGAATTGGCACCCTTAAAGTTTGTTCCGTTATCGGAATACATAAACTGTACAGGACCACGGCGAGAAAGAAAACGCTTAAAAGCGGCGAAAAAAGTAGCAGTGCTGAGGTCTGTGGCTACCTCAACGTGCACAGCACGAGTTGTAAGGCAAGTAAAAAGACACAGATAGGCTTTCTCACTGCGGATACCACGGCGTCGCACAGGAGTGTAAGCAACGGGACCAGCATAGTCGCAGCCCGTATGTGTAAAAGCCTTTACAACCTGACATGTGCGACTTTCAGGTAAGTCAGCCATTAATGGGTAAGTAGAACGTGGTCTTAATCGGAAACATGTATTACACATGTGGACGCGTTGTCGTACAATACGACGTGCTGACAGGATCCAGAATTTTTGTCTAAGTAGTGACATGAGAAGTTCTGGCCCTGCGTGTAAATACTTTACATGATAATAATCAATGATCATGTTCACTACATGATCTTTGCGAGGTAATATGACTGGATGCGTCTGAGCGTAGTCCAGCGCGGCGTTACTGAGACGACCGCCTAAGCGAATCAGCTTGTTATCGTCTATAAAAGGGCGCAAGCGCATGAGCGTAGGCGAACAATTTTTATTATTTTTAATATTATTAAAATCCTCTGCAAAATGCTGGCTCTGCAGGGCGCGGAGCATCTTATTTTCTGCATAATCAAGATCCGCAGCAATCATAGTAACACTACTATGGCAAGGTAATAACTTAACAAATCTACATACGTACACAATTATACGTAGGAGCTTACTCCAGGAGGAAATACGAGAAGAGAGATCCTGTAACATACAATGTGTTATAGGTGTAGACACAGTGTGTGTCAGTACCTTTTGTTCAGGTACGTCTGCAATAGACTGATCGTCCAGGGTTTTAAGAGGCCACTGAGACGGATCTAAGCAAGCCCATTGAGGGCCGTGAAGCCACAAAGGGTGAGAAATTAATTTTTGTGGTGTAATGCCACGTGAAAGAATATCAGCAGGGTTCTCTATACCCGCGACATGGAAAAAATTGTCAGCTGAAATATTTTCTGTCACTTGAACAACTCGATTTGCGACGAAAGTTTGCCACCTGTGTGGTGAACTTTTTAACCAATATAAAGCGACTTTAGAGTCGGTAAAAGCGAAAGTTTTAATTGGGAGACGATGAGAGTATGTATCAAGAACTCTACGAAGCAATTTCGATAGTAGGACGATCCCACATAGTTCGAGCCTAGCTATAGATAGCGGTTTGGTCGGAGCAACCTTGGTCTTTGAACATACAAGTTCCACAGTATTACCTGCGCCAGTGCCAACGTGCAGGTACACTACAGCACCGTAAGCGTTCTCACTGGCGTCAGAAAATCCTAAGAGAGTGACCACACAATTTTCAAATACGCCCACGTGGCGTGGTATGTGTAGATCATTGATTAGTGGTAGTTCAAGACAGAACTGCTTCCACATTTTAATGATGAAAGGCGGCGGCACATCATCCCATCCAAGATTAAGCTGCCATAGCTGTTTTATTAAGAGCTTGGCATACACGACGGTGGGAGCAACGAATCCCATTATGTCCCACAGACGGGCGACAGTAGACAAGATGGAGCGCTTAGTGCATGTCTCATCAACAGGTGAAGTTATTTTAAAGTAAAACATATCATCATGCGTAGACCAATGTAAGCCTAATATTTTATGTTGCGTAGATTTATCAAATTCCACTTCGGAGGAAACCTTATGCGAATCGGGGAGATTATTTAACACATGTTTATTATTACTGTTCCATTTTACAAGTTCCCATTGTGCATCCTTGAACATATCTATCAGCTGTTTAGACGCGGAGATTGCATCAGCTTCGCTAGGAAGTGAGAACGCGAGATCGTCCATGTACAACGAGGAGGAAGCAACACTACTTGCCAACGGGTACTTGGCACCATCGTCGATGATAAGCTGCTTCACTGTGCGTAACGCATGATAAGGACTTGAAGACAAACCAAAACACACACGGTTAAAACGGTATAACACGAGGGGATCCTGTGGATTAAAACGATAAAGAAAACATTGATAACGACGGTCAGATTCGCGCACAACTATTTGCAAAAACTGCTGTCGACAGTCTGCAGTCATAGCCACAGCGTTTAGACGAAAATTTAAAATGATATTAAATAAGTCACCTTGCACGTTTGGCCCAGAATGCAAGATGTCATTCAGGGACCGACCTGAACTGGTCTTGCTGCTGGCGTCCAGAATGATGCGCAGACGAGTTGATGTCTTATCCTCGCGTATGACTCCGTGATGCGGTATTACGTATACAGGAGCGAGGTCATCAGACTCGTACTGAGGTGCGGGAGAAACATAATCTCTATAAATATAGTCTTTAATGACGTTATCATACGCCAACCTTAACTCAGGTGAAGCTTCTAGCTTTCTTTCGAGGCACATGAAACGTTTGCGAGCAATATCATACGAATTCCCTAAGGAATACACATCCTCGTTGAATGGCAGGCCAACGACGTATCTGCCACTAACGGGATCGCGAGTCGTAGTAGACTTATAAAACTCCTCGCATTCAACATCCGCGGGATGCTGAGCGCGGGGGGTGAAGGGAGGCTCCTCAAGCTCCCAGAAACGCCTGACTAAAGAGTCAATAGCAAAACGTTCCTGAGCGAGACAACATGTCAGGACCTGATAACTTTGGAAAGCTGATATAATGGGTGCAGTACCCATCACTACATATCCCAATACCGTGTTCAAGACGGCTGGCGCCGACGAGTCACTCGGTGTAACTACATCGGGGAGTAGAAGGTGAGGAAAGAGCGAGGCACCTATCAAAATGTCAACCTTATTTGGCACTCCAAAACTCTGGTCCGCGAGCGGCAACCCTGAGAGGTATGGTAGGCAAGATTGATCTACCACACCGGTAGGTAGCAAATTGGTAACCTGGTCAACAACTAGAGACGAAATACTGAATCCAATATTTATATTAAAACGTGAATAAAATTTTAAATTAATTGAATTGGTTTTAATTATTTTTTCCGAGCCACCGAACCCCTTGACATACGTTGGTTCAGCTTCCATAATTGGAATCCCTAACAGATCGCAGCACTCCTTTGTAATGAAATGGCTCTGCGATGCACAATCTAAAAGTGCTCTAATAATATGACAACGGCCGCTAACGTCATAAACGGCGACTTGAGCCGTCGATAATAAAACGGTAGTTTGTTTATGATGTGCGGCCTCAGGGCGAGTAGGTGTAACAAACGAGTTATTAAACGGAATGGGTGTACTATAAGTAGCTGCAGTAGCACACAATGTCACATCGGATCGAGTTGACGCGTTAGGAGGAGAAGGCATGGATGGTACAGGAACCGCGGACTCTGGCAGCGGACGTGCAGCTAACGGTGACACGGGACCTGACGGAGCACAGGCCGGTAGCCTGGCAATACCTATATTTTCGCGCTTGAAGTGAAGCGTAGTGTGATGTTTCATCTTACATATACGGCAATCCGTTTTAGAAGAACAATTTGAAACTTTATGATTTAGACTTAAACAATTTACACACGCATTGTTTTCCTTCACACATTTAAAGCGCTGCTGAGGCGTCATTTTATTAAAGTCGGGACATTTAAATAAACTGTGATGCGAAATATTAGTGCACAAGCATTTAGAATTAATGGTATTATCGACAGTTGTACTTATGTATGCCTGATACTTAGGCGATGAAACAGTGGGTACGTTATTAGAACGTCGCGAATTAGTAATAGTATTACTTTGACGGCTATACAGTAAACCGGAGTGAGGTTGAGTTCGTTCCAAAACCTTAGCGCGAGTCTTAATAAACTCGACTAGGTCATCAAAGGTAGGTAATTTCGAAGAATGATTTAACTCGAAAGCCCTAACTGTTTCAGAGTCTAACTTTTTTAACGCAATATGAAGTATGATGAAATCTGTTAAATTATTTAATTTTAAGTTTTTTATTGCACGTACGGCACTTGTGAAATTATCAGTAAATAAATCAAAATTAGCTGCCGAAGCTGATTGTAAAGATTTAAACTCGAACATTTGATTTAAATAAGCAGTCGCTAACATTCTTTTATCGTCATATTTATCAATTAAAGCGCGCAATATCAATTCATAGTTCTCGGCACAAGGAGATATACCGGCGCATGCAGTCTGCGCTTTACCTGTTAATTTACCTAACAGGTAATATAGTTTCTCGGCAGCGGTGAGGGATGGATTATCATCCACAGTGGATTTAAAACTGGCGTAAAATAACGGCCATGAACGGATATCACCAGAGAAGGTCATCAACTCAATAGGTGGCAGCGACGGTCGGGCCTTTTGTGTCACGACTGCGTTTTTAATATCAGAGGAAGAAGTACTGGGCTGTGTGTATTCTAATCGTAAACGCTTGATCCGACTGAACAAGGATTCAAAAGCGATAAGACAGTTATAGTCAGGTTTCCCAGCTGGGTCAATTTCTAATAAACGACAATTATATTCGTCCAAAATCTTTTCGAAAGTATTACGTAGGGAATCTATATTAGCAGATTCGTCAAGAAAACTTTCCCTCCTCGCGATATCTAAATTAATATTAGACGATAAATCGTAAATCTTCTGTATTATTTCAAAAATAACATTACGTTTAGCAAGTAACATATATAACTTAGCATCATCGATATCGTTGTCGTTTTTACCCTTTAACGACATTTTAAGAATTAATTATGACAATATTACAACTAACTAACTACTACTAAATAACGGTAAAGTAATGAATAACAAGCGAACGAATTAAAAAGGTAATAGTTGCGAGTGTTGAGTCGCCGTGCGGCCGCTGTGTGACCTATATTACGCGGTCGGCTTATAAACGGTCGCTCGGTTAATATTATTTTTATGGAGGTAGAAATATATTACTTATGTATAATGTATCGCAAGTTTTAAGATGAATTAAACGATATTAAGGGAATGTAATTATGTTAAGCGTTTTAGAAAACGTATATTACTAATAATAATTTATATATTAATATACATATTACTTAAAACTACTGAAAATGGGAAATAATTACGCACGCGGTTCGGATGACGCAATGTCGATCGAACCGAGAATAAATATAAAAACAACTTATTAGGACCTATAGAAGTATGCTAATAAGGGATAATGGATGGATAATCCAAAAAGAAATAAGAAATATGATATTTTAATTAGAATCCGGGCCATACATGTATGGAACCGAAGACACGGAACAATATCCGGCACGGAGGAACCACTTAAGATGGTCGCGCCTAATAAGAAATTTATAAATGGAGTGGACTGTATATAAAATTAGGTATTATGCGTGGTATTAAAAGAGAGGAGTGAATGAAGCATGCAGCGCTTACCCAAACAGCCTGGACGCGAATCCGCTCCGGGAATCGAGGATAGAAACCGGTCAGCACTTCACCCACGTCTTCCACCACTTTGACACGACCTTCTTAACCGAAACTTACAACGGGGTAATTCCCAAACACGTTAAAGTGCATTTATTAGAGTCCTGTTAATTAATTCACAAGAGCTCGAGTTCGTGGCACGGCCATATCATTTGAACTGGTATATCTGTTCTTCGTCGCCAGAGGGCGACAATCGTCGCAAAGGGCGCTGCTTGTAAAGGAATTGGGAAGGTGGGAATTCGGAACTATACCACGCATGAAATATTTAATTAATTTATATTAACTGGCGTCAACAGTTACTATAACGATTATTTCAAACTATTTAAATTCGAGTAAGAGTCGGTTAAAATTAGGAAAAAAAAATATAGAGGAGATAGTCTAACCGCTGGACGAAGATAAGTTTCATGAGGTGCACAAGTTTGGCAGTCCTAACCATTCCATCATTACCAGGAATAACTTAATTTACAATGCCCAAGGAGCAAATGTGGAGGCGGGATATTATCAGTATTTTAGATTAAAGCCGATCCAATTTCTGAAGGTTTACTAAAAGTGTTCCATTTCTGAAGAATTTATAAAGTATTCGTTTCCCAAACGTCAGAAAAAGAAATTTATTTGTTTAATAAGTTATTAGGTAAATTAAGATAAATATTTTCAAAAAATGAAATGGACGTAAGGAAATATTTAAGTAGAGAAAAAAAAAGATACGTGGGCTAGGCTAAGCTAAGGGTTCTGATAAATCGCTTGAGAAAGTTTTACATTGCTCGCGTACTTACTATGGCATTAAATATACACTCATGGACATATTTAGGGGAACGCAAAAGAAAGGTCGAATAACGGAAAATATTTTCATATTTTCGCACTGGCCACTATACCAATATTATGTATTAAAAAAAAGATGATTTTAAAAATATTTTTATTTTAAATTTCTATTATTTTTTTTTTGTTTATCTGCTAATTTCTGAGACACGTAGTGTATAGAATTTTCGTCGGCTTTTGTTGTTTTTAACAAAAACTTTATTTCTGTTGTTTTTTTGACGAAAAATTGTCATTTTTGAGTGAAGTGAAATTAATTCGATAAATTTAGGCGATAATGCCGGATCTCAGCGTTGCTCTGGTTACTAAAGCTGTAACTTTAATTGAAAATGGTTACACTTACAATGAAGTGGCTCAAACATTACATGTTTCCAAGTCTGTGATTTTCCGCAATGTTAAACGATACCGGCAGACTGGAGAGTATACCAGGCGTAAAGGACAAGGTCGCAAAAGAGTAACAGAAGAGAGAGACGATAGATTTATTGTCAGCAGTGTTCTCAGAAACCGTACCTTGACTTCTTCTGAGGTACGAAACCAGCTGCAGGAAGTACGACAAGTGATAATTAGTACCAAAACCGTCAGAAGAAGACTGAAGGCAGCTGGTATAGGGGCGTACTTGCCTGCCAGAGGTCCACAGTTCACCGCAGGTCATCGAGTGGCTCGGGCCAGCTTTGCTCGTTTCCACCTAAATTGGAATAATGACGCTTGGGGAAAAGTTCTTTTTAGTGATGAGTTCAGATTTTGTATCAAACCAGATGATGGAAGGACCAAAGTATGGCGACGACCCGGAGAAAGATACGCTCAGTGTAACATTATTGGGAGATAGCCGTATGGTGGAGGGTCAGTAATGGTATGGGGCGGTATTTGCTTAGGAGCACGCACGGAGCTACACATCGTAGAAAACGGCTCCCTGACTGCGGCAAAGATACGTAACCGACATTTTAAAGCAGATTGTGATACCTTTTGCCCCTTTCATTGGAGACAATTTTCTTCTAATGCATGACAACGCTCGACCTCACATTGCGGCATTAGTTTCGGAATATCTTAATGAGGTCGGAATCCAGGTTTTGGGGTGGCCGGCACGCTCGCCAGACCTAAATCCAATAGAACACGTTTGGAACAAACTGGGAAGACAAATTAAACAAAGAAATCCATCACCTGTCAACGTAAGAGACCTCAAAACCGCATTGGTTGAAGAATGGAACTCAATGCCGCAAAGTTTATTGACAATTTAATAGAGAGCATGCCCAGACGCATGCAAGCAGTTTTAACAGCAAGAGGTAGCAACACTAAATACTGATTGTATCACCCATCGCGAAAAAACCAGTCATTTGGACAATATTAACTTTTCTTTAGTTTTCATTGTGTTAGGTCAAAACTCTTCAGAATTAAGTCACTGACCTTATTGTCTTTAATTTCGTTTCTTTCGCTTTAATTTTGTGATTTTTTATGCTCAAAAATGTTAATTTAATTAATTCAGAATAATAATCAAATGTATTGTACAGCAAAAATGTGTTTTCATATGATCTTGCAGTCTGTTTTTTGCGTTCCGCTAAATATGTCCACCGGTTTATATATACATATTTTTTTTTTGTATAAAAACATAACTCCCATTTAACTCAACACTATTATTTATACAAAAATATTACATTATAGTACTTTTTATATCTTATTTAACAATAAACCGGCACTTTTTAATTAAAACGCGTCACAAAACGCATAAAATTGAATTTTATTAGAATAATAATATAAAAAACCCCAAAATCCATTCAAAACTTTGTGTAGAACTCATCGAATCAAAAAGTTAGTAATAAGATCAGGATCTAACTTCGAACTGTTTTCAGCTAAAAAAAAATGAAAAATATATTAAAGTACATTTGTTATAATCGAAAACATATATAACTTACTTATCACCACCTTACAAGTTTACTTAAAGTTTGAGTATTTTGTATGTAAAATACTAAAGAATATTTTATAATCTTATCACAAATTGGAAGCTTATAAACTTTTTCTTTTAATGTTTATATTATTTTTACAGACAATTGCGCCCAATAATTGAATTCAATTACATAGCAATAAATAAAAAATATAAATTTATATTTAACTATAAAACAGTAAACTTTGAACACAATTTGGATTTTAAAATACGATAAAACGGTTTCTCTAAACTTTTATTACGTCGAATGCGGTTTGTGTTTCGAACTTTAATTTCCTGTCAAAGTAGTGTCTGTAGGAATGCAATTTAAAATACAGTGGATAAAGTATTTACCTAAACCGTTAAAAATAGGAATATTTGTTTTTTATATGGACTTTAATCAATTCTAATTTTTTTTGGTTTATTTAATTTGAAAGAAATCTATATTTATAACAAAAAATAACATAAAAAAATAAAAACATAAAAAAACAAAAAAAACTTAAAAAATCTTTTATAAGAGCAAGAGCACCCAAAAATTGTATATCTGTATATTGCTGTATGTTTGTGCACGCTAATCTCAGAAACGGCTTAATCAATTTGGTTGCAGCCTTCAGGAATATATTATTGTAATATCTTCATTTAACATTAAGTATTTTTTTGAGATTTTCACGAGTAGGTACTACACATTGAAATTTTAAATAAAACTATTTTTACGAATTTAACTCGCGTATATTGAATTAAATTTTAAATTTACATTTTAAATCTAACCCGACGTTACGAATGCTTTGCAACAATCCTGTTCACGGTAAAACGAGATGGAGGTGTCTGACACCTCCATCTCGTTTTACCGTGTGCATCCATAGCAGTGATGTGAAGGGATAACTAACAGAAACCATTTCTAACATTTTTGAAATGTTTGCCTGTTTATCTTTTTGTTTTTTAGTTGTGAATGTAAAAAACTTTTATACTGTATAAAAGTTTTTATGTATAAATTATACATAAAAATTGTGCGTAAATCTGAGTAACATTGCATTTCACTTTCATTACATACTCTTCACTGTATCAAAAGAAATAAGTATTTAAACTGTTTAAGAAATGTATGTTTATACATATAATGAAACTATAACTGATCGCTGTCTGTACGTGGAAAATAATAAAAAATATATATAATTGGAGGACTTCAAATAAGCAAGAGAACTCAAAACAATGGTGTGTTTTTTTCTATTCGTCTGTATGTCTGAATGTTTGTGCATACTAATCTCAGAAAAACAAATTAACCGATTTGTATGCAGTTTTCGGGAATGTATAGTCAAGTCACTTATCATTTAATGTTCTTTTATTTAAATCGGTTAACAAATAAAGAACTTATTAATATTTTATTTTCGTATTATTGCGGAATCATTTTTTTAAATTAAAAACTTTTGGTCTTACCCTCAGGGTATAATAAAACCATTTGAAAGAAAACATAACGAAATTGGACAACCTATTCTGTAAAAAAAAGATGTGTGATTAAACATAAAAAAAATATATAAATAAACTAGAAATACTCCTATACGTATAAACTGTTTGACGGAATTTGACGAAACTTTGAAGGGATATATTCATACATTGCTAAGAACAAAGATTTCTTCTCATCGAAATCTACGCGTACAAAATCGCAGGCATAGCTTGAATAAAATGAAAAGACAATATCTAAACAATAATCATATACTTATTTCTGCGTATTTACAAAAATAAAAGTGGTGTTGGGTATTTCATAAGGTGTTGGGTATGTCATGATAAGGTGTTAGAAATCATACGGGAAGCAGTTCATCTTAAGTAACAAGAGCGCAGAAGGGAAAACCACCAGACGACCTATAGAAACCAAAAAAAACAGAATCAAAGGCTTATTCTAGAAGTGGCAATTGATTGGACTCTTATGATGGACACATATGAAAAGCAATATAACTTCCCTGGGGATGTTGGTGTTTCGTCATTCAGACCGGATTTATTCCTGTATTCAAAACATCTAAGGTGACATTTGTAAGCTCCACAAAAGCTGGTCTCTGGGAAACAAATATCCCCAGGGATAACAGATTTAAGCTTGACTAATATTACTGATCAACGACCTGTCCAGGTAATTTATTTACAGATACGTGTGTACACGGTAGAAGTGGAGCGAGAGTTATAATAGTAAAACCTCTCTCTAACTTACTTCAAGATCTTAGACTCTAGAACTAGCGTCGGTACATTTCTAGAACGTATTTTAAAGTCAAAGTATATATACCGGCGCATAGAAACAACCAATAAAAATACAGGTGATTTTGATGGCGTAGCTGCGGTGCACGTGCTCTTCAGGTGCAACATACACTGAAAACCTTTTTTTTTTTTTAAGTTTGAAAACGAAAAAACACAGACGAAAAAGTTTGAGACGATGTAATAAAAGTTTAACTTTAATAAAATATGTTAAGAATTTTTAAATGATGTACATAAAAATATACATCCACACATAAATTATAATTATATATTTATTATTAAAGGTAAGTTAATAACACTAGCTTCACATTGTTTAATATGGATATTCTCTTGAAATTTAATTTCGTAGTTTACAAGTACTATGTTATAAACTGCGGTGAGAACGCTTCAAGTGACATTTTGAACATACTAACAAGTACTACTATACTACTCCCGGATGAGTTTTAGGTTGTATATTGGCAACTATGTAATTAATTAATATTAATAAATAAATATTGTGCAAAAATGAAAGGGAAGTCTAAAACATAGTTTTAAGAGTGTAAAACTTAAGGATTTTTAAATTGTTTAATAAAAAAGTTTTATTTCTTGGTTTGAAGTAGATTTTAATGATTTAAACTAAAATAATTTAGAGAAAAGTGATGAAGCGGTCGTGGTAATCCTTTGAATATACTAAGTTTATAAAATTTATATTTACATAGGCGTGATTGTGGATAAAAGAAAAAAGTATTAAGTTGTTGTACAGTTATTTTACATATAATAATTATCTTATTCATTTCTTAACTATTTAAAAAGAGAGTTTTATACTAAAAGAATTCTGGGGTTTCATGGTTCCTAAGAATTCTGTTAATGAAACCAATCTTTAAGTTAATTATTAAGCACTTTAACTTTGACCGATCAAGTTAGTTATTTTGGTTAACCTACTTCAAATGGTATCACGGTGTATATGGTGTCAGGCTCTTATTTTTAGATCTACTAAAGAAGAATATTTTATTGCAATATATCAGCCACTATAAAGCCCAGTGCATCCGAAGAAAACGGTACAGCGGTGCTTTCCTTCTGATTTACGTTGATTCTTGGTTCGTTGGTAATAAAAAGTAGTCTATGTCCTTTCTCATTGTCTTATCGATGTTTATTCTAAATTTTATCAAAATCGATTTGATGGCTTAAGCTTGGAAGCGTAACAGACATACAGATTTACTTTCGAATTTATAATATTTGTATGGTTCGACACCAATCTTCGAAAATTCTGGTCAGGATAACGGATTCTAACTATTTAAGTTATTGTATTTTCATCGGTACTTGATAAATATGCAGTTTCAAATGAATTAGACGTTTATTTTTAGTAGTAGTAGTAGACGATTTAAAGTAGGTGGAAATAATTTTCAAAGTTATCTTTATATAGGCACTAACGATACATAAGATACAAAAATACAAACGAAAATTATAAAAGCGTGATACGAAATAAAAATTAATAGACGTAGTATCGTGTTTTTGTTTTTATTTTTTTTTTACCTGTTTCGTTCACTTTCCGTTATTTTCACCATTTGAAATAATAAAATAAAAACATAGAAAATAAATGAAGTTTATATAAAATTATTAAGTATTATAAAAGTATTATACTTAATGACAAACAATTTTAATTCTATTAAATAAAAATATTAGCTTTTTCCTGAAATAACACCAGTGCAGTGTAGTTTCCTAAACAATATTATTAACATTTGCGCGGAAAATGCTCCGATTGAACTTGTTAAATACAGTTACGAATCTAAAGGAACAAATATAAGATGAACCGTTTGAATCAGATTATTGATATTCTTAAAAAAATATATAAAGCGTACACTTTTATTTTATTCCAGCTGCTATATTTTTTAAATATAAATAATGTTACCCAATCGCAAGACGACGAATAGGAGAATATGTATGAGTAGTTTTCTAAATGATAAGGCGAGACATTAAAAGTCCTCAGACTGGCAGCCAACTTGAATAGAAACCTAGAGCCAACTTTCGCAGTAAAGCAAAGAAGTTTTTCTTAAAGTTTTATTATACCAAGATATTTTTTAAGACTAAACATAACTGTAGTTAGAAAATTAGGACTTCCATATACAAAATAAATATTTTTTAATGAATAAAATAAGTGTTCAATATTCTTTATAACCGGTTAGCCCATTAAGCAAGCAGCTGCATTCAGTTGTTTCACTATTTATCAAACAACTGCATTCAGTTCAATATTAAGGAACTATTAAGCATCCAGTTTTTTATCTTTTGACAGAGCTAATCATATTTTTTTTTGTAATACATTTTTTATGTTGTGGAAGGATACATAAGACAAAAATATAGCATCTAAAAAAAGGGACAAGATTAAACACGATCTAAAATTATAACAAAAGAAATCAAAATACATTTATAAATATTATATGTTCCACACACACAAAGATTTCAAAAATATATGTATATGTATGTATATACATATATAATATAAACTATTAAACATATACAAGTAGGTAACCTGTGCAACCTTGATCACACTTTCTAAACATTTGCATTTCCTTTCCCATTTGCATTTATGTTAAAAACTTATTTATATTTAAAACTTCTTAGCTTCGATGAATCAATTGATTTTTTAAATCACTTTGTAAGTAAATATAAAATAAAATCGCCGCGAATTGTTTGTATAAACATACATGTTGTAAATGGGCTGGATCGCTCTCGTTAGTTTCGATATCGTTACTGCACAACACATTTTGTTCTTTTTACAAAATGTATAGTATTTGGAACACCAGACCATTGCAATTTATAATCTTTAACTGAATGCGCAGTGTATATCACACCATATTGAATAAAAATGAACATATATATTATATTTTATTTTATTTCAACATTGCTTCAGATAGCCATTTCTTAAATACCTAACATATATAATCTGTCTTTCCTTGAAAGCCTCTATTATCGTTGCTTTCTCGCTTGTAGCACGTAGCAAATAGCTGTGAGCTAGTAGCACTTAGATTAATTTAGTGTTAAAAAAGAAAATATTTTCAGTAACATTATACTTAACAAATATAACATGATTTGTTGTGGCTTACATAGTACCAGATACATAAAACAGATGTTATATTCATAGCATTTAAACTAAAAAATTAACAGAAGATAAAAATTGCACGCAGCCTCTCTACACCAATCCCTACAACATTTGTTCTACGACTTTTGAAAATTAATAGTTTTTAAAATATTAGTTTTCCCATACAAAATTTAATTGTTGGTCCTAAACTGGCTTTTACTCTGAGCGTAGGTATGGCGCCTGGGCGTTGACCTTTTAAGCACTTCTTACAAAATACAGAGTAAGTAGTAAGTAAAAGAGGGAGCAAAAATTCTATATATTTTTTTTGTGTTGTTTATCAAGATATGTAAAAATTCGTAGAACAAAAGTTGTTTGGGATTGATGTAGACAAGCTGCATGCAAGAAGTGGCCAATTAATTACAAATAACCTTGCATTGCTTCAAAACTGAATTCTTATAAAAATCATGTAACATTCAAAGCTAGGAACTTGTGGAATTTCTAAAAAATAAATACTAATAACATAGCTTCATATTTGTGTATAGTGTGTGTGTGTGTATATATGTATTTGAATATCATAACGACGACAATACATTAACAACTTATTATGCTTAGATATACAATATCAATACTAACAATATTTAAAATATTTTTGTAAATGATGTAGAAAATTAAATGGGTTATAAAACTGTTTTAAAAATAATTATTAAAACTAATAAATAATAAAAAACCTGTAAAGTTGAAAATAATAATATATAGTTACCATTATTGTGTCTAAATAAAGTAGACTTCTATGATTCAAGATTGTTATGATAAATTTGTTCTGAATCATATTTTTAATTTTCATATAATTGTCTTATTCTGTAAATGCAGGCAAAGTAAGTCTGGGCTTTTGGCTTCAATATAATACAATTGTAACACTTTAGAATGATTCTAAAAACTAAATACAACCACAACTAAACGCAGAATATCCTAAATGTTTAACTTAGCGCGGTAGAGCTTACTAGTACAGCCTTCAATGTTCATCTATACTGCAAATTTAGAAACATTAGTTTATATAAATATAGAATGAAAAATAAACCAATAAGGGCAGGGACTTGAACCCGCGACTACTGGGAAACCGTCCCGTCGCTCTACCAACTGAGCTACCGTATCGCTGTCCGCCTCGGTGAATTATGCATTCTATATAATATATCGTCTTTATCGGGACGGTGGTGACATCTATTAGGTTTCTTTCGAAGATCCTAACCAAAGCTTCTAACTTTGCAGTATAGATAAACATTGAAAAGATGCCACTACCGAAATTAATGTTTGAAAATATCTATAAACATGTATAGCCATGTTAAGCTTATTTAAATTTATATAAATATAGAATGAAAAATAAACCAATACGGGCAGGGATTTGAACCCGCGACTACTGGGAAACCGTCCCGTCGCTCTACCAACTGAGTTACCGTATCGCTGTCCGCCTCGATGAATTATGCATTCTATATAGTATATGTGAACCGCCCCGTTGGTCGAGTGGTTAGCGCAGACGCCTAACGTGTCACGGCGCAATGGGGCTCGAGTCGTGGGTTCGAATCCTTGCCCGTATCGGTTTATTTTTCATTCTATATTTATATGCATTTAAAGAAGCTTAACATGGCTACACATGTTTATAGGTATTTTCAAACAATCATATTGTTTTGAGATCTTACATTAAGATATTAATATTTTAATACATTCTTCTTATTAATCATTCTTTAATATAAATATCTTTATAAATTTTATATTATTTATTTACATTAAATTCAAATTTATATTTTTTTATTTCTCAGATTTTATCCTTAATACGATAATGTATAAAATAAGTTTAAGACTCTTGAATTATTTAAAATAATTCGATGTAAGTTGAATGTAACAAATAGCCGAAGTGGCTTCTGATGTACAAGGGTCGAGGCTATTCATCTCTGTCAGTCGCAAGGTAGACCTATTTATAAGGACCTATGCCTTGGGATTTTTAGTCAACTTGTTTCACACTCTTGGTTGTTGGTTGTTGTCATTCAATACATATTTTATTTTATTACAATGCTATACTATTTATACAATTATTTTATTACAATGCTACAATATTTATATAATTTATAATTTATGGATATAGAAATGAATGTGGCTCGAGGTAGATCAAAGAAGTTGGATAGATTGTGTGAAAGATGACATGAGTAAAAGGGGAATAACTTCTAAGATGACCGTTGGTGGGCAAGACTGGAAGAGAAAAACATGTTGTGCCGACTCTATTTAAAGAGAAAAAAGGGCAGGATGATGAATAATTTATATTATATAATTTCTTAAAATATAAGTTAAATTGACGAGAGAAGTATACATTATGAACACAATGTATTATGAAAACACCTAGTAGATAATATAAAATTTAAAATAAGTAATATTACACATATTAATATATATAGATAATGAATATAGTGAAATTAATATAATAGTAATGGTTGAGGACTTAGACTATATGATTTGATATTGTTATTTCGTGACTTGGTAACTTAGCTTATTTAGCGGTCCCTCGATACAACAACTTCAATAAATACAAAATAATAATATTTTTATCCTTTTAAGACGTCTTTTTGTTTTAATTTTTCTTATGCTTTTTAAGGTAATGTTACTGGTTTCTTTACTGTAATAAATGAACCTACAAACACACTGATTTTTATTTGTTTAGATTTAGATATCTACTATCAATATTGCATAATAATTTTTCATCATCACCGATAAATGATGAAACACGCTTTCGATTAAAAAAACCGCAATCAAATCCGTTCACTCTTTTGGCTGCTACGATACCACAGACAGGCAGACAGATAGACAGATCAAACTTATGAGACCTCTCTTTTGGGGTCGGGGGTTAAAATGATCAAAATATTTTATAGTGGGTTCTAAAGGTAAACAATACATTCGATGATTAACTTTAATTATAAAAATAAATTCAATGAGACGGACGACGAGTCTCTGTTGTGTTAATCGAATACAGTATCTCGATTGCATCTCTTTGTCTTTAGTTATCAACTTTTTGTTATAAGATAATCTTCAGATTTTTTTATTGCAGATAATAATTTAAATAAGATACATTCCGTTTTATTATTTATCGTAATTATTTATGTTTCAGGCAGGTATTTAGATCAGGTTCTTTCTGTCTTTTTGTGTTTTTCTATTTTTCTCACTTTTCTTATCTTCATCAACACTTAATATCATTTAAATATTTGTAGGTTACCTAAGCCTAACCCAAGATTCAAATTACTATAAGGGGATTGACTAATTACTTTTCCGACCATTTTTACTGGATACTAATTAGACATTAAACTTAAGATATACCTGAGATTATAAAAGGACTAAAAAAATGATCGACCAAAAAAAAAGAATGATGATGAGGTAAGCTTTGGGTATATAATATAGTCATAAATTAATCAATATTGCAAAAAAAAAAGAAAAGAAATATGAATCAAATGAAATTATAATGTCAGTAATAATAACAAAAATAAACACAAGGTGGGTATTATGAAAATATAAAAATTTTACAAAATAATCTATAACAATTTTTCTTCACGACCGCTACAATGCAAGAGAGCTAATAATGTGGTGCCTCGGGTTTTTATAGTCTTGTTAGCATTGGTTTTTGGTATTCTGTCGGAAATGGTGAAGACACTTCTAGCTCGGCCTCTCCTGACATGTGGATGTCCCCATCCACCATAGATTCTGTATTTGTTAAAGCAGTTTTAGCTGTTTGTGTATCGCAGCCCGGGAAATCTTCTGTTAGATCTTGGTCTGCACCTAGAGCAAATAAAATATTTGTACAACTTCATTCAGTAAGAAAAATAACCTTTCAAACGTACTCCATTCACCAAAGCTTCACAATAATTGGCACAATAATTACGAGCCATTTCTTTCTTTTACATATTTCTTGCTGTTATTCTGATAGTAAAATATACAGATATCTTTTACACCATTACACAAATGATGCAGTCAGATACATAATATTAGCTACAGCGGAATTCAATCAACGCACACCAGTGGAATAACAATCATCACCACTGCGATCACTATTACTAAGTTGATCTAAAAATCGGCCTAAAGCGGAATTTAATCAATGTACACCATTAAATAATATTATCAATACAACAACAATAGTACATTATACAAATTATTAGTATATATAAAAATCATACTAGAGCGGAATTTAAGCGACGCATACGTGTGCAATGTCATTCAAAAACATTTTACTATTACTTACAGTCAAAGAAAATAGAACATGACTCAGGGGTCCTTTCGTTTATTACAGCGTGATTATCATTGTGAAAAGTAAAACTACAATTTTAAAGAAAATCTTCGGAAGATTAAAAAAGTAGGCCAGAACCGTTAGTTTTTGTAAAAGCTTTGGATACCCCATGAGACACAAAGTGAGAAAGTGCTTGTGTCTTAAACCTTTTTTTTATGTTATTCAAGATAAATATATCAGACTTAAAAATATAATTTTCGGTCCGGATTATTGTAGTATCACACACTTAATAAAACATTATTAATATTTAATTATCTGTATTGTTTTACATCTTTAACTGCTATTATATATTTAAAAAATCATAAAATATATTTTTATATATTATAAGCAGATTTATCCAAATCCACCAATCCAGGAACATACGAAGGAATTACCTTTGACTGAGACAAGAAATAAAGTTGAATATTTAGAGATTCCATTTTAAATACGTGAATATTCTCCACAAACTTTTAAACGTACTTCAAAATAACGAATGTGGTACGACTCTCCACCAAGAGTTGCAGTTTGTATTTCTGGATTAGATTTTATTTGAATTGTACAGTCAAAAACTTTGCGTTAATTAATATTGCAATCAATATTGTATGTTCAATAGGAGGCGAGTTGAAAATTATATATATTTACGGGCAAAATCGACATTTTAATTTATAATATACATGATTTTGATTTTGGATACATTCACTCTACGTTGAGATTAAAATTATGGGCAGGTATTTCAATGGGAATTTAAGTTTTTATTTCTTTTTTTGAACATTACATACCATGACACGTATTTTACAATAATTTTGATACGCCATGGACTAATTTTAACGATGGCTTAATCCAAGCCGTGCTAAATTTGTTCCAAGAAGTAAACCAAATAATTGTTCTTCTTGTTTTCAAGTAATTTAATGTGAGTTTGTTTAATGTAGTACTGCTGCCTAAAAGTCATATAACATTTAATTACTTCCGTTCAAATTTGTACGGTAAGAGTATTATCTATGTTCTCGTAACTATTTTATGTTTGGATTAAGGTCCATGTGATAAGAGATAAATAAAGCTCGACGAACCGAATTGAAAAATTCTTTTTGTGTTGAATAGTCCGTTTATTGAGGAAGGCTATAGGGTATATGTCATCTCGCTGTGACTTATAGAAGTCAAACAGCAATGAAAAATGCTGCAAAAACGGGAAAAGATTTCATTTTTGAGAGATTTCCTCGCGTGCGCTGAGGAAACACTAAAAATCGCGCGGACGGAGTCGCGGGCGACCCCTAGTGGTAAATAATTACAAGGCAATGAATATTAAACATCATAGATGAGATACCTACGACAAATACTTTGAATAAGCATTTGGCAGAAATAATAAAGCAATAAAAATGGTTTAGGACTATGTTTAGTATTTAGTATATAAATAAAATGTATCAATTTAATTCATATTATTAAAACAAACTTATTCACAAGAAGTATGTACAAAAATAACTTAAATTATTTAATATATAACTAAATACTAAAGTATGAGGTCGTTACCAACCCATAAAACTCCTATTACCATCACCTCTACTGCTACCTTCTAATAAAAATATATATATATTTAGGAGTGTCATATATATTTATCCAGATTTCTTTCTAACAAGATACTCTTATTTTATACATACATATTTTATAAACTTTTACTTCAATTCTTTTGTAAATTTTATACAATGTGTAAATTTAAAAATTCATGTTAATTTGACCGCTGGGAAAGACAAATGTACAGTACGAGCATAATACTGACCGGATAACAAAATGATGCTTCAATAATAATATACTAAATAGCCTCTATGCAAACATGCAAGTATTATAGTAAAATATATGAGTCGCTAAGTTAATAAACTTAATTGTTCCAAATACTTTTTGAAAACTTAATATAGGATATATAAAACGTTAATAAATAATAGTCATATTGTGGCTCTCAGAATGAATGGAGGAAAAATACAGATATCCACATTTTATGTAATCAAGAAAGTTAACATTTCTTTACATTTACTTAATTATTTATAACATTTTATTAATATTTAATTATTTATTTAATTAATACATTTATTATTTTTTTATTATTTTATTAATTAATACTCTAATCACAATGAACTGGATAAGATAGATTACAGAATTTGCATTTTATTCAAATAATCTATAAACTTTATTAGACTTTGTCTGTTACTCTTGTTTCAGTAAAATATATATTGTTTCTTTGTAATTTAGATTTTAAAAAGAGCATACAACAAATTGGCTTGGTTTCTGTCGCCAAGTCATTCCAGATATATGTAAATTAAGTAAATTATTTTTTTGAGCTGGTGGTAAAGTAAAGTCAGGTAAAGTCTTTAAAAAAAGTGAAAAAATGTTTTGTAAAATATTTTGGTTTGATTTTAAATAAATATTTAGATTTTGGTTTTAAACTATTGTCACTTTTAACAATAAAACATGTTTTATATGTTTAAGCTGCTTGTGTACATGATATAATTATTTTTAGAGATAAAGAAACTTTTAATTTACTATGCGAATATTATTGCAATTAATTAAGTTTTTTTTTAATTTAGTAATATTGGTTCTTGATTGATACATCATTTAAATCTATAAAGTGTTAATACATTAAGTGTTAAATAACTTATGTTTTTTTGTTCCCCACGCGGTTGTAGCAGTGTCGCGTCATACCGAGAGCTGTGTGTATTTTACCGACAGCCAGGACTGTACAATAAAAAAAATAAATAAAAAAAAAATAAAATATATTTATACATATATATATATATATATATATATATATATATATATATATATATATATATATATATATATATATATATATATATTATTTATATTTATATAAGTATGTGTAATTGCTGTGCAAAGGACCTACCTTACTAAAATAGTTTTTAAGGTACCTGTAGTAATAGACTCCTTTTTGAGTTTGTTATCTTAAAATTTCAACAATTAATATGTAAAATACAAACCAAATGCGAAAAGTGCACGGGCGACGTGTCCGTGGATAAAAGTAGAAATTAATAAAAAAAAAAATAACTTATGTTTTATAGATAATAAACATAAGATACGAATCTTTACTGCAATAGATGTTACTATTACTATTATTAAATAATACTTATACTGAAGAATAACCCTTTTTCTATTTAAGTTAAAAGATATAAAATTTTTAGGAATCAGGTAGAAAACACAGTTGTATAGTTAGATAGAAACTATTAAACAGATAAGTAATCAAAGATCACACCGTAAACTAGTGTTTATACCCGCAGAGCTGCCGTTCTTAAATGAGTTCGACACATTGATTTACGAACAATAGAACCCAACCACCTGCTTACTTACCCTTTGTAGCTACCCTTAGTTCCTAAAAATTAAATATTATCTTGTTTGTGACATTTATTTCTTATGTGAATTATATACGTTTTTATAGTCACGTTGTTCATGGCGTATAACAGATAAATAAAAAAAAAGTATATCTTTATATTTGCTTCCTTGAAAATCGTCGTAGGTTTTTCAAGAAAGGTATCATATAGTATCCACAAAATATGTGTTATAATGACTCGTGATCGTGAGAACCTCTAAATCACAACCCTTGTCACTTGTCATATTTTGACACGAATAAACTCCGTAGAAATAAATTATTTACAACAGCGAATCTTTATCAGAACAAGTTAAGTTAACGAAATGTTTTTTTGTTTCAATTTTCATACAATTCAATTTCTATAACAAAAACAATTTACTAATAAAGAAAAACAATATAGTGGTATCAGTTTTTACTTCTTATTTTAGCATCACAACTGAAAAAATGATCTATTTGAATTTATATATTTATATGTATAAATATATAAATTCAAACAGATAATTGTTTACTAAATAAATGCTTATTTAGTACGAGTATATTTTTATGTAGCGTTAATATTTAATGTAATCTGCGAGTAAAATTCCTAATAAATATTTTACTTCAGAGTTGTAGACGTGCCTCAATTTGAGTGTCTTTGTTGGAAATAAGTAAAATTCAAAAGAGTATTAAATAAATGTTTTAGAATATATAACGAAAAATGGTAAATGTTTTGGTGAAAAAGTATTTTATTACAGATTCAGGCTTTACCATTTTTGTTTTAATGCAAAATTTAAACAATTCTCCTTTTAGTTTCGCTGAATTTGATTGCTGCTTAAGATTAAATAAATTGAAAATTCAGAAAAGATGAAAATGTAAAATACCTTTTTAAACTACTGTTAACACACTTTTTTTTAGTATAATAACAACATTAAAAAGGACATAACAATTGTTTTGTATTTTCAAACTGAATTAATGACAAGCTTTAATGTAACATCTATTAAATGTAAACCTTTGATGTTATTTTAGTTTCATCAAAATCAATTTTTTTAGTACTGATGGCCCAAGTCAACTTGAGCTCAGATCAAGAAGCTATAATAAATTAATGCTCTCTACTGCTCATACTAAATACTATAACAAATCCTTCACGATGAAAGCTGTATTGATCTAGAATATGCTTCCTTCAGATTTTCGTAGCTTAAAATCCTTACATACATTTAAAATACATTTATTTATTTTTTTTTTCCCTTGAGTAAATTTTTTTCTTAGTTTTGTCTATGCTCATTGTATTGGTGTTTATATTGTAATAGTGTCATTATTGAAGTATTTTGTTTATGCTAAGTATATTTATTTGGTATAAGTAATATATTATGTATGTGTATTTGTGTACCTATATGTATGTACGTGTATGTATTTTATATACTATTTATTTATTATTTTATTTGTAATTTATGTGTTTGTAAGTATTTTAAGTAAACAGTTTGTTACAGGCTTTAAGTTTAAGTATTATTTCACTATTTATTTCTCCTCAACCGCACAATCCCGTATTCTCCTCTACTTAAGTTCTTTCACCTGAAGGTTGTCTGTCAGAGATTGCTCTTAGCAATAAGACCGCCTTTGCATACTATTTTTAAACGTTGGAACTCCGCTGATTGTTGTAATTTTCTTTTATTTTTATTTTGTGTATGCGATAAAGTGCTTATCTATCTATCTATCTATCAAATATATATCTTCCATTCGTTGGCGTAACTTATTATTTTATATTTTTTTTAAGATCTGAATTACTTTAACAATTATAGAAGCAAAAAGTTACAAAAAGTTAACCTTATTAGTAATTTTAATAATTTATGTGTGGGTACTTGACATAAAACGTTTATGCATAACAGTCTCTTGCAGTCTGCTTGAACATGGTACAGTTATGGAAGACAAAATGTTATAATACTCTGAAGTCGTACCCCAGAGAATATATAATAACATTGAACAGCTTAATATTATATGTCATATAGTATTATATGTCATACCATATAACATAATATTACTAGACATATTGTGTCTGTATATCTGGCAACATAAAAACATAAAAACACAAGTATACTCGACGACAAGGTAACGTAATGTCTCGCTTATAACTCAGACGAGGTCTCACACGGAATTTATTTTAAAAAGATTCATTTAGAATATCGTATTTTAATTTTGTACTTGTTACTATTATAAACACATGCTATATTATACAGTATATACACAATAGACTAGTTCATTTGAAATGCCTATGTATGAATCCGACAAAGGCCTTATAAAATTACATAAGCACAAAATCCATTTTACATACATAACTACATTTTACGCTCTATTGAATCGAACCGCAGATTGTGTTTGCGGTCGAATCCGTAAACATCGTCGTCAGGATATTGCAGGCAGAGCATTACTAATGACCTGAATAGTTGTACCCACTAACACAACTTTAAAAAAAAAAATTTGAATATTTTATTTTTAATAAGATCATAAAGAGAATAACGAATTAAATTAATCGGATGTTCTTGAATTTAAATGAATACATGTTGTTATAACTCAGCTGTTTAAATGTCAAGTGTGGGTCGTAGTAGTGTAGTGACAGGGCACGGAGTAGAAGAGGTTAGTAAACTTCTATAATAAGAAACTACTCATGAAATGTACTCAATCTTCTTAAATGTTCTATCAATTTACCATAGATTCTTATTTCTCTTAAATAGTTTTGGAATTTAGATTCGCTGCAAGATAATTAAAAATTGTATGTTTTTGAAATAAAACTATTTTTACGGATTTAACTCGCGTATATTGAATTAAATTTTAAATTTACATTTTAAATCTAACCCGACGTTTCGAATGCTTTGCAGCAATCGTGTTCACGGAAAGACGAGATGGAGGTGTCTGTCAGTAAGTCAGTTAATTAGTCATCTACCTCCAACGGTTTCTAAGCTTCCGGGCATACAGTTCAGGATTCACACAAAACGCACTAACAGTATCTTGAGGTCTTACAGTGCGGTCACAGACATGGGATTTTATATTTTTCAAAAGTGGGTCCCAGGTGTTAGATAATCCCCAACCATCTTCTCTATTAAAATTAGGATTTTTTTTTATTTCAATAGCCTCACGAACCATTCTTGGAATATAACGTTGTTCTTTAGCGAGGATTTTAGGTTTATCAAATCTTATATAATGATTGGGCTTGTCTATGGTATGTTCACACACTGCAGACTTCGTTGTACGCCTATGCTTGATATCCGATATATGTTCCTTAACTCTTTTACCGATGCTCCTCTTTGTTTGACCTATGTATGACAAGCCACAATCGCAGTCAAGTTTATATACTCCAGCACATTGTAAAGGAATATTACTTTTGATAGGTCTCAAGAATTGGCTCACTTTCCTTTGCGGTTTGTAGATAGTTTTAATAGAAACTTTTTTTAAGATGTTGCCGATTCTGTCAGTAACTCCTTTCACATATGGTAGTAGGGCCGGTTGACGCTCAACTGTGGGTGGCTTGATGTGGTTGTATGTTTTTTATAACACGTAACCCCAAAGTTGTGTTCTTGAAAAAAAAATACTGAGTCCTTTAAGTATTTAAAAAAAATCTACAGCACAGAAATTATAACTTTGAACTAAATAAGTCAGTCTTAGTCGTTTGCGAATCTTTTCTTTTGTAATAAATTCAATGACTATTCCATATACTTACGACTTCGTTGCCAAAAGCTAATGAACCGGCTTTGGTGCCGGGATTACGCTCACTTACGCTGGCTAACGTGTAGGTACTCGTAATAACCCATATATGTTCTAAAAAAATTGTCGAGTTGTAAATTTACATCTCTATATAAGCTGCAGCTACATTACACTATTTGTTGCATAAACAGCAAACATTATTAAAAAAATAAGTTTTCTAATGATATTAACTTAAGTCAAAATTTTTTTAAAATACTATTTGTAAAAAATATTAATGTTAAACAACAAGTTTATTTACAATTGCTATGCTATTTTTTGTTGTCTCATAAAATATATTCTAGTATTAGATCCACTAATGGATTAAGTTGTAAATCAACAAACAGATTTATTAATAAATGTCGTGCCTACAGTAAAATAATATTTCACTCCTTTTTTTCTTCTGCAGGCAAAATACTTTTCATCTTACTAATGAGTATTGTACTTCACTCGTATTGTTTTGTTTGACAAGTAAAGCTTATTCAATCTTTGAAATGCAATAATAATAATTACAAATTCTCATAATGTAACATTGTTTTTTATGAAATTAATTATGCATTGAGGAGATTTTTTTAGAAGGCAATAGACTTTTCAATTTTCATAAATAAAACAACCGCAAGTTCTACTTCTCTTTCTTCTAAATTATTATGATAAAATAATACACTCAACTAAGCGTTTGTAATTAAGCTAAGCTAACTAAGCTCTTCGAAGTACTGTACGTTTTTTCACTAAATGTTTTGGCTGCCTTGTTTAAAAAGTATCATTGGAGTTTCCTGACAGTTTTCTTCTCTTTGGAACCGTGTAAATAAAGTTTGACGTTTCATTAGTGCAATGTATGTTTATCTGAAGTAAAAAATAATTGACGCTGAAGTCAAAAGTAATACTAATGGATTATATTAATACCTAAAGCAAAAAAGGGCTGAGGACGGACGGAGGAATATAAAATTTATCATAGTTCATGTTTTTATGACGTAAAAATGTAAAAAGCAAATATAGTAATGTAATAGTGGTTTAATAAATACTAAATTTATAAAAAAAAGATTATAACACTACAATGAGAATCATCATACACACTACTTTGTACTTTATGTTGACATTGTCAATGTCGAGTATGCCTAGTCCTGCCATAAATATAGTAACAAAGAAAAAAAAATTAATTGCAAATAACATTTATTACTTTTACAGTGTGTATGTTTAATAAAAAAAAAATAAAAGTTTATTCGAAGTGGTGTCCATTGGCTGCAATATAGTCCTTTAAACGTAACAGCACGCACGCGCTCTTTCCATGGAAAAAAATTATCTTCTAATCGTATGGATTGTTTTAGAGACTCCAAAATATCATGGCGTTAAGAGCAAGCTGTACTCTGCTACTGCGTAGACTGAGCTTTATGACCCGGCGCCGAGTCTTGCTGGAAGGACCATACTTGGTTACTGAACATGGTGTTATTAAAGGGCTTAACTACCTTTTCAAGAATGTTATCTTGATACACTTGAGCCGATGTTTTGATACCTTTTTCACAAAAATATAGCTCAATCACTCCCTCATAGCTAACACCCCACCAAACCATCACTGAAGTCGGATAATGCCCACGTTGCACTCTATCGACTAATCGGGAAGCTTCCTCAAAACTTTAAGCATCAATACGTTCATTTTGTTTGTTAAAATGGCGTACCGCATTTTTATGTTCATTGCATTTGGCTCCGTACCTACTTTGTGTAATACAACCACAGCAATTCTGTTCTCCTTATAACTCCACTCCATTTTAATATCGCAAAATATTGTACAATGTATTGGCACCAAAATAAGAAAACAATCGTATAAAAATGACAGATTCCAAATTCAAATATAATATTTTTTCTTCTTAAGTGTAACAATATTTATAGCCAGACTAAGTATAGTAGTAAAATAGGTGAAGAAGTCACAATGTGTGTATTTTTTTACGTATTTCATACACACGTACTGAATAATTATTATTTTATATATGTTTTACTGTTGTGTGTTTATCGAACATTTAGCTAAAGAAATTGAAAGATGTAACTTGAACTAACTGTAACTGATAGGAGTCTAAAAGTTTTCAGAGTGCTTCGAACCGTTAAGTACCGTCTCTTTTTCTTTAGATTTATAGTATGTAATTTGTTTGTAAAAAAAAAAAAAAATTGTATAAAAAAAAGGAAAAATTGATTTTGTCCGACGGGCGTTTTAAAATTCTTATGTTGTCTTTTTTTCCAAATAAATGATATGCCGTAAATATTAAAAACAAATATTCCTGTCTTACAAAATAAATTTTCTTTGAAAAAAATAAATACTTTTGCTCATTAATTCGCATGAAACAATATTTTTTTGTAAGCTTTACGCATGTAACTAATTTATTTTATTCTATTATTATTTATTGCATTTTAATTAATAAATACTAAATTTATAAAAAAAAAGTTATAAGATTATAAATTATAAAATTTAAATCTTTGCATATTACATTTGAATTAAAAATATTACACCGATTGAATTAAAAAATTGTATAATTCACACATTTTTTTTAGTGGGAGACGTAGCATAATACATATTTAAAAAAAAAAGAATACTTATGATTGCAAAACAGTAACAACATCAAATAATAAAGCTCAAGAAAATTAATTATAATTAATTCGATTTATATTCAGTTAATCTAGCTTTTCAGCTAAATATTTTAATTATAAAATAGGAGTTTGAATTTATCTATTTAATTCAGATCGTTTGTAAATAATATCATAGTTGCTACTTCTGTACTTCACGTTGGTATTGGTATACCTTATTGCCGTTTAAGATTAAAGTGTGAATTGTAACAAGCTAATTATTACATATTAAGTGCGTAGGTTTCGCAGAAATGTAGCTCTTGGTTTATGATTATTTCACCTTTAGTATAGTTTTTTTTTTTAAATAATAGGTAATTAATCCTTATAAATTAAGTATTGTTTCATTTGATATCCAAGGAATCAATGCATCGGACTCGCCAATAGTGTTATACCACACACAGTACAGATAAATGTCTATTTCGTAGTGCTACCATATTTGGTACCTCAGAGCAGCACTCAGCGTGATTGAATGCAATATCTAATGATATTGTCATTAATTTGTGTTTTAAAATGAATATCAAACAATAATACACTAATAGGTTACGTTTAATTAATTGCAATTCAAATTTGGACAATACGAGCTGTAATAATAAACTTGAAATGATTCACTTTCATAAGCCATCGTGTATTAATGATGTACTTAGTAACGGAAATATAATAAATATTTATCATACCAAACAAATGTTGAAATATCTTTATAATAATGTAGTTTTCTTTTTATTTATTAATAGATAAAAAAATGGTATTTATAATATAATAATATCCGAACAAATTACACACATTGATCTAACTCCTAAGTAAGCAAATTATTTGCTTGTGTTAAGGGTGTTAGACAATGGTACAAATACATAGAAATACCCATATAAATACTGAGAATATATTTAATAAACGATAAAACCCAGAAATACAGACATCTATGTTCATCATATAAATGCCTGTCTCTGCCGGGAATCGAACCCGAGCCCCATTGCGCCGTGACACGTTAGGCGTCTGCGCTAACCACTCGATCGACGGGGCGGTTAAGATTGAAAAGTAATACTCAAAATGAGCATTGGTTTACTTTAAATTTGAAAATTACACTAAAACTAGGAAATTAATATATATATTTTCTCCTATGAAGTATAAATACTCTTTCTCCTTAATTTGCATCATGAAAAAAAAAATTATAGTGTATTTAATTTTTTACCTTTTTGTTTCGCTCAGAGCGAGATGCATAATTTCTAAATAATAACGTGATGTGTGTGTTCTCCAAACTTTAGGACAAATTATTCACAATAATAAAAGGTAAAAACATAGTATTAAGTAAAGGAATATAATTAAAATAAAAAACAGCAGTAAATGCAATCTGTGCGGTAGGATAACGTTTGAACGATGCAAGCGTGCGGCCAACTTGCGGTAGCGTTAGGGGCCAGGTTGCTCCCCTACCTCAAATATGACAAGGAGGGTGATGGCTGACCATCGCGGTATACTCGTTAACAGATGCTGCTTGCGGTGATTGGCTTTCGTAGCATTAATTCTAAGCTGGGGAGTGTTTTTACAGAAAGGCTTATTTCAATAAGTATGGTGTCAAAATAGGCCCTCCTAACACTTCCTTTTGTACACAGGTGAACTCTGGTATGAATTCAAAGTGAAAAAATATAAGTAAATCATTTAATTACCATAATAAATCGTTAAAGTCTCGAAAATAATTGTAAATATCTATACAATAATGCTTACTGAAACATAATGTAAGATTACAACTATGTCTAACATATGTAATATAATAATATAAATAATCATTTTAATCATTTAAGTTTTTTTCGCGTGGTAAGAAAAAGGTCCCAGTTCTATAATAAATCTTTGTACGCACATAAATCTATACGCTTTGCTGGCTACGTTTCTTCAGATTATATTAAAAATAGAAAACCAACAAAAGTGACAAATATAATGGGTATAAAGAAATTATTAATAGAGGACAAGATAAAAATAATATATTCTGAAGCACGATTCATATTTTTTTAGACTTAATAATTACAACATAAATAATCTTATGAACTATTTTCATAAAACTTTGTAGTCATGGCGTTTGTTGTCACTTAAGAATATTAATAATAATAATTTAGCTATTGTACCTTGTTAATATTAAGTTACAAATAACTTTCTTAGTACATAAATAGTGTGAAATTTGCTCTACATACATAGATAGAGTATGTATGTGTGTGAGTGTGAAGACGTCACACGAAACGATGAGATTTGGTATTAAGTTGGATCTCCAGTCTCAGAGAAAACTGATTTTTAAAATCATGTCAACACAGACTTATTAAGTATTTTATAAAAATACGTGAAAAAAAGTAGTTGACGTCTAATAATATAACATAAAATCTTTGTTCATAATAAAATAAATAAATAAAATAAAATTAAACAACTTTATTTGAAAAACATACAATGAAATAAAAATATACAGAAAAAACATTGAAATAAAAATATACAGAAAAAAAAGAAAAAAAAGCACATAAAAAACTAAAACTTGACTTTAAATTAAGTAAAAATATAAAAAAAAACAATCATTAAAAATGTATACATATTTCCTCAAAAATGAAATTAAGTAAGGATTAGCTAATGTCAAAGACGTTGAATAAAAACCATAAGACAATACGAACCTAGGATTTAATTATAACTTAAAATCATTATTTCTGATTTGTTTCATGAATAATAGGTGTAACTTTATTAATATTTTATATTAATTTGCATAATGATGAAAAATATAGTACATAATTCCTCAAAAAAAAATAGTATATAGAAAATATCATAAATAAGGCCAGTATGGGTATCCCAGAAAGTATAAATTATTTATTATTACCAACGATACTATTTACATCATAATGACATTTTTTTGTTATTTCTGTAAATTGTAAAATATTATAATATAATGAAATATGTTTATTATAAAATAAAAATTATAAAAGAGAAGTTAAAGAACATAGTATAAAGTCATTTAAACTTTGTTGCTTATTTGTTAAGCGGTAACAATTACGATAAATAACCTATATAATACCATGTTGAAACATTCAATGCCGCTATAACAATAAATACTAAAAACAAAATAAAATAAATGTTTGAAGGGGCTCCTATACAACAAACGCAATAGCTACAAGTAGACCCTTGAACAGAATATTTAACTATACTAGCGGACCCGACAGACGTTGTCTTGTACACGCTTCTTTAATTTAAAAAATTAAACTTAAAAAAATATATATTAAAAACTTATCACAATGTCTAACGTCATTACATATACATTTGTATGAATATGTAAATAAATATTTTTTGTTTGAATAAATGTACTTGTTCCAATATATTTTTTTTAATTTCACTTTTTACGTAGCGAAGCACGTATCGGGCCGCGCGCTGGTACTAAAATATTTTTCTTATTTCTATCGCAACGCCAACTGTCAGGGCAGACTATAATTAAAATATAATATTATTTAATATTTGACATTGCCATGGTAACGCAGTCCGTCGGAACCAATGTGAAACATTCCAAAATCACCACCTACTTACACATTAAAAATTAATCAAAAAACCATTTTCCAGTGGAAAAATTGTAAATCTAAACAATTCTCAAGTCCCCTTGAACACACACAAAGAATTTCATAAAAATCGGTCCAGTCGTTTAGGAGGAGTTCAGTGACATACACACGCACACAAGAAATATATATATACTAGCGGACCCAACAGACGTTGTCTTGTACACGCGTCTTTAATTTAAAAAATACAAACTTTAAAAAATATATATATTAAAAAGTTGTTACAATATCTGACGTCATTACATGTACATTTATCATAATTCGACCAATCGTTACCGTATGAATATGTAAATAAAGATTTTTTGTTTGAATAAATGAATTTGTTCCAATATCTTTTTTAAATTTCACTTTTTACGTAGCGAAGCACGTATCGGGCCGCTAGTACTAAAATATTTTCTTATTTCTATCGCAACGTCAACTGTTAGGGCAGACTATAATTAAAATATAATATTATTTAATATTTGATATTGCCCTGGTAACGCAGTCCGTCAGAACCAATGTGAAACATTCCAAAATCACCACCTACTTACACATTAAAATTAATCAAAAATCCATTTTCCAGTGGACCAAATTGTGAATCTAAACAATTCTCAAGTCCCCTTGAACACACACAAAGAATTTCAGAAAAGTCGGTCCAGTCGTTTAGGAGGAGTTCGGTGACATACACACGCACACAAGAAATATATATATAAAGATAAAAATATTCACTTTAAAAAAATAATTAAGTCAAAATGAAATAAATATTATATTTAAAGACTCCAATACAACATACGTGATTTTTTTGGCATTTACAATATCTAATAGTGACCCTTAAAGCGCAAGTCCGACTAGCACTTGGCCGATTGCTTATTATTATTTATCTCCACCACAAGATTACAAAACTATTGCAATTAAGTTTTATCATTTACGTGGTTTACATTATTAGTAAGTATAACATGACTACAAATTGATTAAAAAGGTAAGAAATAATAATAATAATACTTAATTAATAAAACAACTCATACACATATAATCCTTGATGCCTTTGATTTAATATCTTGTTTGAGTTATAAGTTAACAACAATTTTTTTATTGCTTACTTTTTTCTTATTATTGTGTTAAATAATTTATTTATCAATTTTTTTTCTTAATATATGATTATGACGTCATACGAAATAATCATTTGTTTAAATCTTAATTTGAAAAATAAGAATTCAAGTTCGTAAATGCTCATGGTTGCGTACTATACGCAACATTGCCCTATAGCTTATCAACGATATGTTGGATACACACAACGTTCATTGTTATACGGATGGCAGCACCGGGAATGTTGTATATTTCGGCCATTCAGAACTCTCTAGAGATACCTTACCGTTAGGTTACTTGCAGGTTCATTCGTGCTCTTGTTGATATAAGTAATAATAATAATACTATTCGTATAATCCGTGAATTTAAGAATCAATTATCTAGAATCAAAGAAATGACGTTTGCTTTAATAATAATACTTTTTATTGCATTTTTTATGAATATAATGAGTAATATATTTTTAGCATACTACAATACATACAGAATGTGTCAGTAGCGTATATTTAAATATTTTTTTGTTTGTTATTACTTTAAGAGAGGAATGTTAGATAAAATAAAACAAAACATCGTCGTTGTGTCTTAACTGCCGTCTGCACTTACTCTACACACATTACGATACTTTTAGCTTTTAAGACACGTATTTTAAAAGTCTTATACTTATAAGCCGAGTCATAAAACTAGATTTTATATTCTTGAAACCAACTATGTATAAAGAAACTAGTTTTAAAAATGGCGGAAAACAACATTTTACTTCATTGTTTCCTTTTTAAATGTAACCGTTTAATGTTATTAAAACCAGCCAGAAACAAATAGTAGAGCTATATAATTTTTTATTACAAGTTCATGCATACTATTGGCGAAAAAACTTTTTTCCCGACCTATTATACATTTCATTGATATCTTGGGATATTAGAGATATATTTACAACTATTTTTAGCATTCCTAAACCTAAATGACCATAATAAAAAACAGAACCAATTCTACATGTACTTTTTAAACCATACGTAAAAAATTACACCACCCATAATAATTAGTAGACAATTCTGCTACTATTTATATAAGACACAATACATTGTACAATTGGTAGTTTTCTAAATTTCTTACACCATCCAAATCCATTTTAAAAGTTTACCTAATTTGTATATCTGACACTTATCTACTAATCTAATATAAACATTTTAACAATCTTCGAATTATGTATTTAGTTTGTATTTATTTGTTACTCAAATTTAAAATTTTCTTGAATCATATTCTGTATCGTACAAAGGGTATCGGTGGACCCCACGACACAACCCCTAAACGGGCGACGTCATCGACTGTTACGTACGCGACTACTATGAGTATATGACTAAGTGACTTACCTGCCCGCTCCAACTATGTGTTTATAAATAATAATTATGTTTTATAAATATACAATACTTTAATATACAAACTCATTTTATACGTTATTTACTTCTATAGATAACATGCTTTTATTGAAAGAGTAAAGGGCTTACAATAATCGACAGTAAACAAAGAAAATCAAATACTTGAAACAGTGTGTTTTAAGACCGACAGACAGCTACTGGCTGCTTAATTGGATCTTGGTAATTTAGTTACCACCTGGACTAGTATCGATCAAAGTCAACAGTCGTATACATAAGCTCTTCTATTTGGAAGATTTAATGATTGTTTTAATTTTGTATTTACAAACCTATTTTTAATCTTGTTTTTTTATAAATAACAGGTTTAATTAGGAATTGTACTATAAAGTCATCACACGATAACGAAACATAAATTTAGTATATAATAAAATAATTACTTTCCAAAGATATTTTTGATATCCGAAAAAAATAATAGCCTTACCTACAACGAAGTCCATCCAGTACCATAGACAAGCCCAATCATTATATCAGGTTTATTAACCCACAAATCGCTAAGGAACATCGTAACATTCCAAGAATGATTTGCCAGTTTATTGCAATTAAAAAAAAAATGATTTTAATTGAAAAGATAGTTGGATCTATCACCTGTACAATTTAAAATCAACTCATTTATATACAATGTTAGATCCCATGTCTGTGACCACACTGTAAGACCACATGATACTGTCGGTGAGTTTTGTGTGCATCTTGAACTATATATTATAATAAAGGGCTAAGTTGAACATTTTTTTTTTTTTTTTTTTTTATACAAAACTAGGTTAATGCTTGACTACATTCCACCTGATGGAAAGTGAAATGTAGTCTTAGGTGGTAAAGCGCATTAACCTAGCAGCCTATTCACTCTCCTCTTGAAGACACCCACATTATATTCTGCCGGAAATACCGACGCAGGCAGATTGTTCCAGTCCTTCGCTGTACGCACTAAAAAAGATGAAGCATAGCGCTTCGTTCGGACAGGTGGAGTGTCCACAACGTAGGAATGGATACCCGCCGTGCGTCGGGACGTCCGGCAAAGGAACGGGGATGGGGGAATTAGGTCGTGCAATTCCTGCGCACACTCGCCAAAATGTATCCTATAGAATACTGAGAGGCTAGCAATTCTACGCCTGTGTTCAAGGCTGTGGAGTTTGGTGTCAACCAATTTAGGGTCGCCAATAAGCCTCTTTGCTCGCCTCTCAATTGAGTCCAGAACCGCAAGATGAGTCTTTGCGGCACCAGCAAATATGTGGCCACAGTACTCTACACACGACCGGATCTGTGCTTTGTATAATACAAGAAGCTGTCCCGGTGTAAAGTACTGTCGCACCTTCGCAAGTACGGCAAGCTTTCCTGCAGCTGCTCTTGCTCTGGACTCAATGTACCGACCAAAGTTGAGGTTCGAGGAGATCTCTAAGCCTAACAACTGAAGCCAGTCACTGTATTCCAAGGATACATTTTGGAAAGTAGGAGCCAAGGTGAAGGGGCTCCTTTTGGCGGTGAACAAACACGTCTGCGTTTTGGTGGCGTTGAATTTGACAAGATTGGCATTGCCCCATGCGGAGACTGCCTGAAGTTTGTCATTCAAACGTTGCACCATGGCTTCTCTTTCAGATTGTACTTCATCTCTACTAGCCCGAGAACTTGGCAGATATCTTTCTACAACTGTGCTGTCGTCTACATACCCATAGCTACCGGGCTTCAGCAGATCGTTAATGTGCAGCAGAAAAAGAGTTGCAGAAAGAACGGACCCCTGAGGTACTCCAGCATTTATTGTCAAGGGTTCCGAAGAACACCCGTCGACAACAACACGGAGAGATCTCTGGCTCAAAAAGTCCGTTATCCAGCCAATCAGACCAGGAGATATACCGTACGCTGAAAGCTTGCTTAAAAGGCTTACATGCCAGACCCTGTCAAAAGCCTTCGAGACGTCCAGAGAGACGGCGACCGCTTCTCCGTTCCTCTCGATGGCTTCGCCTAAAATGTGTGTTGCGTAAGCTAGAAGGTCCCCAGTGGACCTATTTCGGCGAAATCCGTACTGTCGGTCACTGAGGAGATCGTTACCTTCTACGTACGCTAGAAGCCGCGAGTTCAATACACGCTCCATAATCTTGCAGAGTATGGAGGTGATTGAAATGGGCCTATAATTGGCAGGATCGGCACGGCTGCCTTTTTTGGGCACGGGTTGCACGTTGGCAAGCTTCCAGGATTCCGGCACTTTTCCAGTCTTGAAAGAGAGGCGATACAGACGTGTCAATACAGGAGACAACTCACCTGCGCATGTCTTGAGCAGAATGGCTGGTATACCATCAGGACCACTGGCTTTATTCACATCTAAACGACACAATGTTCTCCATACCTCTTTGTTCGTGATGCGGATTTCAGGCATCGAAATACCGCAGTGAGGAAGATGTTCTGGAGAAGCATTGACAGTGTCTAGATGCGAATTCTCAGCAAACAGAGAAGCAAATACATTCGCTTTCTCTGCTGCTGTGTGGGCCAGGGATCCATCAGGCTTCAGCAGAGCAGGCAGTGAGGGTTGGCAGAAGTTCGACTCGATCGCTTTGGCAAGAGACCAGAAAGCTCGACTGCCAGTTGGTCTGACAGCGAGCTTTTCGCCATTCTTAACGATCCGATCAAGACGAGCCTTCCGTAATGCCTTTTTATAGGACTTGGCAGCTTGGTTAAAGGCTCTCTTCTTTGTACTTACATCCGGAGTTTTGCGGCTTCGAGCATCAGCCCAAATGAGGTATGCCGAATGTTTTCGGTCATGTGCATGACGACATTCGGCATTAAACCATGGGCGAGCTTTGCCACCGATGGGTACGTCAGCAAAAGGAATAAAATACTCCATTGCCTGATGCACTACATCGGTTATAGCATCCGCGCAACTCGACGGATCCAAAGAAGAGAAGCAGACCTGCCGCCAAGGATAAGACGCAAAAAAGTGCCGCATCTCATCCCAATCTGCTGACTTGTATTTCCATACTCGCCTAACACCATGTGGTTCGAATAAATATAATTAATCAATAAATATAATTATAAAACTTGTACAACAATAGCACTTTTTTAGAGTTTGTTTTTTTTTTAATAATACGTAAATCAAAACAGCAATCTGTAAGAAATTGAATCGTAACCACAGATTGTGTTAACAGACGCGGTAACATCATAGGTAGGAAATTGCAGGCAGCGCGACTATAATCACTTGAATTACGAACACGCTCCTCTACGAGTATGCACCAATGCAGTTCGTTTACTCTAACTTTTTCATTTCCTTGTACGTTAATATTTTTTCATAATCACGTATTTTCGGGAGATAACGAACAACTAACTACCTACTAGAATTTATATTGAAATATTTGAATATTTAACAATACATGTTGTATAGAAAAATAAAACTCCCTTAATATATTTTTATAAAGCATATAGTAATTTAACAAAAAAAAGATTCTACGTAATGGTAACATTTACATATTTCACCAAATTTAATAACACGAAATTTTATTCTAGGGTTACAAACCTAATTTAGTAACAAAACTAATATACGAAACGACCAATCAAGCACAGCGATAAAATACTAGATTCACTATTCACATCTACAGAGGTCCCGCTCTCAAATGAGTATGATACAGTAATTCATAAGCATAACACTTTTTTACTAATTTATAGGAATTGGTCTCTACTAATTATTTAGGAATACCCTCGGCATGTAACAAAATAATATATGACAATAACTATCATACAAACTTTCATCCTCTATTTCAACCTCTTCTACCTCCTTTTTTCGCAATAAAAAATATCCTATGTCCTTTCCTAAGTTTAGTTCTATCTTCGTTCCGAATTTCATCGATTTTGATGAAAGTTTAGTGGTTAAGGCGTGACAGACAGAGTTACTTTCGCATTTATAATATTAATAGGGATATCGGAACCGTTTTGTAACTGCTACAGAATAAATGTGGTAATATGCGATAAATCTACATTTATTGTCTAACTACAGAGCGTTTAAAAAGAAATTGAAATCAGTATAAATTGCGCCAGTACATTAAAATATATTTATATCGAAAATGTATTTAGTCACTTTCAAATAATAAAAATATATATAAAATTTTTTTTTTCGTTCAAGCAAACGAAATATCTTATTTTGCTTACGATGTTACTAGCTGAATTACGAGTTGAATTACGAGCACAAGCCGTCTGACGACGTCTCAACTTATGGACTGTCGTAAAGTATTGGTTTTAGGGTCGCTTTATAAATTACAAGTCGATGAGGTTGATAGCGACAAGAAACGAAAGAGAGATATATAGCTATAGGAAGTAGGTGCCTTTGATATAGATCAATTAAAGATCCTGGCACCGACTTCTTATACAGTTTCTCTAGTCAAAAGTTATTTATAGTGGTTCCTTTCATTATGCAGGTGAAATATTATGTTTAAAAAATGTACAACCAGTGAATATTCGAGCGATTGTTGCAATTTTCAGAAGTCTATTAAATAAGGTAACTGATATAAGTCGTTGAGGAATGCCCTTGACTGTCTGTGGTTTTCTAAAGTCCTATGTAAGTACTAATATTATTAAAATTATTAATCAAATACTAAAAAATAAAACTAAAGAATATACTTACACTGATTTTAAATAAGTGTTTTCACAAATATATACTATTAAATATATATTCTTTCTGAACAGAGCTCTCGTATAATTAGTATAAATATTGCTATTTGGTCATAAATTGAAAATAGCATATTTCGTTCAACAAGAATACGTTATATTGATCTACCTTGTACTTTATCTCAAAATGTATATAATATTTTATATAACAAGATTGGTCTTTTTGTTTACTCTTAAGAATATCAAACATTCAATATATATTATCACTATATTTGCCTTTTCGTTTCTTCTCCTAGTAGTTTTTATATTTAAAATGTATTTGTACAAATAACTTATGGAAACGAGTAGTTTTAGTACAAATGTGAGTTCTTAAGAACGTGACACATTTATGTGCAAAACGCTTTTACTTCTAACTAAAGAGTACTTCAGAAACCGATTTTCTAAACGACCTTCAGTATATTTCAAAAGCTTGATAGAATTATTTGTTCTGTTCCTCATGTTATAGGTTTTGTTATTCAGTTTACGATTTGATTGATTTTATGATTAAAATAGTTTAATAGGAAATCTATTCATTAAAGAAAAATTATTACATTTTATATTTAAAAAAAATGTAATAAATCTGAAGTTTGTTTTAGTTTTCAATGTGCTATTTTTTAAAATAGCTTATTTAAATTTTGAAGAAATAAACAATGCCAAATTTTAAAATCCACCGATACGGACAGGGATTTAAACCCGGGACCTCTGGGAAAACTTCCCGTAGCTTTTCCAATTGATCTAGTTCTGCGCTACTTGCTTGTGACCATTCATTTCATTATAATCACTAGCTTTTGCCCGCGGCTTCGCACGCCTTAAATTCGCAGTAAAAAAAATCCCACTTCCCTTTTTTTGTATTGGCTTCTATATGACTTATTTTAAGTGATACAATCAAAATTACGACACCGGCAGACATCGCCACTGTCAAAAGTATATTTAAAGTTTTTAACAAAGCTACAATCTAATATTGTATCTTTATTAAAAATTTTAAATATGAAGGTATTTTTGGTTGGTATAATACACAGTTCTAAAGAAGAAGTAAGGGTAAATTCCGACGTCATCGTCTAGTACTGAGATTCTATCGTCAGGTCTTCTCGGTTCTGTGGGAATTATTTTTCAAACTGATAGTAGCTTTGATAATGATATTTATTTTTTTTATAAATATTATTTTCCATAAATATTTTTGATTTGATTTGAAATGTTAACTGTGAAAAAATTTAAATATAGTAATAAAATCTTTCTGCAGTGTTCGTGATTCCTATCATTAGAGATGCGCCGCCTGCAATTTCCCGACGACGATGTCGCATCCGTTAACATAATCTGTGGGTGCGATTACATTTCGTAACTACTATTAAGTTATTTTAACTACACATTTAAGCTCTTAATGAAAAACAATGTCTTAATGAAAATCAAGATTTTATTACTCCAGTTTAGAAGTAACGAACTCAAACACAGTACTACAAATATCACACTAAGACGTAAACGTTCTTTTATATTGTAATGAGACTCCAAACTGCTCGACCAACAGATCATTGCAATTAAAATGATTCCTATCATTTGTTTAATTGAGTTTAGCTTGCTTCTGAGTGCTTTTTAATTATTATATATTTTTTATATAAACGCAAAAAAAAATCATAATTATTATAGTAAACGACGCCTGCGTTCATTTACGATATTTTTTTTTTTAGATATATTTGTTGATAAATATTTTAATGATTAATTCTTATTAAGAATTATTATCTTAAAGTTTAACAATAAACTGAATCTAAAATAAAGATTCATATTATTCTATTAGTTATTCAGTATTGAAATTTAATTTCATTAGTACTTTGAGCGATCCAATACTCCAGAACAAAAATTTTACAAAACCTTTAGAGCCGAAAAATATTGATACACAACAAACAACAATAAAACAAAACAAAACAAAACAATTTTTGCTCCCTCTTTTACTTATTACTCTGTATTTTGGTCGGAACGTCGGTCTCGACTTAAAAGGTCAACGCTCGGGCGTCATACCGACGTTCAGACAGACGTACCGACATCAAATAAATTTTGTTTAGGAAAATTTAAATTTTAAAAACTATTAATTTTAAAAAGTCGCAGAACAAATGTTGTTGGGGATTGATGTAGAGAGGCTACCTGCAAGAGGTGGTCAACTAATTACAAATAACCCTGTAAATAATTATACACTTTTTTCTTAACAGAATTCGGAGATGGTCTTGAGGAACTAAGATATTTATAATTAGGATATGAAGGTATCTTGTCAAATAAACTTGCTTAAATCTATACATACTATACATTTATAACACAAACATCTAATAATTGGAAAATAATATCCTTATATTAGAATTCTCTTAATGCATAGAATTACCAATGACCGTCGCGTCGTTATATTTTTTAAAACACTTTATGACACTGCTCACAAACACACTAAACTGTTTACTATTGAAACTCATTACTATCACTGTTACACTTTATTATAATAATTCTGTTCCACAACTTAGTCTCTCGATCACACACTGCCTTCTTTTAGCTGAGACGATTTATATATTCACTACTCTTAATCAAATCAGTATCCAATATAACAATTATTATTTTAGTCAATTATACTACCATGCAAACGTTATAGTCAAACCAACAACTGATTTCTTTATTTTTATGTCAAATCCTACCCTGCACTTATATAAAAGCTAACACTTATTTTAAATTTACTTTAACTTAGCCCTAAAACTAAGGTTAACGAATAAATTTTCGTAAGTATAAAAAATAAGCCATTTTTTGAAGTTTCAAAACGTTATGTAAATCAACAGATACTGCTATTTACCGTTATTTTTACTGTTTAGTTAAATTATTCTAAGTTATATTTATGAAATACAAAAATAAAACAAACATAATATGTATAACATTACAACACCAATTAAACAATTTAAGATTATAATTAAGAGAGCCTCAATAATGAAACGTATTTCTATGAAATAATAATATTAGCTTCCATTTATTTCTTCAAATCCCATCCGTGTGATCTACTATACAATATAATTACTTTTTCCATTGAAAGTGCTTTAATTAAAAGTGTCAAATAAACAGATGAATAAAACACAAAAAACAAGGGCATTTTCAAATAAAACCTTACAAATCAGAACACTAAACACAAACGTAATGCGTTAAAATTAGTAAGTAGTTTTTTTAAATAATTTTGATTTTTACCTTGCAATTTTATTATTTTTTTATGTTTAAAAGTTTGTAATTTAGAAAAATATGCAGTCGTTAAGAAAAACGAAGGAAAAGTTTAAATTCCTGTCAATATAAGGTTCGCAAAAAAACTACTCATTAAGAACTCTGTTAAGACGTCTTGTAAAAAACATTTAAATATACTGTAAGTAATTGAAATGCCAAGATTTATTTTAACTTAGCAATAAAAAGAGAAACGTTTTATTTCGTTCTTTTGTCAACCAAATGATCGGCTCAAAAAAAAAACATACTATGATTGTGTACCCTAATAACCGCATTTCGACCCTTAAATGCTTATTAATAATAAAAAAAAAAACAAATTGTAGGTTCTTTTTGTGTAATACGAGTATAATGGAATTGAATTATATTTACGTATACTTAACAAAAACAATGATTACAATGGAACGGAGGTTATTGTGTAATGTAATTTCTTTTCATTTGTTATGTACAATTAGTATTCAACGTTTTTTACTATATTTAGAAAGTACTCGTGAACTTTCGGTAACGGACAAGCTGATTGGCTGATATCCAGTACCGACCATTCACTAAAACCGTTGCACCAGTAATGGCGAATGATAGCCATTACGTTAAATGTTATGTATATGATATTATTATAGATAGCGTTGAAGTCCTGGATAGTCAAAGTAAATGCATCACTATCTCTTCAATCTTCTACACACTGATAAAATATTACTACTAATTGTTTAACGAAATCATCTGCACTGTTGACACCAAAAGAAATTTACGACGCGTGTTGAAATAAAATGACAACTGCGGCAGCTTTACCATTAAAATCTGCCGTGGTCAAATGTTTTGGTTGATGAGGAACTTGTAGCGAAGGAAGGCGCTATTTTTGCGATGTAATGAACATAAACATTTCTACTTATAAGCTTAGTAATAAATATACAAAAGGAGACTGTTGGCCGGGGGTACCGTTATAGATAAGTTGACGATGGTGTCTATTTTACGAAGTTTTTGGAGCTAAAGAATGAGGACTAACACTGTATGATTAGATACTGTTCATTCGTTATTTACCTTGGTTATTCGTTATTTAGCGATCTCCCGACATGAAGACTTCAATAAGTACATATTAATATCATTTTTATTCTATTTGTATCGGTTTTTTTTTTCAATTTTTGATTATCTTTTTACAAAAACAATATCTACTTGTAAGTTTAAAGTTTTTATGTAAATTTTAAAAACGATTTATAGAAAGAAATGGTTCTTAGCATATCTGTTGTTTTATTTACAATGGTTTTTCTAATTCTAATGTAAAATTTAAAATGCAGTTGCAGTTTGCATAAATAAAATTAAAATGCAATTAAAGTTTGCATAAAATATGTCAATATTTTTTTGTGTAACTGAATAATAAGTAAGTTAAAATAAATGGGTTGAAGTAGTTTTAATAGCTTAAGCCACTACTAATGCAACCGCCGTAGTAATTACAGTGCAATTTGGAGCAAGTTGAAGTGATAAAGTCGATGTGTTAATGCTTTCAAATGTCCGATGTGTAGCAAATTAACATAAGTTTGACTGTATTTAAAGTAGATATTCAATTATAGTATTAAATTATTGTACATATTCAGGAATTTATAGTTCTTAAGAAATCAGTTCAAAGAATGAGGCCAACTACTCTAATTAATTGAGAAATACCTTAATTGCTGCATTTCTGAAATAAATTAATATCATTAAAGTGGGTAGTTCATATATAATAAAATGGTATTACTATAAATTAACCGATGCTAGTTCTAGAGAGGCCAAGAATTTAAAGTAAAGAGATGAGTTTTCGAAAAAAAAAAAAATATTTGCAGAGCTCGGAGGTAGCGATATGACTATATCTCGTTCGAGTTGGCTTGACCAGGTTAGTAACTCCGCTTTGGAAAATAATCGAGATCAAAACGGTAACATGGCTCGTTAAAACAATAATGGTGGTGGAAAACCCTAACATGTACTAAAAAGGGTTTTTGTTGTTTCTTATGTAGGTAAGGGCTTTAGATATAAGGTGGTTTGGCTAAATCTCTGGAACATTTGAACAACCTGTAGAAGATATGATGTTATTACATCAGCTATTGCTCACCTCACTTCATATCATATCATCACATCAAAAAATATATTATTTTGTATTCGTAGCAATTAACATAATCGAACAAGGTCGCGGAAAACAGCTAGTTTTATGATATAACAGTAGAGTAACTTATAATGTTGATACATACTAATTAAAATATAATTGTACTTATATACTAGATGAAACATTTCGACTATCATCAATAACGTTGATTTAGTGTTTACAAGTAAATAACACTTTTTTGAGGTGTTTTGAACACAGTAGTATTTAAGAAAATAGTACATAATCAGATTCTTTTATAAAACTAGTAACTTATCAAGCTATTAAATACTTACTTCTAAAAGGTGGAAACCTAATAATTAATCAGTCATAAAATTATAACAATAGGAAAGATTTTTCGGTTGTTCAAACATCGATGGTTGCAAGGATAAAAAATATCCATCAGTATGACTATTTGCGATTGTGGCTTTATTTCCGCAGTCATCAATGTATAAAAGTAGATGTGTAGTAAAAATAGATGTCTGTAAGTAGAACACACTAACCACAACGATAAATCTTTGATAATTTCAGTCTTAGGTATTATTAGAGACTAGTTAATAATGGTAATAGTCTTAGTAAACATATAAAAATATTTCAAACTTAAAAGAAGTGCTTGTGTACGTCTATAAAGAGATCTCTGTCTCCCAAACCAATCAAAGTCAAAAATAATTTTACATATTTATGGGAATAATACCAGGCTAGGTACAGGATTTATAGCTCATGATATAGGAACCCTAATGATCTGGAAAATGGCGATAGCATAAGCAGCAAATGTTGCCATTATAAAGTCTTCACTCTCATAGAGTTCTTGTAGATGATGTGTGAACTGTTTTACTCACATAATAGCACATAGCAGGTATATAACATGTCTAAATAATTATTAACGTGTACCACAAAAACAGCTTCTATTCAAGGGCGCGTTGATACTAAAACACACAGCGTACCACATTTTACCATGCATTTAAATTCCCATAAACTTTTCACTATAAACGAGCACATAAATCACCTAAATAAAGGACGTGAAATAATAACTTACTGTTCACTTTTCAGTAAAATGGCAATATATGCTACTACAAGAGCAATTTTTGTTTTTTGGGACAATTGTCATGAAGCACATCTTCCTCATTATGGTATTTCGATGCCTGAAATCCGCATCACGAACAAAGAGGTATGAAGAGCATTGTATCGTTTAAGTGTGAATAAAGTCAGTGACCCTGATGATATGCCAGCCATTATGCTCAAGACATGCGTAGCTGAGTTTTCTCCTGTATTGACAGGTCTGTATCGCCTCTGTTTTAGTAATAGTGCCAATAACCTGAAAGCTTCCCAATGTGCAACCAGTGCACATTGGGAAAAAGGCAGCTGTACCGATCCTGTCAATTTTAGACCAATTTAAATGAACTCCATACTCAAGAATATTATAAAGAATGTATTGAACTCGTGCCTTCTATCGTATCTGGAAGGTAGCGATCTCCTCAGTGTCCGACAGTATGATGTTCGCAGAAATAGGTCCACTAGGGACATTTTAGTGAATGCTATATATAGAATCCAACGAGAAGATCGGAGAAGCATTCGCCGTCGGAGAAGCTCTGGACGTCTTGAGGGCATTTGACAGGGTCTGGTCATGGTCATGCAAGCCTTATAAGCAAGCTTTCAGCGTACGTACGGTCTGTCTATCAGGAGATATAACATACGTGGCGTACGGTATATATCCTGGATTGATCGGCTGGGTAGCGGACATTTTGAGCCAGAGATCTCTCCAAGTAGTTGTCAACGGGTGTTCATCGAAACCCTTCACAATAAATGCCGGAGTCTCTCAGCGGTCCGTTCTCTCTGCAACTTTTTTCTGCTGCATATGCAACGGTATGCTGAAGCCCAGAATCTATGATTTTGCAGACGACAGCACAGATGTAGAAAGATGTCTGCCAATTTCTTGGACTAGTAGAGAACAAGTACAGTATGAAAGAGAAGTCATGGTGCAAAGTTTAAGTGAGAAGTGTCTGGCAGTCTTGTCAAACTCAACGCCACCAAAATGCAAACGTATCTATTCATTGCCATTCTTGCTTAGGCCCGACAGTACTTTGCACCGGTACACTCGTACTATACAAAGCACAGATCCGGACGTGTAAGAAATATTGTGGTCACATATCCTAGTGCACAAAATTTTCATCTTGAGATTCTGGATTCAATTGAGAGGCGAGCAAAGAGGCTTAAAGGCGACCCGAATTAGTTGAAGCCGACCTTCACAGCCTTGAACACAGGCGAAGAATTGCTAGCTTCTGTTTATTCTATAGGATACATTTTTGTAAGTGTGCGCAGGATTTACATGAATTAATTCCCACGTCCTTCTTCTATCGCCAGACGTTAAGTAGCACTGCAGTTATTCATCCTTACTTTGTAAACATTCCTTCTGTCCAAATAAAGCGCTTTGCTTCATTTTTGTTCGTACATCGAAGAACTGGAATTTGGTATTTCGAATACAAGTGTGGGTGGGTTTTTCGAATTTTAAATAGGTTGTTAGGTTAATGTGCCTTACCACCTTATAACATATCCACTTTCCATCTGGTGGAATGAAGTCAAGCACTTAGATAGTATAATTTTTTTTTTTTTAAAAAAACCTTATACAATAAATAAAATATTTCATAATGTAACAGTGATTCTTTGTTAGTATATTATTCATATATTAATACTGAAATTGGCGTCACGATATAACTTATGGTTCGATCTACTATTGCAATTTATACTATACTAACATTACATTTATATGTAAATAAAAAACACTAATTGAGAGCAGTTGAATACATGTGTTTTGAAAATATTTGCAAATTGAGTGGAATTAATAGAGTGTATAGTAGCAACTATTTATAAAAGGGCGTAAAACTTTAATTTAGTGGTAAATAATTGTTTTGTAAGTAATTTATATCGTAAAAAGATACTTTACTACCTACGTGGTAAGTATTTATTTTATTAATAATTTCTACTCATTATTATTAGTACATAGGTATTGACGACAACCTTGATAGACTACTATATAACAGGTTTTTGCGATGTGTATAATTTTAAAATAATAAAATGTCAGACTAAAATAATATCAACAAACGAGTGCTTGAGCTAGTAAGGAAAACCGAAAAAAATAATATTGAAAAAGTAATACCATACTTCGACAGTTTCTGTGTGCCTCAATAGAAAGCGTACGTAACGAAGAATATAACGATAACATTTTGTACATAAGCTTCGAATACAAATGTGTTACGGAATAGAATATATCGTAGAAACAGAAACACAAACTCTTGCAATTTTTGATGAGTGAAGTTAATATTTTTATTCATCATTCATCATTCATTCATTCTCATTTGTGATTTTCTAGAATTTTTAATTGATTACACAAGAACAATTCTTGACTAGGATTCGTGAATTTATGTGTTAAATATTGTGTTGAAAGTTGTATTGTGTAAAAACTAATACACTCAACCCGGTGACGCTGCCATTTCCAGTGCTAACAGCATACACGAGAAAAAAAATATATATATTGCGCGTAAATGTATTGCAGCTAGCGGACATACACAATAGAAACAACGTCGATAACAATTTTATTCAAACTAGAACTGTTAACAAGACAAACTGTTGTTTTAAATAAAAAGCATGAATAGGTTCAGTATTCACGCAAAAGTTTAGAAACTTTTGTTATTCTACTGAACTACCGCTTTTTATATAAGGAAACCTACAAAATGGACATAAAATGACCATGACATTAAAATACTATATTATTATCCACCAAAGAGAAAATTACTGTATTACGGTAAATACGAGGAAAATGTAAAATGCCTTAATCAAACGTAAGAAATTTAATTTATCAGTTAAGCAAACCAGAATTCAGCTGTTATAACAATTTCCTGGGTAATTATGGCGTTCAGCCAACTTTATTAACTTTCGTATTTTTGCACTACGGCAAAAAAACATTTTGGACGAAGAACAAATGTTAGCAAAGTTAATTACAATAAATTTATTGTTTGTTATAATTACTAGACGAACAATAAACTCAACAAGATAAAAGAAATATATGAAAAAGGTTTTTAACTGTAGAAATCGGTGCGAAAATTTAATAAAGTTTTTTTCCTCGATGCATCACGTCTGTGATGATGAATCGTCACTTGCATGCATCTGCATGCAAGTTGATGAATCGTCAAAAAAGAACCAAGTAAGCCAAAGGTAAGACGCAAAATCCCAATTTACTGACTTGTACTACTACATCCGTTGAATTTATCGAGGGAAAGACTATTATAAGTTAATAAAACGATACATTTCCTGATTTTTCACAGAAGTTGCTTGGAAGAGATGGTTCTTTAGCTTTAAAAAAGTTGTATATATTTTTCCATATTAATGATACATACTGTCTTCAATTTTTATTGATTTTCAAAACATTTAAGCCGTATTTAAAAGATTGTCACTTTATAAATATTTACTAAAAAATAAAGTAAAAGAATATAATAACATATTTTTTAATTCTAAAACACGACCCTTGTCACTTAAAGGTTCATTGATACGACAGTATCGCTTGACTGAACATCCTTTATCAAAATTCTTGGAATGTTCCCTGTCCCTTCATTTAGTCACTTCAAATAGTTTCCACTTAATTAAACATTTGAAACATACATTTTATACATTAAAAAAAGTACATTTAGACGACTATTACAGTTTTGTCTGTTTTTTCTAGATTAAATTTACTTAACTTTAAAATATTTTGTGTGATAGTCAAACCATATCGTCGGTAAATATTATTCTTATAATGTAGTCTATTAAAAGTCTATTTAAAGTGAGTTGAAACTACTAGTAATAAACAAAGAAGCAGTTCTTTATTTTATGTTAACGATATATGGGGAACTTATGTGCTAGGCAAACATAAAAATACTTAAAAGAATTTATAGTTTCGGAAAATATTTTATTCAACAAAGATTGGATATCTATAGACTAGTCTAACTGAAAATGTATCCGGAAATGCTGTGACATTTTGTTAAAAAATACAAAAAACATTCAATACCAAAACTGATGAAGAGTTGATTTTTAAATTAAGGTTAGCGAGATATAACCACTCTTTACACGACACTTATACTTTATTGTATAGGTGTGCAGTTTTATAAATGGCATTTGTAACGTAAAAGATTACATCAATGCAGCAATTAATTAGTAACCTATGTTATTTGCTTGAATTTGTTTAGTCTTGTTTGTTAGTCTTGTTTGAGCAAGTATCTGTATCACAATGTTCTTTAGAACTTATAACTAGCGGTAGTACTGGAGGCTGGGATGCCACTTCCTTCAAACATGGCGAAGGGGGTGATGTCTTACACTTGTATTATACTCATTACCGGGTGCTGCTTTCACTTACAGGTCGTCTTACCGTCAATGGTTCTTTTAATGTACTTGGCTAAAATAATTAAACCTTAGTATAGTATCAGCGGATGATTGTAGTTGTTCTTCACCGTACCATACATAACTTACAACTGAAGGGTTTGTTTATAAAAAATAGGCCCTCTTGATACCTTTATTGACGTACATATCTTATCGCTGATATTAATAATGTTTTTTTTTTTGCAACGTGTGTGCAAAAATTACAACAAAAAACATTAGTTTTTTTTAATACTTTCTAAATATATGTAAATCTAATTGTGTCAAGTGTTTGCAAAACGAAAAATCTTTGTAACCCTAATGCTCAACACACATCTTGATATAAACCAACATAGATTATTTAAGCATTATTAAGCATATTTTTTTATTTTCAGTGGAAACTTTACTTATTTATTTCTGTGTTGTTTCGTTGCATTCTGATTGTTTTTTAACTATTTGCTTTCCTTTAATAAATAAAATATTACCATTCTTTTGTTTACGTTAAAGTTACGATCGTAAGTCTACTTCCCGGTGTTTGTGTGTTCGTTTTTTTTTTCACCCACTCGACTCGTAGCGTCGCGACGCTCTAAATTGCTGTTGATAGTGACACAGTCGAGTGAGACTTTAATATAAGCTAAGTTTGTGTTTGACAAACTTTTATAAACACAGTCTTAAAATCAGTTAATATATGAAACAAAGCCGACAAACATAATAAATTTATTATATTAATATACATCTATTTTAGATATAATATTTTCCAATTCCGTCTATTAAATATATGGCGTACACAAGAATAAAAAAAAACATACTTTCAATCTGATGTGCCAAGGATATGTATATGTGCTTTTCGATTTATCAATAAAAGGTCCACCCGGTTATAATTAAAAAATATACAAGGTATTTTACTTCTTTATGTTACATGTATTAAATAACGATTATATTTTGTGTTTATCGAAGACTTATCAATAAGATTCAAAAGATATATCACAAACTAATTGTTTTCACAGCAGTCTGCGGTAAATAATAATGATTCAACAAATAATTTTCTGTGAACGTAACGTACTCTAGTTGATTAATTACCTTGAAACAATAATATTTGAAAACCTTACACAATATGACATAAATTTACTTTAATTGATTAATATTATTTGCTTTATAATTGTGGTCTAGCTGGGTATAAAAAATATTATTAATTACAATTTCACGAACAATATGTATAACGATTTTAGTACAAATTAAAGTATTATAATATTTTGCCTGTATCATTACATAGTGTGAAAAGTAAGTTGTTTTTTTCTTTTTAAATCCTATTATTATTTATTAAATATTTATCATTAATTATTAATAAAATATATAACATAACATATTGGTCTTATAACACTTACATATATTTATTAAAGACACTTTACGTACCATAGCTGGTTGTAGATATACCTAATGAATACATATGTGATGTCTATTCTAGTAGAAATGTGCCTACCTTGCAGTTGACTGAGACAAATCGGCTTTACCCTGGCTGTTAGGCCGTCAATGAAGGTGGGGTATGTTAAGAAAACTATATTCAAATAATATCGTTTTTCACTCAACACACAAGCTTGTATAGAAATAATGCTTGCTTAGTGTAAAACATTATCAAGATACTAGCTGACGCAGCCAAACCCGCAATGGAACTTAGAATTTCAATAAAGAAGAAGAAAGTTTAAAAGCATTTATTTTATAATAATACTAACCTGCAATTAAACATATAATAGCTATAAATCTAAAATTATGTTCTGTTGACAAAGTTCGAGCATATGACACAAAATATTACATGTACTATTATTTATCAGAGATATTATTCGTTAAGAAGCCCTATAAGATTGCTGTGAGGTTTTTTTAGAAAAAAAAAACAGTTAGTTTGGTTTATAACTTTTTTATTTTCCATTTTACAATAAAAAAAATAATAACCAATAGAGTTGTACGTGAAGTAATTTTTTTAAGTATTGATAGGATAATACTATATTGTCTTTATTGTCTCAATAAATAGTCTTAAAGATATTGATTACAAATATAAAATACACATATTATGATATTTGTAAGCAAAATACTAATAAACCTAAATAATCTTACAACGCTATTTACAGAAATTAATCGGAGCGTAAAGTTGTATGTCTAGATTTGAGCCTACTATCAAAATTTGCAACAGTTTTGGCTATCAGCCAATTGAATTAAATTCCGAAAGCTGTTTTTTTGGACCTGACTAGAAATAATAATGAGTGAAAAATATTTTCCAGATAGTTATTATTTTTATCAATTTATTTAAAACGTTTTATTTTTCTTTAATAAAAAGAGGGTTAAGGGTAAAATTTTAAGATTCAACGATAATAATCAAGATTAGAGTGCGAGTCATTTATTGGGATTGATTTTTTATTCTGGATCAATACATTTTAGTCTACGGTATTCAAATTAGGTTTTTTTTTTACCACAAGCCTTTGTTAGTGTTTTTCAAAATGTTTCATTTGATCTTAAGAATTATCAACGGGTTTTACCAAGTACAAAATAAAATGATTCCGATTTATAAATTATATCAACCTACAAGTGTCTTAAATGACGATCACGACATGAGCTGATAACTTAGTTCCGGATTTAAATTAATTACGACAGAGTACTATCCCAAACAAAATTTCAGTAAAACTACAACTTCAGTCACATTTGCAAACACCATCTGCGGACATGTTATAATTTAACTGATGCATAGGTTGAAACATGTCCGCAATGAAAATTGAAATCGTTTTTTGATTTACATTTGCATTTTTCAATTATGGAGTTGTCAAGTTAAAATAAAACACGTGGATGTTTTTATCATTATTTATGAAATTTACAATTAGTAAAACTAAGTAAAGTTTTGGTAAAATAAAGTTTGGGAATCTTTTCATCAATCGACAATTCAATGTCACTTTGATCATGAACCAATCTTATGTTGGTGATACGAGCATTGTTGTAGCAAAACCTTAGCTCACGGTAGCTCAAGTGGTGAAGCGACAGAAAGGTTTCACAGAGGTCGCGGGTTCGAATCCCTGCACTTATCGGATTATTTTTAATTTGGGGGGGGGGAGGTCCGCCGGGGCGTCACGGTGAGTGCGAAAGCGATCCCGTGACGTCCCATTGCAGCGATGAGGGCAGCCGTTGGTTTAGTGTTAAATACAATGCAACAGTGAATAAAAAACACAAATTACTAATTAGGATTTGTTTAATTTTGCTCTCTTGTAACATTCGTCACAATTATACATATATGTAATTTTAGAAGCTACCACCCAAAGGTCAAGGACAGTACCCACCTGATGGTAAGTGATGGAGACGTTACGTCTCTATTATATAAGAAAATAGCTTTTGCCCGCGGCTTCAAGAATCAAAAATCTATTTAAAGTTTTTAATAAGGATATAATATTAGGTACTGTAATTAATTATATACCTCTCTTGTTTTTACTTAAATGTCTATTTAACAGAGTACTTTTTAAACAGAGTACGTATTATTCTAACTATATATATAACACTTATAGATTTTCATTGAAAATATGACATTGAATTTGCACGGTTCCATACCATAGTGCGCCGGCCGATCGTACCGCCGCAAACGCGATGTCCTTATATTTTAAATCTGTAATATCTTCGAAAATATTCATTTAAATTACAAGCTGTAAAGGGCTATAATTGTTTAATATTAAATGTAAAGTGTATTTAAGTTACTTAATTAGATAAGGATTGAATGTATGCTTAAAATCGCTTCGTTAATAAGCCATTATTTCTCGTAAAGTGTAAAGGATAAAAATTGGCTATTGTGGGTTCAGTACATTATTTTGATATATCTCATAGAGTTCAGCCAGCGTTTGCAATGTAAGCGCAAAACAATGTGTTTGTTTCCGACTTCGCATTCGAAGTTTTGAAATTATTAGTGGCTCTCTAATATATTAATTAGGCATATTATTATACATAATATGCTTAAACCTTCCTCTTGAATCACTCTATCTATAAAAAAGAACTGCATCAAAAGCATATATACAGACATAAGGAGATACGACGTTGCTTTATACTATGTAATGATAAATATTGAAAGTGCTGATAGGTCAACAATAAACATTATTAGGCTTCCACACCCAAACGGTAAAAACGGAACCCTATTACTAAGATTTCTCGGTCTGTCTGTCTGACTGTCTATTACTAAGACTTGATATTATTTTCTTGATGTACCTAATATTGTTTTGTGAACATACAGTTTTATCTACGTGCAATCTTTGTTTTTGTATATATATTTAAATAAATATAATATATAAAAGATATATTACATTTTAAAAATTAATTATAAATAAGGTACTAAACGAGAAATGATAAAAAATTTATTTATCATTTGAATAGAAACACTATTGCCACTTCAGAAAATGCCTTTAAGCCTATTACATGGCAGTAAAATATTCCATAAATACCAATTTAAATAGATTTATTTTCCCGTGTTTATCTGAGTACATGGCTCCGGCTATAAATTACGTCTGTGATAAATATTAATATTTAATATAGAAGTAGCTATGTTATATATCTGCTACATTTAAATTTATATTAGACTATTGATTTAGAACCAAATTAATAAGGAAAGTTTTTTGTAATATTATAAACAAAGTAAAATAAAATAATTGGACCCCTTTAATTCTAAATATATTATAAATGTATTTTACAGTAAGGAAGCTCAAAAACGTTTTATGGTTTTCTTGTTTTTTTTTACTCTCAGAGCTTCGATATATGGCGGGTAACAACGTGTAAGGAAACACATTGTTTGTCGATTTAAAAGCAATATTTAACAATTTTACGCTACAGAAAACACTTTTGTAACCAATTACCGGCGAGCCATTCTCACGTTTTAAAGTGTTAGGATATTAGTAAGTATAATGTATACTATCAGTTATATTAGTTTGTTTTTTAATATTAAAATTGATAATATAATAACTAAATAACAATTTAATTAACTATTCGAATGTAATAAGAGTATTTTAGTTTTTATTTCTGAATATTATCGAAAAGTTATCAATGACTCTTCAATATCCAGCGTGCAATAGATAGGGGCAATATCACTCTATCTGCCAACTGAATTGCCTGTCGTTCCAATAATACTTGACATTATTAAAAATTTGAAATGTCTATCCATTTATAAAAACAAATGTTTATTAAAATTGTTTTTATATGTGATGTTGTTGCAAACGAGCAGACGGACAACCGGATGATAAGTTTTGACCATGAAGGAATATTAATTTTTAAACTGCGTTGCAATCGTTGAGAAATACAGAACGATTCAAAGATACTAGATGATAATTAATGGAAAGGAGGAAAGGGTTTGGGTATCTAGACCCCTTATCACTTATATTTATATAATATATATAAGTAAAATATTGTAAGAAATATTTATCATTACCCACCTGATGCTGATCTTCTATGAGATAGTGAACCTACGTTGTTCAAATCATCCCCTACACAAGGTTAATTCAAACGACTACAAAGCTACCGAGTATATAAATACCTATATGAGCTAGTTAAAACACCCCATGAATGATGTTATCTATTGTTCTACTTTTGGTTATCTCCTTAGATTATCTGACAATCTGTTGTATTATTAGACTTTACAGTATAAATGAAATGAAAATTATTTTGTTTTTTATTTGCTTATTTTTGTTATTATTTAAAAAAAAGTATTTTAAGGCCTACTGATGTTATAGATGTAGGTAAAAATATTGCAAAGAAGCGAGAAAATGTAATTTAAGTATACACACTTTGGAACTTTGGATTCGAATTACTGTTTATTGAAAATTGTTTTGACTGTTTTGAATTTATAAACATTCTCAAGAAATCATTTTCAGGCCTTCTACAATTTTATAAGAGTACGTAATTATTCAAATTAAATGTAAAGAAATAATAAACAGCCCTACACATAATAACAATTTTATGTTTTTATGATTATGATTTTAAAAATGGTATATTTCCTGATCTAATAAAACAAAGCAAAATAACTCCATTATTCAAATCTGGCTGTTCATTAGATTCTAGTAACTGATTAGGTGTTGGATTCGTAGTGGTAATGTGGTTAGCTGCAGAGATTCGGCGCTGTTCGTCTGGGTCCCCACAGTTGTCGGGGGCTCGTCGGATCTTGTGCGCAGCGAGAGGTGATTGACCAGCCTAAGGCGAAGGGCTGCTGCGGTCTTTTACTTCGGGGCTTGGAACGGTCCTTAAGCAGAGATCCTTTCGGGGGTCACTGCAGTTCGGGTAGCCCCCTGCTTAGAGGTAAGATGGATGTGCTAGCATCTATCCGGTCACCCGACTGTCACGTAGAGTAGGCTTGCGGCCTGACTGCCTGTCGGGAAGTGAGCGTGCCTTACAGCTCCGGCACCAGCTGGAAACCGGTAGTTAGCCTCTCTGACGTTCTTAGCAAGTGAATTGCAAGTGCGAGAAATTACACGGGAAGTGAGCGTGCCTTACAGCTCCGGAACCTTTCATGGAGAAAAGGTAGCTTGGTGGTCGCGATTGGACTTGTCTATGACCGATAGCCTTGCAAGCTTACTAGTATTATAGTGCCGTTGTCGGATGACTTCGGAGGTCAGACCTGCCGTATAAGGGTCCATGTGACAGGGGTAAACCTTGACCACATGAATAGCGGCTCAATCCTTTATAACCAGAGGGTTGACAAGGTTGAAATGCTATATACATAAACAATAGGACAGAAGGAGGCGAAGGCGTGTGTTGTTGCATATTTCAGAAAAAACAATCTCTTACTAAAAACCAGTTTGGTTTCACTGCCGATTGCTCTACAACAGATGCTGGTGTTGAGCTATTACTAAACATATTTGAAGCCTGGACCACAGGATGCCCTTGTCATTTTCTGTGATCTATCTAAGGCGTTCGACTGCGTTCAACATGAAATCCTTATAAAAAAGTTAGAACATTATGGAGTTAAAAATAAGTCCCTAGATTTGATCAGTTCATATCTTAATGATAGAATTCAAAAAGTTGATGTAAATGGAAAACGATCCCCTGGTTCTTTGATAAAAAAAGGTGTGCCACAGGGTTCTATCTTAGGGCCTTTCTTGTTTCTCATTTACATAAATGACTTACCTCACCTAATGAGGGAAAAACATGGGATAGTGTTGTTTGCTGATGATACTTCTCTTTCTTTTAAAGTTAATAGACGGCAATCTGTTAATGACGATGTAAACAATGCTCTCTCAGATGTTGTACAATGGTTTAGCGCCAATAATTTGTTACTCAAAAAAAAAAAGACGAAACGTGTCAAATTTAGTTCACCAAATGTTAAAAATGTTAGAACCAATGTACAATTAAATAATGAGGGATTGGACTTGGTCAAAACTACTACTTTCTTGGGAATTACTTTGGATGAAAAATTGCAATGGGGTCCTCATATATCTGATTTGTCAAGCAGTTTTAGTTCTGCTGCATACGCGGTTAAAAAAATACGTCGATTAACAAATAAGGACACTGCTCGATTAGTTAATTTTAGTTTCTTTCATGGCTTAATGTCTTACGGTACACTCTTATGGGGAAATGCGGCAGACATTGATACCATATTTACATTGCAGAAGAGGGCTGTTCGAGCGATATATAATATTAGACCCAGAGACTCTTTAAGAAGCAAATTTAAAGAATTTAAAATGATGACTGTTTATAATCAATATATTTATGAAAATTTAATTTACGTTGATAAAAATATTTCAAAAAACTCGCTATGCCAAAATAAACTCGCTATGCCCGGCACTAGGCTCCATAAAATAGCTACATCCTTGAAGGGTAATTGTATACGTTTTTATAATAAACTCCCAAATGAAGCCTTAAGCCTATCATTAAATAAATTTAAATTATATGTTAAAAATAATTTGATAAAAAAACGATTCTATTGTATTGCGAATAGCCTGTAATCTCCGCAATTTGTTTTTTTGTTGTAAATTAATTTTGCTTTATCGACCTGCTGCATCACACCGATTCCTTAGAAGTCACTTCTTGCGGTAGCATCGGGAGTCGGGTTGCCTTCCTCCCTCAAATATGGCGAAGGGGGTGATGGCTGGCTTTTGTGTTATGCTCGTGAACGGGTGCTGTTTGCGGTGACTGGTTGTGTGACAGGCCGAAGATTTTTTAATATTTTTTTTTTACTGTTATTATTATTTCATTTTCGTTGAAATCATTAGACTTCAGCTCCGATTGATTGCGACGGTTCTAGTTGTTCCAAAATTACATTTAAGATTGACGTTTGTGAAACAGTGATCACAATAACAAAAAATATATCCGGCTGAGTTTGTTGTGTGGTTCTTCTTAGACCCTCATAGCTTTAACATTAAGATGGAAAGTGCTCTTACAGAAGGGCTTATTATGCTAAATCTAGTATCGTAATAGCCCTCCTGACTTTTCCATGTTGACGTACACAAGTAATCACTGATTATGATTCTAAGTGGAAAAGATATAAATAAATAAAATAAAATAAATAAAATAACTAACACAAATAGAAAATAGAGAGATACAAGTCGAGTCGAAGGACAGACCTATAGAGATAACTCTTTTCAGTTTCTGGCGACTTCAGAGGCCATTACCATCGTGACTGAGATTAAATGATTCTAAAATAGGAGCGGAACCGGAGATTTTGGTATCGAATTTTTCAAAATGCAACGAAGACATAGATATTTATGTTAATCTAGCAGAAGAAATGAGTGTTTTATGGATAACGAACTATCAAATTTTCAGAAAAAAAAATAAATAAAGTTGCAACAACACAAAACTATACATAATTTTAAATACAAAAAGAGGTCACACATATAGCTAATGAGATTAAACGTATTTAACAAAAAGAATTAAAATTTATAACTGTTAAAAAAAATCACAAAAAAATGATATTATGAAGTCCGAATATTAAGTGTTAAAGCAGTCTGACCTACTTTCAACTGAAATTCATCTATGACTATAAGATATATTATCTTTTCATGTGAAAAAAATAACAAGTACTTGTACAGTAACGATAAAACAAAAATTCGTCCTAAAAAGTGGTTTTCGTATAGAATGCTTAATTCATGGAAGTAAATAATTTAACTAAAGATTGGAAATCTTCATTAGTCGCTCAAAATACGCAACGTTTCCTAGAATACTACGGAATTAACAGTAGTAAACTAATAGTAGTAGTAATAGTACCCTCAGAGTACCAGAAAAGGTTCAAAATGTTTGCTTGAATCCTATTTTTCAACAAACAGCTCAGTAATCTACAAATTTTAGTTGACATGAGCTAATAATAATAATAATATCAGGACAAATTACACACATTGATTTAACCGCTAAGTAAGCAAATTATTTGCTTGTGTTAAGGGTGTTAGACAACGATACAAATACATATAAATACTGAGAATATAAACTAAAATGACGCAATTCATGATTAACAATAGATATTTCAGGCCTAATCACCAGAAAGGGTTTTTGCCCGGAATTTCTGGATGCCTGGAACATAATACGTTAATATCGGAAAGCCTTAAAGATGCTAGAACTAGCGAGAGACAAATCACGGTTTGTTGGATAGACTTAGAAAACGCCTTTGGGTCGGTACGACATGAACTAATGATGTTCGCGCTTAAATGGTATAACTTTCCTACGGTAGTTCGCGACATTATTGCATCATATTATTCAAAATTAAAATTCTCTATAATTTTTAATGAAAACCATTCAAAACCTCTTAATTATAACGTTGGTTTATTTCAGGGCTGTTGTATTTCTCCTATTATATTTAATATAGTTATTAATATTTTAATAGACAAATTAATTAGAAATGAAAAAAAGTGGGGCTATCGGTTTAAATTCAACAACAAATACACAGAATCCATACTAGCTTTTGCAGATGATCTCGCGATACTGACACGTAATCCGAAACAATGTCAGGTACTTTTAAATGTAGTTGAGGATTTCTGTACGTGGACGGGCGGATTGAGGACAAAACCAAGTAAATGTTTTAGTCTGTGTCTGGGTAGACGGAATACCAAATATACCTCTTACGATCCGGGTCTTATAATAGGCGGTCAGTGCGTTAGTACGGTTACGGAAGCAGCTCCGTTTAAATTTTTAGGTAAAAAAATCGATTACCAAGGCCGTACTCCATCGTTGGATGTAATAGTCGATAGCTTTTTAAACGATCTCAAAAAGGTAGACAACCAACCAATAAGTAACGTCAAAAAAGCTTGGATTTACGATAATTATTTAACATCACGTCTAAATTGGCCTTTCCTCGTGTATGATATAAATAAAACCCTTTTGTCAAAGTTAGATGCAAGCGTCATAAAGACATTGAAGTTATGGCTCGGGTTAGCGCACTCAGCGGACTCTTCAACCTTATTTAGAGACCGAAACAACTTTGGATTAAAATTAAAGAAACCATCGGAGCTCTACAAACATCTAAGAGTTTGAAAAGACATATCATCGGAAAATCTAAAGATGATACTGTAACTTCTCTCCCAAAAGACAAAGTTGCCTCAGAGCTCGAGTCACGACTTCAATTCCATAAAAAATTTATGATAGGTGCTCAAACAAATAAACTAGGGCTAGGATCAATTAGGAAAGTTCAAGACATAGACATAACAAAATCTTTTATTCGACAAGACGAAAACGATAATTACCGACTCCACGCGATGAGCCTAGAAATTCAAAACGAATGGGTGACCATAGGAGATTTTTGTATTCCACTAGCTTTGAAGTGGCGCACCTTAATTTATGATTGGTCCCCAGCATTATTAAAATTCTATCTTAATGCATTCCAAATGACTCTCCCAGATCAAAGTAATTTAGTAAGATGGAGCAAAGCCACCGAAAAGTCTTGCAACATCTGTGGGGAGGCAATAGGAACCGCGAAACACCTATTAGTAGGGTGTAGGGTACTTCTAGATAAAGGTCAATACTCGCGTCGCCACGACAAGGTATTAGAAATCATACGGGAAGCGGTTAGTCTTTCAGTAGCAAGAGCGCGGAAGGGTATAACAACCACCGAACGATCTATAGAATTCGTAAAAGAAGGCTCCACCAAAAAATCAAAAGCGAAGCCTTATTCAATACTAGGCGCGGCTCCTGATTGGATTCTCATGATGGACACGTATGAAAAGCATTACAAAATCCCTGGGGATGTTGGTGTTTCGTCATCCAGACCGGACTTATTCCTGTATTCGAAACATCTGAGGCGCGTGATACTTGTGGAGCTTACTGTTCCTTGGGAAACAAACATCCCAAGGGATCACACATTCAAGCTCAATAAGTATTACGAACTAACCAACGAACTGATCAGGAATAAATTTATAGTTAGTCTGTACGCGGTAGAAGTGGGAGCGAAAGGTATAACAGCAAAATCTCTCTATAGCCTACTTAAAGATCTTGGCCTTTCTAGAACAAGCATCGGTTCATTTCTAGAACGTACTTCAAAGGCGGCATTAGTAGATTCTTTCCAAATTTGGTTAGGTAGGGAGAGGAGTGTGGAGGGTGAAGGTGAGCGTTTTTGCGCATAATAAAGGGGCCCCTTAAACCTACTCCTGGGTCGCAAGTCCCAGGCACTGCTTGCACTCCTCTCCTTGCAACGCGATGGGCCCGGCACCCGCACGGTGAATCCATGGATTGCTAAGAAGCTTCGTCGTCTCAATAAACGACCAAACCCAGAAACACAGACATTTATGCTCATCACATACATGCCTGTCTCCGCCGGGAATCGAACCCGAGCCCCATTGCGCCGTGACACGTTAGGCGTCTGCGCTAACCACTCTACCAACGGGGCGGTGAGCTACTTTATTACTGTTGGTTTCCAATACTGGTATTTTCTTATATTTCAGGTAAGAACAGGTTTAAAACTGAGTGGGGGGCGAACGCCGGGAACCTCCTCTTGGTGTTCCCTGGGCAACAACGGTTACTGAGAACCTTTGGGCGCAGGCCCTCTTTGCCGCGGCTAGCCGCGGGATCGCACCTGGTACTTCTCTGATTAGCCGAGTGGACTGTGGAGTGGTCCCGCGGCTGTATAGGGAGGGGTACGCGGCGGTCTCTTTCTTGCTGAGGAAGAGGTTGTCTGCGTCGTTTAGGGGTCTGGACTTCTTTCTACCAAGCATTGACAGAACATTGCTTGGTGGGGAGACGGTCCAAGACGTTGCCTGGGTTGATCGTTGCCGAGTGCGATGCCACGGTTGCGCTTGGCGATGGTTAGTCTGGGCGTGGTGGGTTCCCGACTTGTCGGTTTCGACGTTGGGTCCTCTGCCTTGAGAGGGCTTAAGTCCGGCCCGGCGCGTGGCTCGCGGCTTGACCAGAGCCGCTAAGTCCGCTGGGTCGTATCGAGAGTCTGCTTTCTTAGGGGGCCTGACCGGTGGTCTCCTCTCGGGAGGACTACCGCGGTGGGGCTGGACACGGTCGATTATGGTCGAGTCGGGTTTTACACCTGATTCCCTGAGACCGAGTCCGGCCAGAAGGGGGTCTCGGCCTCCTTCAGAGGCAACAGGCTTGGGTGGTGGAAAGGGGATCCCTCCACAATCTAACAAGCCTGCGAAAAAGGGATGGGTGCTCCTCGTTGCGGGGTGCCCTCTCCGTGGATCACGTCGGGGCATCGCGGTGAGTGCGAAAGCGATCCCGTGGTGTCCCATTATGACGGCGGCGGCAACCGTCAGGTTTAGTGAGTAGGAGTCTCACATAACCACCTCCATCATCCCCTGGATGAAGGTGTGTATCCATGAGGATTCCTGACGTTAAGAAAAAAAAAGGTTTCAAACTGAGTAGTTTTATATTTCAAGATGATGGTATAGTATATTTTAGAAGTATAGCCTCATAATAATAAGTAGGATATCAATTTAAAATGTATTTTATTTAAGATATGTTATATGACTGATAATACATATTGATAGTACATATTGGTAGTACATATTGATAATATATATTGATAGTATATATTGATAGTCCCCCTGTTAGGGAATAATAATAAACTTTCCAATAAAAAAGATACATAATTGGTCTATCATTAAAAAAATATCTGTGATTAAAAATATTAAAATAAACTAAAAATACTCCTACACGCAAAAACTATTTGCCGTAGTTTGATGAAAATTTGAACGGGTACTCTTTATCAAAATCCAATGCGTACTCTTTATCGAAATCGCAGACACAGCTAGTATTATAATAATATGTGACATAACAAAAGAAAACAGAAATTAAATATAATATAAAATGAATTAATATTTGCAAATTTAAATCAAAATAATATTATTTGTAATAAAATAAATAATCACAATTGACAATTTTAGATGCCCACAAATAATGTGTATATAGTAGGGTAGAGAAAGATTGTTAATTAATAGATATCATAAAATATATTATTTACACTTTGTGTTGAAATTTCTTGATCGAACTTCATAACTAAATGTGTTTAAATGAAATATATATGCTTGTACTAAATTCCACTATTTAATGATTTTATATTTAAGCTATGCGACCGGTTTCGAACATCATCGTCAGGCATACTAAAATAGATTGTGTTCATTGATGGGTAATTTACATAAAATAATTTTAACTTACTACCCACTAAATTTATCAAGCTATTAAGTTACAAACAATTTTTAAAATATTATTTAAACATTTATAAAAACAAATTCATAATAATTAGTTTTGAAAATAATGTCAAAGGTTTAAAAAAAATATAATGTAAAAAAAATAATAGAGAATAATTAATAGTTAATTGTATGCAGATAATTACAAATTCTGGTTTATAAATATTGCTAATTAAATTATTCAATTTTTGTTGAGATGTACTGTAGCAATGGCGATGTACTTAATTGCTCCTGCTCATTAAGTAATAATTCCGGGTGTAGGTGTTTATGTTTGTTTATTTCTATAGCTTTTAAGGCGTTCAGTTTTCGTCTTTTGTCACACACATGTAATACAGTCATGTCTTTTTCGGGGTCAAAAGTTTGTTTGGTCTGACGTAAGTGTACTGCGAATGTGGATTTTTTATTATAATTTTTCCAATTTCGTATATGTTCTTTCAGTCAGTTTTAAAGTTTCTTCCTGTTTGACCTATGTAAACTGATTCACACGTAATAATAATAATAAAATAATAATAGCCTTTTATTCAGATCTACAATTTCATTAAAAAATACACTTATTTAATCTAATATTCTAATATTTGCCGTTTATTCACTTTTTGTAGATTTGTTTGCCAATCGGCAAAGGCCTCCTCCAACCTTTTCCATTGTTTTCTTTCCTGCGCGACTCTGTTCCACGTTACTCCTGCTACTTCCCTAATATCATCATCCCACCTTTTCTGTGGTCTGCCTCTTTTCCTCTTACCTTCTCTAGGATACCATCCTGTTATTTTCTTACTCCATTTATCATGGCCTCTTATCATATGTCCTGCCCATCTCCATTTGAGCCTTTTTATTTTCAACGTTATGTCAATGGTTTTTGTTTTGTTCCTAATGAAGCAGTTTCTCAGTTTGTCTGATTTTTTAACACTCAACATGCTTCTTTCCATAGCATATTGGCATGTTGCGAGTTTGCTTGTCATTTTCTGGGTTAGTGCCCATGATTGGCAGCCATACATAAGGACTGGTAGTACGCAGGTGTTAAACAATTTACTTTTTAGGTTTATGTGAAGTTGTTTATTTTTCATAGCCTCCTTCAGGCTCCAGTATCTTTTAGCCATTCGTGATTCTCCTCTCAGCTTCCTTGATCATAGGTTCTTTTTGAGTAATTAGCTGTCCTAGGTATACGTATTCGTCTGTGTAACTGATTTCTGTGTTTTTTAATTGTATCGTACATTTGGTTCCGTTTGTCATCACTCTGGTCTTTTCTGAATTCATTTTTAGACCTACTTCATTTTTAGGTCTTTTCTGGATTCATTTTTAGACGTAGTATGTAAGCTGGTATTCATTGTATTTCTCTAACACTTGACGTACAACATGGATGTGGTCTATGACTGAGTAATCTTTACGAAATCCCGCCTGCTCGATAGGTTGGTGTTCGTCTAATGTTCTTTCAATGTGTTTTAGGATGATCTTAGCGAATGTTTTGTATATGTTTGACATAAGACTTATCGGCCGGTAATTTCCGAGTTCGTGTTTATCTCCTTTCTTGTATATCAATATAATATTAGACTGTGTCCATTGCTGCGGTATTGTTTCGGTGTCAACTATACCGTTAAACATATCTGTAAGGGCCGGTATCAAGACTTCCTTGCTATGCTTCAGAACTTCATTGGTTATTCCGTCGGGACTTTTTTATAGCTCTCTCAACTTCAGCTTGAAGAATGCTAGGAATGTCTGAAGGTTCTGTCAAAACGATTTCCTTGTCTTTTGTGTCGTTTTTGTATAGTTCTCTGTAGTAGGATACAGCTGATTCTAATATGTCTGTTCTGCTGTTTCCATTTCCCGCTGTGACTTTTCATTTTGACGATCCAGTCTGCTGAATTCCTCAGTTCCTTGTAAGCTTTTTTGACTCCGCCTGTACTACTTATGTATTTCTCTATTGTTTCCATTCTATTTTGTTTTCTATCCTTCGTTATGCTGTTCCTAATTTGTTTACTGAGTTTTGTTAGGTGTTTCCTTCTGTCTTGTATGTCTCTAGCTCTTATTAAGTGGTTCCTTTCTTCTATAAGTTTAATGGTTTTTGTTGTTAGCCACTTTTCGGTTCCGTTTTGTTATTTGCAGTGAGTTGTATCTGCGTTATGTCTTTGATGGTATTTTCTAGCCGGTCGTATTTTGCTTGTGTTCCTTCCTGTATGATTTCTCCGGAGTTAGTGAGTTTTTCTTCCAGAGCGCTTGTTATTTGTTCTAACTGATATTTCCCGAGTTTTACAGATCCTGGGTCTTGTTTTGGTCTAGGTTTTTTTATCGCTTTTGCTACAAGTTCCGCTCGGATAAGTTTATGGTTAGTGTTAAAATTTAATTTATTGATTTCGGTGAAGTTAGTGAAATGTCCGTTTCTGTTAGTCAGGATGAAATCGATTTGGTTTTTCGTTTTGCAATCTGGTGAGATCCATGTCCACGTGTTTTTCTTCTTTCTCAAAACATAGTATTTAGGACGGCAAGATTATTTCCTTGTGCAAAGTTCATGATGAGTTCTCCATTTCTACTTCTGGTTTTGTTGTTGTAAGTGAATGGTCCTAGTGTTTTATTTTCTCCTGGTCGTCTATCCCCGATCTGCCCATTGCAGTCGCCCATTACTATAAGATTTTTATGGCCGTGTTCTTCGATCGCCTTATTTAAGTCCAGGTAAAATGTATTTATTGTTTCTAAATTTGCCTGTTCTGTAGGTGAGTATATTTGAATAATAGACCAAGAGTGCTTATATCCGGGTAGTTTTAAATGCATTATCGCGATACGCTCTGAGACTCCTATAAACCCTTCTAAATACTTTGCGAGATGCTTCTTGACAATAAATCCCACCCCGTAATGACCTGGGGTCTCTCCTTTATAATAGAGTACGTAGTCTGGGTATGACGTGATATTTTCACCCATTCTTCTCACTTCACTCAAGCCCACGATATCCCATTTGATGTTTTTTAACGCCTGGATTAGTTCTGTAAGATTTTCTTCGTTTTTGAGAGTAAGTACATTAAGAGCCGCTATATATATTTTAGATTTTTGTTGTTTATCATTTTTGTTATGGTTTTGGTTATCACCTCTTGTTGGAGGGTTGTGGTCGTTTTCCCCCACGAGGACCAGTCGGCTTGGGGGATGGTGATGTTTACAAGTTTCTTTGTTATGGGTTTCTTCGGTTGGTTTCGGTTTCCGTTTGCCGATATTTAGTTGCTATTGTTGTTTGGCATTATTTATATTTATGGCCTCCGAGGTATTAGAAACGGAGCTCGCTCTGGGCCGCATCAGATTAAAAGCATTTGTTACATTTGGCTTGGATGGAGGTAAAGTCTGCTGTTTTTTCGGCTGGTTGGTGTGGGATGAGGGCGGTATAGAGGGTGATGTAGATACTTCTCGTTTTCTCTTCCCTTGGGTGTTACTACTTTCTTTGACTATTAGTTTATCATACTTCAAGTATGCTATATTCCCTTTTTCTCTTTCCTTGACCAACTCTGCTTGTAATTTTTTCCTCTTTTCTAACACTTCTTTTGAGTAATCTTCGGCGATATAGATTTCCTTCAGGTTCTTTTTATTTTTAATAATTTCGGTCTTTTTCCAGTTGTTTATAAACGAACAAAGTACCGGCCTAGGTTTCTTGCTTTCCTTGTTTTTATTACCTAAACGGTAGATTTTGTTAACTTCGTAGTCATCTACTTCAATGTTTAGATCTTGTTTCAGATTTCTTTTTATTTTTTGTAGTAGCTCAAAGGAGGTTTTTTCTTTTTCTTCAAGTCCAAATACTATTATATTGTTGCTCTTCTCCCGTCCCTTTAGGTATTCTAATTCTTTTTCTAATTTCTCTAATTTTTATTTTTAGGTTTTTATTTTCTTCCACTATAGGTATTAACTTTTCGTCCATCTTGTCCATAATGCTTTTTGAATTGATTCACACGTAGAGCACTTTAATTTGTAAACTCCAGCTTGTTCCAGAATAGGGACTTTATCTTTATTATTGCATAAAATACGTTGTAAGTCATTATTGTTATATAAAACGGTCTGTCTGTCTTTGTTGTCAATTTTTTTTATTATATATATATTTTTTATTCCTTAGTAATTAATAATTTATAAATACTTAGTTAAAAGTTTGCTGGATACTTAAGAGGACTTCTTCTTATGTATCTTGTCCATCCTGTATGTTTTATATAAGCAAAGAGCTCATAATTTATTTAAGATAAGGATGCCTATGGTTTACTAAGGGGCAAGGAAGAGAAGAGAAATTTGCAACCGAGATATTTCATACGCATTTATTTGTATCTATTGTTTAATAATAATTTTGAAAGATTCTTATTTCAAAGTTCCTAATATTCAAGTCTTTCTTTAATACTGCAGTGTCCTTCTAACTAAACATGTTTCTTTCATGTTATATGTTGTATATTTTTATAATATACAGTATCATTATTTTATCTAAAAGGTATTATTTAAGGAAGCTGTTCGCTCGCTTCGCTTGCACAATTACCGAGAGCGATTGTTTACTATCTACTTCATACAATGAAACGTGTGCTTTCCATTAAAACTTCTGTTGCAAAGCTTTTGAAATTTTAATAAAACTAATGTAACACTATGTTTAAGCACGTACGAGTATGTTTTTGAAAATTAAGATTTTTTCGTTTAGATTTATAAACGATTATTATTTTTTAAAATTTTTATATAATTCAGCGATTACGATACTACATATATAGTATAATTTAATTATGGGCCCACAACTAACTTTTCTTTACATTTATTTTACGTAGAATGTCTGGAAACAAGAGGCTGCGAGAATTATGATGGCTCTTTTATTTTATTTTTTTTTGTCATGGGGAAAATTCTCATGGATACCACTCCAGTACGGGGGTACCAGAGTGGTTATGCCGGACTTTTACCGGCTAAAAACCCCACGTGTGAGCAGTCCTCCGCCATGGTGGAGCAAGATGGGGTCGCGTTAGCATTCGCCAACTTGCCCCGGCGGTAGGCCCAGATACAAACCGGGCCCCGGCACAAATGTGGGGTGACCTCACTCACAAGAAGTACACCCCTCAGAAGTATGGGGTCATTTTGACCACCCAGCCGAAAGTCCCCCGACTTCCGACCGGTAACCCCATCTTTACGGAGGGCGAAGCAGGTGGGCGAAACGTCTTTTCCTTACCCCCGTACGTCTGCGTCGGAGTAAGTCAGAGGAGGCGCCGTCCTCTCTTGCCCGCTCAGCGGCCTCCTTCTGCATCATAACGTTTTCGCAAAAGGAGACCACCGCCTGCCACGATCTGTCACTGTCGAGCATGGCATTGATAACGATCGGCAGAGAGATATCCTGTCCTAAGGATGCTGAAAGCGTATGTCGCTGTGGAATCCATGCGGCACACACCTCCAGCGTATGGAGCGCCGTATCCTGTGGCGCACCACACTCATGACAGACCGGAGTGGCCTCCCGTCTAGCGATTTGGTGCAGGTATTTGCCGAAACATCCGTGTCCGGATAACACCTGCACCAAACGAAAGGTTAGCGACCCGTGTCGCCGCCTCACCCATTGCCGAAGGACTGGCCTAACTGCGTCCACCGTCCACTGCCCAGGAACCAGTGGGGCCAGGTCTTTAGACCACTGACGCAGCAGGGTGTCCTGCGCCTCCGCTCGCATGTGTGTGAGCTCCTCTCGAGTTGGGGCCTCCCCCAGAGACTTCCTATCAGCCAGGAAATGATACGCTTCGGCGAGGACCACTGCCTGTAGCTCCCAGGGGGCATCTCCGGCCAACACGCACGCCGCCGTCCATGAGACCGTTCTGTATCCTCGGATGGCCCTGGTAGCGATGACCCGCTGCGGACGTCGCAGCAGGGTCTTGTTGGCGCGACTGAGGGCGTCTACCCAGACGGGTGCTCCATACATCGCCATACTTCGGATGACTCCCGAGTACAGCCGACGACATTTGGAGCTAGGGCCACCCACGTTCGGCAGCAACCTACCTAATGAGGCTGCGGCTCTCACGACTCTCGGAGCCAGCCCGGCAAAGTGGGCCCCAAAATTCCACCTGCCATCCAGGGTAAGACCCAGATATTTCATCCCACCCCGGGTCCCCACCCGGACCGGGATTCCATCGAACTCAAGCCGGGTACCTGGAGGAGGTCCCCCCCGAGGCCCATGGAAAAGTAAGGCTTCGGTCTTATGAAGAGCTACCTCCAGCCCCAAAGCGCGTATACGGCCGACCACAAATGCCGTACTAAGCGCGGCCGACCGCAACACCTCCTGAAGATCCCTCCCCTTGGCTACGACTAGGGTGTCATCTGCGTAGCATGCCACTCGCACGCTCGCAGGGAGCGTGCCCCGGAGCACCCAGTCGTAACCAATGTTCCATAGGAGTGGGCCCAGCACTGACCCCTGTGGAACCCCGCACGAAACGCTACGACGACTTAAACCACTGCATCCCTGCACCAACACCTCTCGACCGTCTAGATAATCCGCCAAGAGCCTCCGCAGATACAGGGGCACTCTGTGGTATCGCAGTGCCTCCTGTATTGTCCCGTGTGGGAGGCTGTTGAAGGCGTTGGCTATATCGAGGGAGACAGCCAACGCCTTTTCTCCCTCGCAGACTGCGGCCTGTGTCCATCTTTTGAGCCAGAGCAGGGCGTCTATTGTAGAGCGTCCCGCCCTAAATCCATATTGGGCCTCTGAAAGCCCAGGCCCAGTCCCCTCCAGGTGCTGGACAACACGGGAAGCCACCACTCTCTCGAGCAGTTTGCCCGTGTCATCCAGCAAGACGATGGGCCTGTATGCGGAGGGCGACTCAACGGGTCGCCCTTCTTTCCGCAACAAGCACAATTTTCCGACTTTCCACGGCTTCGGAAACCGTCCAGACGTGAGGCAGGTGCTAAACACTTTCCGAAGCGGACAACTCAACTCCTGGAGGGCGATTTCCAGCACCCGGCCTGGGATACCGTCTGGACCAGGAGCCGTCTTCTTGCCGTGCAGGCGGCAGACTGCAACCTCCATCTCTTCTTCTGAGACGGGCAGAATGGAGGTGTCGTGGTCTGTTTCCTCATAGTCAACAGCCATTGTTGGAGGAGTGTAGCTGGTGTCTCGCTCGGGAAAGAGTCCACCCAGCACCCTGTCAAGAAGCCCAGACTCCATGGATTCCGTGACTGGGGGCGTCTGATGACGGAACTTTCTCCGTGCAGCTTTGTACGGTCGGCCCCACGGATCTCTGTCCAGGCTTGCCAGGGCTTCGCCAAAAGCCTGCGATTTGGCCCTGACGATCGCCAGTTGCAGCTCCCGCTTGGCGATGCGGTATGCCTCGTACAACTGGCGCTCTTCCTCTAGCTCCACCGTTGGCATTTGTTCGTCAGTTCGGCCATGCCTTCTCCTCCTGCTGTGCCCGTAGGGCCGTCGTGCCGCTGTGCAAGTGGCTCGGAGTTCCGCGATCTCCGAGCTCCACCAGTAAACTTCGCGGCGACGGGGTCGGTGCCGAGACCGCGGCATGGCCGCATCGCACACCGCTGTCGCCGCTTGGCGGAAGCGGATTGCCGCGAGGTCTACGTCTGGCTGCGTGGGGATGGTCAACCATGACTGGACAATGGCTGCCTCTCTCGCCAGTTCCGCATCTAGGCGGCTGACGGCCCAGCGCGGGAATCTTGTCAGTTCTTGGGGTAGCGATCTTTGACCAGCGGGGTTGTGCGAGGTGGAGATCTCGAAACGTCCATATTTGTGGTCCGAGAGAGTCTCCACTTCCGACAGCACCCTCCAAGCCCGAACACGTGCGGCGATGGACGGGGTGGCGAAAGATAAGTCCACCACGGACCCCCTGTTGTGTCGTACGCATGTGTGGGCCTTTCCAGTGTTGAGCAGAGTCAGGCCCGTAGTAACCGCCCACTCCCTAATGATCTCTCCACGAGAATTACTGGAAGGGTTGCCACAGTCCCGTGCCTTGGCATTTAGGTCCCCTAAAAGGAGGATCTGACGTGGTGCCTGCTTCCTAACTGCAATGGCCATGAGATCTGTGAAGGCTTCCAGTTCTGCTACGGTTTTGTTAGGGGAGAAGTATGCACCCACCAAAGAAAACCCTCCCCACTTGGCCACCACGTAGCCTGGCCCCCTATCTTCCAGTAAGAGGGGCGGACCGCCGCTGTCGGATCGCCTTACGATGGCAACTGAGCCGTCTAAGTCACCCACCCAGCAGGGATGAGAGGAGGGAACATAATAGGGTTCCGCCGCGACCACTACGTCTATTTGCCACTGTGCCATGGCCTGCATAAGCAGGTCTTGGGCCTGAGCGCAGTGGTTTAGGTTTGTCTGTAGGAAGTTGTAATGTCTAACTGGATCCATCAATTATTCAGACATCACAACCTCCTCCTCATTCACTGCTAGAGGAATCATTGCCGTCACTGTGGTATCCTGATTACGAACCACCTGGATGGCCCGGGTCCCGGTGGCCCTCCCTTTTCCTTTTGCCGTTGCAGGATTGCACTTGCGTCCACACATTACATGCCCGAAGGGCCTGCCGGATTCAGCGCATACCGCGCAGCGTGGTGTTGCCTCCTTGCAGGTGGCCATTTTATGACCTGAGCTTCCACATCGGAAGCACAGGTCCCCCCTGTCTGCCGATGCTGGGCACTGAGGGCGTGTATGGCCCAGCCCCATGCACTTATAGCAGCGCATGGGAAGCGCCTCCAAGGCCACCACACGCACTGAGCTCCACCCAATGAGCAACCTGCCCTTTTCAGTCAGCGCTTTTGCTGCCGAAGTCGGGCATGTGACGACGACGGATCCGGTACCGCCAAAGTTAGGGCGAATTGCCCCTGTCTTTACTGTTGTGACGTCAATCGCTGCCGCCTTCGCGATCGCCGTAGCCACACTCTCTTTGGTCGCTGTATCATCCAGACCCGAGATTCTCAACTTTGTGGATTTCACTGGCCTAGCAATTTTCGCCACGCTAGATAAAACATCACGGAGTTTCTCCGCGAGCCTATCAGCCTTCATGTCTTTTTCGGGGCCCGGGATCTCCAGCACTCTTGCTCCCGTCGCCGTCTGACGAAAGTGGATTTGCTCAATCCCGAGCTCCTGCAGATCAACGTTTTGTTGAGCCGTCTGCAGAATCGCGCTGTATGTGAGTCCCTTAGCCGTAGCTTCTGGCTGCAGTGACAACACAACAGCCGCAGTCTTGGGAGACTTTAGCGCCTTTTTTGGCCTTTGAGTCGCCTTAGCGTCTGACTTAGCGGTTGGCTTAGTGACTGGTTTGGCGGCGGGTTTGGCGGCTCCCATTGTGCTTGATTTCGCCGCAGCGGACCTCTTCGCTGGCGTGGCCCGACCAGTCGAAGAAGCGGCAGCCGCTAGAGAGGAAGAATTTCCTTTCCCCTTGCCCTTGCCCTTACCCTTACTTTTCCTCCTTACGACCGTTGCCCAAGACTCCTCCTGAAGGACAGTGTCAGGGCCCGCTGCTGGTGTCACTAACAAGTTGGCAGGTACACGAGGCAAGGCACGTTCTACTTCCGCCCGCAGTGGGGGACGCACCGACGGTGCCGGCAAGAGTCGGTCCTCGATTCCTGCGATTCGGGCGTTAATCATATTACCCAAAGTACAGGTCAGGGACTGTTCAAGTCTTTCTACTGCTTCAGCCGCTATCAGGGACACAGGAGGCGTCGTCGTTCCACCAGTAGCAGAGGTGATGGCGGCGGTAGCAGCCGCAGCTGCCTCGGCTTTAGCTTCAGTGAAACCGCGCCGCAGCGCCTTCACCTCCGTCTTGATCGATTCCACCTCGAGCTTAAGCCGGCGATTTTCAGCCCTCAGACGCCTCGTCTCCTCAGCCTCACTCCTCGAGGCAAGAGCATCAACCACTTCGCTCAGGGTCGCAGTTGACTTTTTCAGGCGGCCCACGAATTCACCTTTGAGATTTCCCGATTTCTTGGCAACCTCTAAGATAATAGCTAGTCCTTCGCCCGCCCGCGTCCTCAACTCTTGCGCGTTTAATACGTTCACGTCAGGCTCATTATCGTCCGTCGCGGTATCATACTGCCTGTCACTTAGTACGCCATCGTCCAACCGTAAGGAAGCTGGCTTCCGAAATCCGTCACGGGAACTGCTTGTCTTTGCGCCCCTACCTCTTCGGACGGTGCTTACCTTAGCGGTCGGCGTCTCTTCTGAGAAGGGTCGTTTGGTTGGCCCTGAGAAGGGCCGTTTGGTTGGCCCTGAGAAGGGCCTTTGGTGAATCCTCCCTTGCTGTTACGCGTGGAAGGCATCACGACAAAGAGTTAAAAACGACTCAGAAAACACTCTCACCCAAGTATAGTTTACAGGATTTGGTCACCCGCCTGCCACCTGCGTTACCGGGGTCAGGACGGGGTCCGGGGAAGACGACGTGGACGTACTCTGTAAACACTTGGGGACTCCCCCATTATGATGGCTCTGAACTAACCAACCCGAATATAACTTTACCGACTTTATCCTACGTATAGAAGCATAAATGATGTAATAATAGTATGCAGTCTTGAATCAAATTTATTATTAAATTACTTACATACATAAATACTTCTTTCTGATAACGGGGAAGATGAGATGCTGCTACATAACCCGAATATGTTTCAAGTTATAATAGCGTTTTGTAGATTAAAACCATAAAAGTTAGACAGGTTCCGTTTTCGATCTTTTCTTTTTTCTTACCCTTCTAACTTTTTTTTGATTCCCTTTTGTGTAGGGCCCGTATGAAAACCTGTAATTTTATTTTAAGTTGGTTTTTATACCCATCACCTCATAAAATATAAAACAAGTCTACACTACTGAGTACAGTGCAACTAGTTTCATTCTTCTCGGAAATCAGTAGTTTGCACCCATCAGTGCAAATTAAGTTAATACTATTTAATAATAAAAGTATACGTATTTGTACGTATTTGTACATACGACAAAAGGTTTTACACCGACTGAGGTGATATTTGAATTTTAGAAATGTTTGTACAAATAAAATAAGCCTTATCGAAATACATTAAATTTCATGTGCAACAAATACAAACAATTTTATATAAAAAAATATTTAATCTTTTGAAAATGTCCATTTAAGAAAGTAATTTGTCATATTTTAAAAATTATGATGATATCACAATGATCAAGATTATACCGTGATATAAAATTGTATTGCAAGTAGGAGACATAAATTGTTTACCTAACTCATCAAAAGTAATAAAACACAGAAACAACCTCTTACATTTAAAGTCGTTTTGAAGCATTCAAAAACGTATATCGTTTTACAGAAACTTTCTCGTATAAAATATTATTTTCCTAAAGCTTGCGTTATAAATATAAGTTGAAATAAATGAATTGGGAAACATGTTCTTGCAAAATAATGTAAAAGTTTGGAATAGTTTAACACTAAATAATGTAAGACATTAAAACTAACGCTATTAATACAATATTAAATTTCTAATACAAAGAATTTTAGATAATACAACTGATATGGTTGCTAATTGAAATTTGATTATTGTAGTTGTATCATCGTCGATTTAAACTAAACCATGGTAAAGGTGTCGTATAATCCTATACATTTATCAGTCTGCAGGAAACCATTTATAGACAGGATTAGAATTGTTTAACATATCAATCTCGTAATATATTTACTGAGATTATTGATGCTTCCATAATATAAATCAAATACGTTTAATAATATTATGATCATTACATTACAGTAAGACGAAGTAGGATTGGGATTTTATATCTACCATCATATCATTTAGCAGAAACATATTTGATGTACGGAGGCAATCAAATATAGAATATAAATACGTCGAATAACATGAGATTTTTGCTCTGCTCTGATTTTTGTTTTTTTTTTAAACTGCTTGTTAAAATATTATATATACTTATCAACAACATACTTTTAAATGATTTTTTCGAAACTATTCTAACAGTTCATTGAAAGTACAAGTGTATGTATTGATATAGGTAGCAAGCAATAATAATTCAGTCTGTTGTTGGTTGACTTCTGTTATATGAATAGTTTACTTTTACTCAGAAGGTCTCAGAAGGAAAGGAATTTTTATCACAGACTCCCAGTTTTAGGTTAGTTAAGATATTAAAAAAAAAACATTAAAAAACTTCAAACAGATAATAAAACGATGTCCTTTAAAATAATATGTAAAACTTGTTGTATGTACGAGCTGCGCCGAAGGGTACTGATACAGAGCCATATCTGCAGCCTCACTGAGATACTCAAATAAACGAGTTGTCTCCTGGTCACCGCTGTGCGAACGGTAGACACAGGAATACAGGATTTTTTCGTTTCCTGTGTCCACTAAAACCCATAGGGAAGAAAAAGTGGGGTCTTCAAGGTGACGGAGACGCTGAACACAGAGGTCGTTCCGCGCGTACACACTGACTCCGGCCCGTGAGCGAAAGTTGTGCTCTAACGAGTAACCGGGATAATCCAAGTATGCAGCGCTCAAAGGACATTGTATCTGCGTCTCCGTCAAAAAGAGCAAGTGCGGCTGCTCTGTCTCCAGGTGGTGGTGGACAGCTAAAAGATTTGAGTGCAAACCCCTGATATTAGTGAGGTGCACTTTATATAAGGAGGAGTGCAACCGCTGTGTAACCTTGTTCCTTTTTCTTAACTTTTTCATAAAAAAAAAAATATATAAAAGTGAATAGGGATGGGAAACGGCAGTTGAACGAGACGGTACGTATCGAACCCGACGTCGAAATTGGTGATGTCTTGCCACTGGGAGGTTAGTCTGGAGACTGCGGGGACGCCCGAACCCCCCCAGGGATCGCCATCGGGCCTCCTCGTCTGGTCGCCAACCAGCACGATGGAGCCACCCTGGGATTTTTCACAGCTGGCGGGGCAGCCTTTCGTGGTTGGCTATCCCACTAATTGGGCCCCCAACTATCTGCGGGCGGCCAGCGGAAAGCCGTCGCTTCGGATCCCGCTACCCTCCTCGACTAGACACCCGACAAAACAAACACCAACCCGACGTCAGACCGGTTCGCCAACGCACCGCAACTGTTCAGACCCATTTCCCATAAACGGCTTCATCGAGCAACGTGCCGGAACACGACTAGGTCGCTTTGCGGCACGACTCTGCCCGATAGGTGGTAACTTTGCCGGCGACCGGATGTTATGGTCTACCACCAAGAAAAATATATACAATGTTAACAACGAATTTTTATCATTTAATTTAATAACCATTGAATTAACGGTTATTTGACTCACAAAGATGAATATTCAACTGGAAGTTAGCATCTTAGTCATAACAAAAGATCAACCAAAACAATAGACCCGCCCTAATTGCGTTTATTATTGAAGTTGAAAACTTTCATGATAAATCCGTTTTTGTATTCACAGGTGAATAAACATTGCCAGTAAATAAACAGATATTTTTTGTGTGATTTTGTCTTTTAACAAAATAATTCTACTACCTATATTTAATCAATTCTATATGAGTAAATACAATAAAAGTTTGAGAACAAAAATAGAACGGGGTTAGTGTTTAGATAACTTTAGGTAACTTTAGCAATTTAGTCTGTAGAAGTGTTAATACATGTAATAAAACAAGTCACGCATCTAGTTCTTTTACCGTAAAAAGGTGTGAGATCAAAGTAATACCAAGTCGGTTATTAATTTAGTTTCAGCCCCTATTTAAGGGACCTTTTTTTAAGTTGTTACCTAACTATGTAACTTAAAACTTATAGTGACCATATAAATATTAAAAATCTTTAAAGTTTAAATAAATATATAATAATAATAATAATAATATCAGGACAAATTACACACGTTGATCTAACCCCTAAGTAAGCAAATTATTTGCTTGTGTTAAGGGTGTTAGACAAACGATACAAATACATGGAAATACACATATAAATACTGAGAATATATTTAATAAACGACCAAACCCAGAAACACAGACATCTATGCTCATCACATAAATGCCTGTCTCCGCCGGGAATCGAACCCGAGCCACATTGCGCCGTGAGACGTGAGACGTCTGCGCTAACCACTCGACCAACGGGACGACCATCGCATGAAGATACTATATATCTTACAAATAATACATATATAAATTAGATCACTTAGTACGATTGTCAAGTTATATTGGTTAATGAAAATTCAGGCTTCTACTTTTATCCTCAACGAAGTTATAGGGGTCAAAAATGGCCTGAACTACTTCGAGGGTGTTACGGCCCCAGATATATAACATAAACATCATCATAGCGTTTAGTTAAACGGTGCGACCGATTTAACTAAACTCATTATTGTATATAAACAGAAAATACATAATTTGATTGGTTCTGGCTAGTGTAAATCGAAGGTGTTCAAAATATATGGTCCTCCCAGAACACACCAAATCTTATATATAGATTAGGATCTTAGGTTACAAATTTAAATTCGAAAAATCACCAATAGATGCAGGTAATGTCTTATGGAATATATGTTTTTTTGTCAGCACTAAATTTAAGGTTTTTACTAAATATTAATCATTAAATAATTAGCTCCTTTCTTCATTATTATAAAGAAAGGAGTTAATTTGCCGAATAATAATATTTAATGATTAATAATTGGTGATCCTTCATGTTGTTTTTTATGATTTATTTGAATTATGGCTATAAAAGAACTATTTTCCGAGTATAAAAATAGTGTTAAAGGAAAAAGTTACGAAAGGGTTTTACGTTATTGAGAATGATTTTCATCAGTGTAGCAAACACAATTCCAAAAAGTATTAAGGCACAACAGATCTGCCACTCATGAGTTTGAAAACCCTTATAACCTCTCAGGCTTTCATCGAATAAATTGGTCATCTCATCAAATTGTTTGTAAAATTTCCGTAATCGAAAAGCTCTTACTCTGACCCCAAATACAAGATTTATAAGAGTCTTCTTCCTTTTCAATTTAATAATTATAAAATATAATAACATGTATTATAATAACATTTAATATTAATGAATTTCATATTATTGCTAAATATAAAAGTTAGTACAATATTCTCTACAACCGCGCTCATCTGATGATCTGCTGCAACAAATAATCTATCACATCACATCACATAAATTGTACGTAACCCGTACTGCTCTTGTTTTATTGTAAATGTTTTATTATAACTATAACTCAAACCATTTTTATTATAAGATCATATCTCGCTTTCAAACCTTTCGGATACTTTTATTAATGTGCGAAACAACATTAATACTTTTTTGTAATACGTACTTTTAATATAAAATATATCTAGTTCATCCACTTCGCAGCTCTCTTATTTTATTATCGGTTTGTATGTAGTAGTTATGTCTTTATATAATCATCATGATTAATTAACAAACTGAAAATTAATGCCAAGAAAAGTCGAAAACAAAAACGATATTTATGCCCCTTACTAATTTATTTAATACATTTAAAGCAAAAAAGGAATGAAATATATACAGAATTTATGAACAATCACAATTAAGAACTTGACTTAATTGTGATTATGTATAAAGAATAATCTACAAATATTTACAAGTCTAGTCTAGTCTAGGATGAACTTTTATTATATTGTTTCATAAAATACTGCGACCCTTGGGATATGGTAGTTATTCTAACATTATATTTTATATGAAGCTACACAAATAACTTGTAATATAACAAAGTTTATCGATTAAAGTCCTCCCTTTAACCTAATTACGAATATCGCTTCCGCTGCTTTTATCCAATTACATTAATTAAATAACTCCGCTAGTCGATGTAGCTAATACCGCTTTTATGTTATTTTATGCTTCTTGGATTTTATATACATCAGCATATTTGTCAATAGCAACAATTGTTATAATAATAAACTTGCTAATAAAATATTAAGTTCTAAATTTTGTATCTAATTAATATGTACGTAACAATCACATATTATAGTAATGCTAAGTCCCAGTTATTCTAAATTATTGTTATAAAAAATTCTTAAAACAACGATTGGTAAATAATTATAAAATATTCGTTTTGTTGATTATTTTTTTATAAAAGTAGTAATATTGAAACATCTCAGAGTCGGCTGCCAGGCAATCAAGTTCAAGTATTTAGAACATAGTTTTTAAATATTAATTTTATTAATATATTTTACTTTTAATAAAAAAGTATTCACTAGAAACTATTTTGTGTTTAGGAATAAATTGTGTCCTTAATAATTTATAACTATAAAATGATGTCACAAGAACAAATTACTATTTCAATATTAAACGTACAGATTGCATCTACTTTCATATTTATTATAGTACCTATATAAGTGTTACATAGATAACACGTTGTATTTTAATAACTATAACACTACACTCGCTAGTAATTAATGACATACATCACAGTCACACTTACTCATTAGAGAACCATGTCACACTAATGTAAGACAGATGTATAGCATGTTGGTGAATTATGTTCGCTATAATTGTGTCTTTGATGAATTCAAACGCTGTCACTTTTATTCTAGTTTAAACATAACTTTTCTTTATACACTAACAATCTGTCATGCACGTTTAATTTGTTTGAAGTTTTATACTTCGGCATGTTACTGATGTTAACTAAGTTTATTGCACGCTTACTATTGTAATATTGTTTTACCATTTCAATTTTACTATTTACTGTTTGTAATTGTCTATAAGAATATTTAGAGGTTGATCTTTTTTAATTTCAAACAAATATAGATAAATAAAATATCGCTACGGCCAGGACTCGACCCTGCGAACCGAATCCGTCGCTCTACTAATTGGGCTATCGCATATACATGTATACATATAATAAAATTGTCACCGATCTATTTCTGTACATGAAAAATATTTAAAAAAAACATCATAGGGGGGGCCTTTATAAGAGCAAGAGAACCCAAAACAATGGTTTTTCAGTTTGTCTGTTGGTCTGTTTGTGTGTATGCCAGTATGATTGTGCACGCTAATCTCAGAAACGCCTTAACCAACTTATTAACAACTTATTAACGGAATACCTTAATTTTTAATTTTAACAATTTAATTTAAATCCCATTTTTTTAATTCACGATGTAGTTATTCAACTAACATTGAACGACTAGAACGTCAGTGCTTCAAAACCAAGTATAATGAATAAAAATCAATGAATTCCTATTTGAAAATGAAAGACAGTGAAATCGAAAACATTTTGAATCAGGTGTCTGACGAAGAAGAATCGTGTTCTGAGTTTGAAGATCATGTGGAGACTGCTGATCATCTGATAGTAGTTCTAGTGAGAGAGAAAGTACGGTTGTTCCTGCTGAAGGATTGTTTACAAAGAATGGTCAAATAATTTATTCTGAGATCCCGTTTGGGAGCAGTTATGGCAGAACTTCAAGGGAAAATATTATCAATATGATGCCAGGATTGACGCGTTATTCTTTGTCGAGATTCTCGACAGAGAACAGAAGAAGATATTTCAAGTTTTGAGTTATTTTTTGCGCCTCCACTGATAGACATTATTTTGAATTACACGAATGTTGACGGTAGACGTGTATTTGATAAAAAATGGACTGATATTGACAGATCTGAATTGTTTCCGTTTATTGGTTTACTTTTATTAGCGGGTGTGTTTCTATAAAATAATGAAAGCTCTAAAAATTTGTGGGATTCTAAAAAGGCAGACCCATATTTGCAGCGACCATGTCACTCAAGACATTCAAAAAAATATCAAGAGTTATAAGGTTTGATAACAGAGAAACGCGAAGCGAACGGCGATTATTAGATAAATTTGCTTCGATTCCGATTTTTTTTGCGCCGCTATACGTAAGGCGTCTACGCTAATCACTCGATCAATGGGGCGGTTTTAAATAATCTTCATTGAAAATTAAAAAATTGTAGGAGCCGCCAATTTGCCTTAGGAATTTTTCGAAATAGCACGCTTTTTTATATGGAAGACACTATTTGTAAACCGTGGAATCATAAAAATTGCTCGCGACATCTTATATTCACAGTTTAACTATAAATTTAATTATTTTCAAAATGTATTAAGAAATACGAAAGATTTAAAAAACGAATAATACACTTTCACAGTTGAGAGCTGTAGAATTAAAAGTCAAAGAAGTGAATTCTGAAATGAGTAGAACATTTTTGCTACGAGCAAAGTCATAAACTACCAAAGGGTACTGAATAAATACTGTAGTTTGTATCAACACGAAAAAAAGGAAAATAAACAATTGAAATATAACTATTTTTTACGGACTTAACTCGCGTACCTATATTGAATTAAATTTTAAATTACATTTTAAATTGTAGTAGTTGTACTACACATTGAAATGTAAATTTAAAATTACAATTCAATGTGTACTAAAACTACTACAATTTAAAATGTAAATTTAAAATTTAATTCAATTTGTAGTACTCGTGAAAGCCTTAGAAAACACTATGGAAATTAAACAATTTTATAAACGTATGTTTCCCATAATGGTGTATTATGCAAATATGTAGTATGAAAAGAACACTTTTAAGCCAACTGGTAATGCAGCCAATGACGTAATTAGAGTGCAGTTAGGATAAAATAAAAGTGTTAAAAGGGATGTGGAAACGGATAAAAGTGTTATTATTTAAGTTATTGTACAGTTATAGTTACCTATATTTGACATACGAATATTTTATTGGTTCCCAAAGATTCTTCTAAAACTTTGTTCTATTTTAAAGAAAAAGAAAGAGTGAATCCAGGATTTGATTGATAAGTTTGTAAGGGTTTTGGTTTGATGATTGTAGACCTACGACTTGAATTATTCTATTAGTACTTTATCTTAAAATTTGACTTGTCAATGTGCCATTTCTATATAATACGGTCACGCTTGATCATTATTTGTTTTTTGTTTCTGGGGTTTTATTTAATAATTTTATTATATCAGTTCAGAGATTATAATATGTTATCTGTTACAAATACTTATCTGAGTTTAAAAAAAATGTCCATCATCTAGTCAAATATTTAATGGAATGTAGACAAAATATAAATTTAAAAAAATACTGTTATATATTTTCAATGTAATAAATCTTGTACTGAACATTAATTGATAAGAATTTAATTCAAATTGATGATCTTCTCTCTCCTTTCAAATTGATGATCTCTCTTTCCTTCTCATAATTTAAAATTACTAGTAAATAGCAGTTTAATTATATTTATAGTAAATAGAATTACCTATATAGATTTATGATTTCTTTATTATTTTTTGGCTTTTGTTATGATAGCTCAAACAACATATTATCAAAATTTGTTGTGTCAAAATATACAAATTTCCTTTACTAAAGGATGACTTGGGTCTGTAGTTGAATAATATTGGAACATGAACCCATATGTCATATTAGTGACAGGTATAGTTAAACCCCATATTTGTCATAATACAGTAACAATACACAACAATCATTATTATCTATACTAATATTAAGAATCATGTGGAAATTCAATTTAAAAAATAAGAATTCCAAGTAATTACAACATTTAAATATCTCAGATAATTTAGTGACGTGGACTTCAAATCAGAGATAAAAAATATTATAAAGCTGAAGAGTTTGTTTGTTTGAACGCACTAATCTCTGGGACTACTGGCCCGAATTGAAAAATTATTTTTGTGTTGAATAGTCCGTTTATTGAGGAAGGCTATAGGGTATATATCATCTCGCTGTGACTAAGTGAAATTAAGCAGCAATGAAAAATGCTGCAAATTTATTATAATCTAATAGGTTCTGAGTGACTTAGTTATAGCATACAGTCTAAACCGCAGGTTGTAGAGATAGTCGTCGTAGAGAGATAAAATTGGAGGATACATTTGTTTCTCTACGTAGTGGTGTACTAAGAAAAGATTTTTAAATTCCACCCTTAAGGGTTTTAAATATCAATTTTGTAAGGAACTCGGCGGCAACACTAAAAACCACGCGGACGAAGTCGCGAGCGACCCCTAGTTTCCTTATAAATATAAAGAGTATTTATATACCTATTTTATAAAACAAATGAACAATCTCAAAATATTTTATTTCATTAATAATACTAAGACTAATAATAAATCTAAATAAGAAATATGTAAAGTTAATTTTGATATAAATATGTCTGATGGATAATTGGGTTAAACTAACTTCTTCTCATCTTGATCTTATGTCTAAAATGTCATGATATACATTATGTTTTAAGATTACTTTTCAAAAAAAGTCTTAGGAGATAAGTATACTTTGCTGAGAATATTTATCATATTTTTGTACATGTTGATGCTTTTGTTATTAAATATATATTGTAACCTTAAAGCATTGTGAGAGTAAATAAAAACGTCTCGTATACGATGACTTGACGTGGTTGTATCACCCTCTATCGAAATATAGCGTACGGTAGCATACTGTGAGTTAGAAACCTGGACGCCCGTACACCATTTACCTTTTCATAGCTTTCTCATTTCTAATAACATATGTTTTATTATTCAATGCAATTAAATGATCACCTTGTATATGTAAGACTGATAGAAATTCATAAGAATATATATTGCTTGCCTGTGAATAAAATTTAAAAATATATACGGTTGTGGGTACAGTAATGTTATTTATGTACGTTTATTAAAAAAAGGGAACATATTTTCTTTTAAATTAAAATTTTAAAAAATCTAACGACATGTCAACTACGGTTAAATGTTACACTTTTATGAATGTCTACAGACCGTAACTATCGTCTAAGAGCTCTTGAGAAAAGTGAGTATGCGACTAAAATATACGTGAGCACTGAAAAAAATAATCTTAAGAACCCCTCATATTTTTCTTTAATTTACTTCAATAATTTAAAATATACATTTTTTATATTTTTCATCAAAAATTTTACTTAATATTTTTAAAATATTCTACCAATATTTTTTAGTTCATTAATTAACTGGAAATAATATTATATTTATAATAACCCTTCATATGACATGTACGATGGCATACTCATTGAATAACAATAGCAATTTGTAAAAACTTTCTTACAAAACTTTTACAGTAAAGTTTTCGATCTAATTTTAGTTAAAATATCTAAATGTCTTGGCTAAGTTGGGTGAGCTTTAAGAGTAATTATTAATACTATAAAAAAAGTAAATGATACTACGGTGATGCTTGTAACACCGGCGGCACTAATACTTCATGGGAAAACGTCACTGAGAGTCGTGACAAACTTGTGTTTGAAATCGAAACCTCCTTGGGAAATGTTCAGATTGAGGTTAACTTTTCGGCCGCATGTTGAATACTGTTCTCATCTATATGCGGGCCCACCTCAGTACCAACTTCTTCCTCTTGATCGCATAAAACGGAGAAGGACTAGAATAACCGATAGAATTCGAATGCACGGATTTTTTGATCGACTTGATCTTTTGGCGCTGCGTAGAAATGTAGCTACCCTTTGCATTCTCAATTTCTTATACCATCTGAAGCGTTGTTCGCATTAATACCACCCACAGATTTTCGCCATTGCTCATCACCACTATGAACCATATTCTTACCTTACACAGCCAATCTGCGTAACAAATGCCTCGCTCGAGGTATTTCCGGATCGGTACGATATCCGAGCGTATTCCTTTCTAAAAGGTCGCGCTTGTAACTCCTGAGTTGCAGACGTTCATAGGCAACGAAAGCCGCTTACCATCAGGTTATTATGTCAATCTTAGTTACAATTCTCTTTGCAAAATCAAACAAACACGATCTTATTTGAAAGTGTTAAAAAATTTCATCTTGTTTGTTTGTGAACCGTTTCTCAAGATTAATATAAACAATCCTTTATAATCGTTGCGGCATTTTTATTACCTCGCTAAAACTAAACCCGTTTGATTGTGGTTAGTAAATTCTGCTTGTGAAAGACCCTTTTGCGTAATTAACAATTCAGAATTAATCCTTTTTAGTTATTTGGGTCGTAGATAAAATAAAAGATATATGACATGACATTTACTGATTTTGGCTTTGACTATAAAGTGAGAAATTTACTTAAGCTAATATGATTTAAAAAAGTATCTAGTTAACTATTAAAATTCAATAAAAAAAAAAAAATTATGTCAGTTCAAAGGAAGAAATGAAATGTTATATTTGCTATTTGTCTAAAAAATTGCTGTCACCAAAAGGTAGTTATTGATAACCTGTCTTGTGTTAATGAGACGTACCGGCAACTGATATGTACTCGCTATGCTTAGAATCACATTTTTAGGGTGTCTACACGGAGGGACCAGACCCCCGTCATAATGTGTTCGGTGTTATATTTGTTCGTATCAGATACAGAGCCATTTTATCAGTAATGATGACACAAGAAGGGGTAGCTTAAGAAAAACATATATTATTTTTAATTGAAATTGTTTATGTACGTTTAAGACATGTGATCTTAATTATTTGTTCTGTTTTTTAGAACAATCAATTTATTAACAGGTTTAATATTCCAACCTTCCAATTTGGGGTACCATCCCGGTCGCTGTACTAACAGTATACTATTTATAATATAATAAAAAAAGTAATTGTAAATAGGCCGCCTTTGAAATACTTTCCAGATATTAACCGATACTAGTTATAGATTAAACTAGGTCTTTAAATAAATTAAAGAGAGATTTTGCTGTTAAATCTCTCGCTCTTCTCCCGCGTACAAGATTTATTCCTGGACAGTTCGCATGTCAGTTCCTTATACTTGTTAAGCTAAAATCGGTCATTCCTGGGGATGTTTGTTTCCCGTAACAGTAAACCCCACAATTATCGTGCGTCTGAGATGTTTTGAATACAGGTATAAGTCCAGTCTGAATGACGAAACACCAACATCCCTACTCGGAGTTCTTAGGCAACTTTATGGGACATATTTACTGTATCATCTTTAGATTTTCCGATGATATGTCTTTTGGTAGATCTTAGATTGTAAAAGAGCTCCGATGATTTCTTTAACTTTTCACCCACAATTATTTCGGTCTCTAAATAAGGTTGAAAAGTCCGCTGAGTGTGCTAACCTACACTTTAATGTGTTTATGACGTATTAACTTTGACAAAATCTAATTATTACATAATATTATAATTATTTTTTAGACTTCCAGTCCTGATACTGCTTTGGAGAATAAAAAGGATTTTCATAAATAATTTGAATAAAGTAACTCTTTATGACTGGAATCTTAAAAATATATGCTTCAGAAGTGTACTTGGCTACTTAAGAAACATATTATCGACATTTTAATTTCTTACGATCCGAGGTTTTGTTCTAAGGAATTTACTTAATAAAATTATTTAAAATAGGTCATAGTGTGAGTGTAGAATGCCGACGTCTGTACACGGACTGTATCGTTTAATACGTTATGGCATATAGATAATATCTTCCAAGGTATACCTTTTATTCTATTTCTTTTTATTTATTACTCATGTTCACATAAATTTTCTGTTACTCATTAATCTCCGCCTTAACAGATCACTCTGTTTTATGAGAAAACACAACAATTATTCTGAAAGTTATAATGAATTCAATTGTTTTAGACTTTTTAAAATCGTTGAATAAATTTGTTTCTTGAGACTTCAATCTGATAAATGTGAAAAAAAAGTTGAATCCGGTGTTATGCTGATACTTTGATCAGATTAAAAAGCAAAAATATTTTACGTCATTTTGAAGTACGTTCATTATTAAAATGCACATGTTTTTGAAAATAATGATGAGAATATATTATATCTAATAGTGTAAAACATGTTTTTCATCGTTGCTATATTTTATAAAGAATTAGCATTAGGTTGTATGTAAGTTATAATTTCAGAACTACATTGCGTCAATGATTGCGGCAGAACGAAGCCGCATACACGGAGTTCAACAAAAAAACATCCTGAGTCACATTCACAAACATAATTTGCAGTCAAGTTCCTATTTTACCTCGAAGTGGATAAAATCGCAATAAATAACATTTGCAATTTCGTCACAAAAAAGGAACATCAAATTCTACTTTTACACCTTATAAGAAAGGGATGGATCCTTCTAACAAAATATAATATGTTAAGCTTTGATTTTTATTTGTAAAAATAGTAGAGTTAAAATCATTATTACATAATTATTAAATCTATCAGATTACAATGGATTAACATATCCAAACATTTATATAAATCCTAGACTAAGCTGATTAAACAAGATTACTCCTGGGCATGCAATAATTATTATAATGAATAGTTATTAGTATTAAATAAAATTACACTTGACTAACAATATTATAATAAACTAACTAATTATATGTGATATTTATATATACCTAATATAATTAATCAATCAATCATAAGAATAAATGTTATGTTAATTATCTTGTATCTTATGTTAAGGACGATAAAAATATTTGGTAAACAAGCAGGAGATGAATAATTTTAATATTTTTCGATGATTAAAATTAAACAATGAAATATATATAAAATCAATCATCAATCATCAGATTGACAGACTGATGAGAGAAATGCTATTCATGAACAAAATATATACCTAAGTCGTCAAATTATTTCTTCAATCAATAATATCTCAGGTACATAAATGTAGAACTTTTTAAAACTGGGTTTGGATAAAATCGTCAAAATATTTCCTGTCATATTGTTGATTAGCTGTTGCCCGTGGCTCAGCCCGCGTGTAGGTCGCTTTTAGCGTAATCTGTGGAAACTATAATTATCCAGACCTATAATAGACTTATAGTTAATTCTATAGTATCCTATTCCCGAGGCAATTTTATACATATAGGCATTACATTGCAACGATATCAAAAGAATTTTTACTAAATATTATGTTTTTGAGTAATGTTCAATTAAATAATTTCTTTGTAGAATTTCAAACTGCTTTACTATATGCGAAAACATAATCATAGCGATTTCTAAAAAAACTCATCGTCATTAATTGAGATTTTATGTAACTAAGTTTAAAAGGGGCATATGCTCCTATTCAATTTGTTATTTTTATTTTAGTAGAATATCTAGCTTTATCTAAATTAAATACGTTTATGTAAACCGCATTCAATTTTGTTTCAAAGTTTTGAAACAGTGCTTGAAGTGAATTTTCAATTAACCATAAATTCTTTTTAGCTGAAACGATTTTGACGAAACAAAGTTTTGACAACGCTCCAGGTTATATTTAATCCACTTGTGAAAACCGCGTTCAAATCCGTTGAGTAATTTTGACGTTATAATGTACCAGACAGACAGACAGACAGGTAAAAATTCCAAGAAATGTTTTATTTGATTTCTGTTACTCGTCTTTAATCGCCCCTATCAGTTTTTGAAAAAATATTTAATGTACAACCACTAGATTTTTTATTGTATATTTGAGTCTTTAATTTATTTAATACTAATTCCTCCTACACTGCCCATAGCACTTTCTAAGGAACATAAGGTAAAAACTTTGTACCAACAAAAAAATTGCACCCCAACTATGTGTTATTTTTCCTTTGTCTTCCAGGACCTAACGGAGGGAGACGTCAAGATATCAGCAGATCTACAGCTGTACATGCTTATTCCAATAATCGGTATTCTGTTGGCAATAATTACTTACATTTGGAATTTTTCCTTAAGAAATTTTACATATTCCTCAGCATGGACGGCTGCTCACGTTATTTCCTGCTAGAAGTAACTAATCTTACTCTATTTTTGCATTATCGACTTATATTCATACTCCCTACAGTTTCAAAACTCCTAGAAGAGACTAGAGTCTGCAAGCAAGTCTCAGATTTATTTCATAGAAACAACCTTGTAAGTACTTTTCAATCCGGTTTTCATCCTCACCATAGTAATAAAACAGAATGCTGTTTATTCGAAGTCACTGATGATATTTGTTACACAACGGGTCACAAACCACTTTCTATAGTACTTCTTCCTGACTTGAGAAACGCTTTTAATTTAGTAGACTTTAAAAAATTTCCAGGCATTTTCTCCAGCCTCTCAATTGTTATATGGTTTAGCTAATATCTTTATTTGCGTCGGTAAATTGTGAAGTTGTGAAGTCCGATGAGGGTTCATTTTGTTTATTGAATGGATCTATCTGCTGGGGTACAACAAGGCGGCGTACTAAAACTAAAATTATGCTAGTGCAATCTTTTTTGCTCCTTCTTCTTTATTAAGCGGACGTTTGTTATCCAGACGGAACTAATGAGCTGCCTGGCAAGTTAGATCGTCTTCAGATCCTTGTCGTCCATTACATCTACAGATTGCGAAATTTTGAACACATTTCCCAAAACCGCCAAGAGTTGAATTGGCCCCCAATCCGTTTTCCTAGGAATATGTATATATTAATTAAGTTGGCCCAGAAATTAACCTGAACATTCTTATCTTTCCTTCAAATTTCTTTAAGTACTTCCGTACAATGAAACGTTCTCTGTTCATGCTGCTCAACTCTTGAACTCAATTGCTAATCCCATTTATAAAGGCTAAACATCCATAACTTTCTTAAAGTTTAGGTTGAAGAATTATTTACTCTCCCTTTAAGATTTTATGACCGAATGTATTACAATTGCTAGGTATATGTATCTTTTTATGTATATATATATATATATATATATATATATATATATATATATGTTTTTGTGAATGTATGTATAGATTAATATTACTAGATAACTATAGATAGATAAGAACTTAATATAACTAGATTGCCACCGCTATCTTTTAGTTGAGATGTATAGTATACATTTTTATTTTTATTTTTATATATGTCCAAATTTCACAAAAGAAATTCCGCTACAAATATAAAATGTTATAAAAAAATATATAAATAAAATTTCAATCTCTTTTATAAAATGTGTAAATGCAAAATTGCATGCGTTGTTCCGGATAGTATGTTGTATTAATTTGCATGTTAATGGAACGTTGGAGAGGATTAAGTCCTGGACGAACATAATACTGACCGGATAACAAAAGTATGGTTAAATATTAAAACTTACTAAGTAATCTTTATTGCATATAGATATTATAGTGAAATATATAAGTTGTTAAGTTAATAAATTAAGCAATTTACATTATATTTTACATGATAATAAATAAAGTTTATATTATGGTGAAAGCTTATAAATTTATTTGCTCCTAGTAAATAAATTTATCAGTTTCCGAAGCTATTAATATAATCGGTTATTGACGATTTTAAACATGAAAATAATTAATATCTTTAATAAATAATCGGCAATTAACCGTTATTTATTATACTTATGCTGTGAATTTACACGTTTTTAAATTCATGGTATTAAAAGAATGTACCTACTTCTCTAAAAAAAAAAATACTTCATTAGAAATTTATTAGGATGTCAAGTTAAAATCCAAACGCTTTTATTTCATAAACTGAACTGTGGAATATTATAGTATTCTACGACTAATAAATCAAAGGTGATCATAAAACCTGATTAAACTAATTAAACATGAATAATGAATATTGTCATTTAATTTTTTATTTAATAATATGTCATATTAAACTTGTAGCTATCTATAACAACAGCTATTATAATTTGAATATTATGATAATCTGTAAAGTAAAATTTGTATTAAATAGTTGCACTTATGCGTTTCGCTTAATTTGAATATTAACGAGAGTTTCGGATTAATAAGTGTATTTTATTTACTCATTTAAAATTTATTGATTGAAATTTGAATTTATAAAAATTGAATTGATTTGAAGCATGAATTTAGTATTTTTTATTGACTCTTAAATCGTAAGGAAAAAGCCAATTGCTCTTACAGATCATGCAGTGCGAGAGATATGTCTGTTTTCACAGATTTGGTACAGATCTGATATGTATTTCTACCAATAGAGAGATTAACACATCATATCCCATCTAAATTGGTAAATCACCATTATTGTAGAGGTGACCAAAAACCGTTTTTGCTTGTTTTCATCCATATATTGTATGCCTAGAACATTAGTATATATTTTTTGTTTTCTTTTTTTTGTGTGTATTGTAAAACATTACTTAAAAGCGTAAAAGAGTATTTCTAATAGGTTAAATAAATAAATTATATTTTATTTTGCTGAAATATATGAGAAGTTTCTATGTAGATTAAGACACTTGGTTTTTTTTCTATACGGAGAGCCAAGTATCATTAATACCGTATAGCTAGGATAAAGTGAGTTAGTGTGCAGTAAGTGAGTCATTTAATCCTTCTTATTTCCAAATGTCTCCCACACATATGCATCTTTATACTTTTAAAGTAAAATAAATAAACATACATTAAAACTGAGTAAAAAAAGAAAGAGGTAAAATGTTATTTAGTCTGCGAAACGAAAAGTATCTTCCAGTTCATTTCCTCCATTTGCTATGCGTTGGTGTGTTATAATACAATATGTCTCTATTCCATTAAGTAAATGATATAGAAACGATGATAATAATGGTTCCAACAGTTATGTGTGTTATTATGAACCTATAAATTATTATTTACTTATTTAGTATTATATATATTATGTTGTCTACCTACAAGTAAGTTATGTATTATAATACCTCGTATGAAATAAAATGGTTGTTCTATTATGTTCCTTGATAATCTTTATTATTATTGTTTTAGTATCGAATGAAACCTGAGCACCTTTTTTTGCACCGCACCTTTTACCGCCAAAGGGTATCAGTTTATTTCTTTTACAAAAGGAAACCACTTATATCTCTTAATGTGAGAAAGATAAAGATTTAGAGTAGAAGAGAAGTATTGACTTCGTTTATACAACATAAGATGGCGGTAGACGGTGCTTTTGCTATTTAATATAGGCTAGCTGTCGGATTAGGTAAGTAGTTAGTACCTAAACTCGTTTGTAATTAATATGAATATGTTACTCATTCTCTCACTCACTGATCAATATATAAAAAAATGGTCTCCATTTTATTTTATAAGAAAAAAATAATCATATTGACTCCAGTGGTTTTTTTTTAAATTTTAGTATGCAACACAAGAGAAGTATTTAAATTATCAAATATAGAAACAGTATTATGTACACTTTTTAAATTAATAAGCATTCATTTATTTTTTTTCTTATTGACTAAATAAGTTTATAATTTCTCAGTTGACTAAATACACGTGATAAGAAATTAAAGTAAACTAAATGTTTGAAAATATCTATTAACATGTATATCCATGTTAAGTTTAATTAAATGTTTAATAAATAAATGTTTAATAAATATATAAAGAAAAATATAGAATAAAATGCCGTTCCCATAAAGACGTTCACATATTATAGAATGCTTCATTCACCAAGGTGGGTAGGGATACAATGGGTCAATTGGTAGAGCGACGAGACGATTCCCCAGAGGTCGCGGGTTCGAATCTCTGCCCGTGTCGGTTTGCTTCTCATTATATATTTATTTAAAAAAATAGTTCATAAATTAAAGAAACACGTACTAAATAAGCTTTAATAAAAAAAACTTTTTATAAACTTATTATAATGTATATTTTAAAATATAAAAAAAAAATCTTAGTGCTGTGTAATCGTAATGTTTGAAAAACAACCCAATTCACCCATAAAATAACGTTTAGTACTTAAAAAATAAAATAAAAACATATATAACATACAAGAAAATACATTGTAATGTCATACAGATTTTAATACGACCCTTGTCACTTAAAGGTTCGTTCGTACAGTGTCGCTTGAATGAGCATCCTTCATCAAAATTCTTAGAATGTTCCCTGTCCCTTTATTTAGGGACTCCAAACAGTTTCCACTCAATTTAATATTTGATATAATTTATTCAATGTTTATTATGACAAGTATGACTTTTCTTGTTGTTTAAAGTTGAAAATGTAAACTTTCATTGCAAAATATACCAAACGAGAAATATAATTATTCACTTAATCATGCAATAAATGATAAAATTATTTACAATTACTAATAACACTGTGATGAAGGGATTTATATTATCACTAGCTGTTGCCCCTGACTCTTAATGACTACGATCATAAGCCATATAAATATATTTTTACAGTCTACGTGGACGCAGTCACGGGCAACAGCTATCCCTAACAAAGTACAACAGATACACAGATACACAGATCGACAGGTCAAACTTATAACACTCTTCTTTTTAGTCGGGGTCAATAAAACAATCTAGTAAAACGGAAAACGTCAAGCGTCCCGTCCGATACAAAAGTATTTTCTAGATTCCACAATTTTAAACCCAGATTTATTAAACTACGCTTTTAGTTTTGCATAAGATACTTCCATATTAAATTTAAATAAAGTTAAAGTTCAAAAGAAATAAAGTGGAATGTGCATCCTTTTTTATTGCGTTAGAGTATATTTAACTAAAGTTATAAGAAGTATTTTTGTTTTTTTTTTAACGTTATAAACAAACATAAATAAATAAATAAATAAATAAATAATAATAACAACATTAAATACAATACATACTATGCAATGTATCGGGGTCATTACGGGGTCATAAATCCCCCACTTCATCCACGTAAACTTTAAATTGCTAATACTCTCAGAGAACTCGACAACACAAACCACTTTAAAGCGGAAACAAAGCGTGTGTTTCATTAAAAACTTAATAAACGTCAAACAATTGATGCTTGTAAAGGAAGCTTATTGCAGTTGTTAAAAAAAAATGTCCTGCTGCTTAGGCAGTAAATAAATTTTAAGCAGGGGACCTTCTTGTGCAGATATTACAAAATATAGGAAGACGCTAAATTAATTGTGAAGTGAAGCTAATGGTAAAGTACTTCTTGTTGCTGGGTTGGTAGAACTTTAAATATTGCTGGAATTCTGCCATTTTTGTGTAAAAGTGGTGTAATAATTTGCTTCAATTGATTCCTTTATTGAATCCATGTCTCCTACCAGTAAATAGTAGTAAATTAATAGTAGTAGTAGTAAATGATAGTAAATTTATTCTCACTGTAGTAAAAATTACTTGCAGTGCAGTTATAGTAGTAGTGCTGGCAGGAACAACTTTTATTAAAGCTTATTGCTGATTGATATTGGATTAAATTAAACCCATCAAAAACGTAAATGTGCAATGAGACTATATAATTAGTCATGCAAACAAATCTTTAGTTGAGTAATTATTGCATAATATATCAGATTTATTATTGTTATGGGATAAGTTACAACCAATCATATAAATGTACTGTAATTAAATCATCTGTAAATTATTAAGATTATTGTATTAAAAAGAACTTAACTACATAATAAAAGTAGCGAGTTACATTTTATTAAGTAAGACAAAGTACAAAGGATCGGTTCCCTGTCAATATAACATTAAAAGTAAAAAGACATGAAATCGTTGTCTGTATTATTTTTGTCGTATGAAAGGAATATTGTATATATTCATTCGTTTTGTTCATTCAATTAAGTATCTTTTGCTCTAAAGAACAAATGAGATCAACTTTATTGAAGTGCTTTTGTTACGTTTATATTTAAAAAGGTATTGCAATCAGGATTCTAATTTGTTTGAAAATATCTATAAATATGTATAGCCATGTTAAGCTTATTTAAATTTATATAAATATAGAATGAAAAATAAACTGCCCTAAATCCCTAAATCCCTGCCCGTGTCGGTTTATTTTTCATTCTATATTTATATAAATTTAGGATTCTAATTTGTTTCAATTTCAATATTATTAAACTAATAATATGAATGCATTTCAAATATATTTTTTTAATTTTATAAATAAAAAATCTTTTACATGACATTAATGTTGGCATAATTAACACAAAAATTAAAGTCAGTACCCGCAACAAGATATTTAGTTGCACGTGTTACTACAAACTTTACTCTCTACTCGCAGCGGTGTATGGAAAAGAGTGTACTATCTCGAACTGAAATAGGTCCGCTCAATTTGGCCAACTATTTACCATTATTAATCAATGGCTGCTTGAGACAGACTCTAACTCGCAAACTTTTCCTGTTTAACAGAATAGCTTCACCAACAGCCGGAAAAGAAGTGGCTTCCACTACTGAAAGAAATATGGAAACATTCAATTGATGCCTGCCATCCGAAGCACAACAAAAAATTCTTGATCATTATTCTGTACATACAACCAAAGCGATAATTAGTACAACTTTAAAGTTAAAATTAGCCAATTTTTTAAAGCGTTTGAGGTGCTTTCAATAGAAGCATAAATAGAAAATACTTTTAAGCAGGCAGGGAAAAAATGACTTTTATTTATGGATGAGATGCATAGGAGGCGAAATATCTGAGTTTTGTTTTAAAAAAACTTATGTCTTTCGTGACGTTATGTATGTATCATGTAGCATATTTAAAAACTTTGATATAAAAAGTGTCGTAGAAAAAAAAACTTTTACATTATTAACCCTTTTAATATTATTAATATTTTTAATACATAATAATATTTTTAATACTATTAATTAATGTCAAAACTCTTGACATACTTTTTGTAGTTACTATTTTCGTATGAATGTTAAATTATTTTTACCAAATGTGAAAATTTATTTAATATTCTACATAAATGTATTTAGTAGCGATTATTTCGAAGGTTCTAGGTCTATTTGGTCTAAGTGACATTTAAAAAAAATGAAGTTATGAACATTTTTGGAATGTGTGCTTTTTTTTACCTACTTTAGGTTTAAAATATTAGGGTGAAATTTTTTAGACTCTCAGGATCTACAATAATTTTTCCCTCTTATTATAGACTACTGTTTAACTGCCACAATATTTTATTGTTTCGGGAATCAGGAAACTTAAACCAAAGAATTTTTTAAACAGTTTTTTTAATAAAAAAATAAATAACTCAACTTTGAAAAATTTTTGATGTCTAACCTAAGACCATTTGCCTTTTTAGTCAAAGACTTGGACGTATCGCTTGAAATGTGGTGCTTTTTATCACATTGAGAATCTTAGTTGCTTGAAATATTCAAACATCTTCATTCTATATTTGTAATGCCCTTGATATATTTTGTTTTAAGTCAATATTAGTTTAAAATGTTACTTAAGCTTAGATAAATTACTGTAGGTTCTAGGCGCCAAAAAATCGCTGATTTCAAATATGTATATAACTCCATTTCACTAAAAATGTTATTAACATCAAATGCTTTAGCTTTACTAAAACCTTATTGGTTACATTGTTAGAAAACTTAAAGATCTTTTAATAAGAAATCTGTATTAGAACAATCACTATTTGCAACCACAAGTTTATGCACTATTATTTTAACCGTAGAAAGATTATTTTTTAATTGAGTCTTTTTGAATGATTGCCTTGGTCTATAGCCCTAATTCTCTAGTTTGGTTCACCGTTACTCGTTACTTCAGCCTATTTGTCGTATTCAATCTATATTAAGGCGTGTAAAATGAATCTTCCTTGTTATATATACATATATATAGATATATAGATGTATAGATTGTGGTAAATAGAAAAAAAGGGCTCTACGATTCCAATCCGATAAAACAATAATATACTTACAATGGCCTCCGTAATAAATGGATTTACCACAAGCAATCAATTCACGTTTTAACTGAAATAATCTAAATTATGCGAATCCACAGAATTTAATGAATTTCATAAAACTCATTTGGGATTCATTTTCACCTTTTTACGATAAAAAATATTATGTGAGAAAATAATTGTTTAATTGGATTTCGTTGTAATAAACCATTTATATAATTGCAACAGTTACCTAACTGAATATTAAGATGTACTTATTGGATATACCTAACAATTCAAAATATATAATAAATCATATATACAGAGTATGATGTAGGTTGCATTAGTTATATAAACATATTATTTGGTATGTCATATTCATACATATTATATAAGTCTACGCTCATATCTTATATCCTGTACCCAAAGGTTGTCTGGAAGATATTGCTCTTTGGCAATAAGGCCGCCTGTTGTGTTTCTTTTTTATTTGTGTTTTTCTTTTTATTTTAATATATAAATATGTAAAATATTTTTCAAATACCTTTATTAGGGATTTCGCACAATTGGCCTTCATCGATTCATCATTATTTAGAGATACTAATTATAAATTGTATTGTATGGTTAAATATGTGTATGAGGCTCACATATTTTTTTGAAATAGAAACTGTATATTTGAGTTAATATTATTTTCATAAACATAACAATGTTGTCATTAAAAATATAAATTACTTGTTTTGTTTACCTATTTAGTTAACCCATAATCTGGGTCGTACAAAATAGTCCCTTAATTAAAAAAATATTTTGAAGCTAATATATAAAAATATTATGCATTATTCAAGTTTCAAAGAATCAAAACAAAAGTAACATTAAATAAAATTAATATAAAGTTTATAGTGCTCCGTTGTATTCTGTAGCAGAACGGAATAGATATTAGGTCTTAGATATGTCTAATCTGTGTGTAGCATATTATCATTGTCACTTACTCTGTTGTATTGATTACTCTGTACACAATCACTTAGCACTTGACTTATAAAGATGGACGGATTACTTTTAGGACTTATCAGAGTACAAATAATGACTATGAAGCCAAAAATTATATTCTGTAATTAAAATTTCGTGAACCATAATCATTATTAAATATATATACCCAGCTATATTCACGTTATTAATCAGAATTTTGGCCGACTAGTTTCAAAACCATTTAGGGTTCCTATTCATGAGCTCGTTAAATAACGTGAATATAGTCGGGTAAAAATACATTTCACAATAGAGTCACTTAAAATCTATTTGATTATTTTTTCGCATGGTTAAATTTTTAGCATAAGTTTTCCATTAAAGAATTCGTAGTGTTGTTGGAATAACGACATGACATAAAAATTCTCACTCGCTTGCTGGGATTACATTGCGGCAATAGATTAAGTTTACGATTATGGTAACATCGTGGATTTGCAAGAGGTGTATCACCACCAACACGAAATACAGAAATATCGAATAAAATTAAAAAAAATTACGCTATCTTGATTTAACGAAAACAATGTTATTCCATAATACCTTTTGTTTTAATTAATAAGTTCATACAGACCAATACGCAAATTTAATTAAAGAAATGCTTTTATTCTTACCAAACTAAATACTAGGTTGACAGCCATTCTGAATGATTGTCAAACAAGTCGGGTCAGAAATGAAATAGTCTTATTACAACAAACTGTTAAAATTTCATAAAGTTTTACTCCCGAATCGAGTCTACTTCTCGACTAAATTAAACAAAAATGCTCGCGGCAGCTTAACTTAATGGAAGCCAATGACAAATATTCTGGTGTATTATTCCTCAAGGACCTATTACTGATTTTTTGTTCACTTACTTACTAGAACAAGAGTAAGAAGAGTTCAATGACTACATATGACCCAACAACACCAAGCTTTGCTTCTCACTCGCTGCTTAGTGATATATCATTTAAATAACATGCTTTAAAATGTTGCTTATTATTTAATTATTTATTTTATATGTAGAAACGTAGTAGGCTTCTTTCGAAAACTGTAACCAATGTTTCTAATTTTGCAGTATAGATAAATATTGAAAAAATGCCACTAACGAAATTAATGTTTGAAAATATCTATTAACATAAATAACCATGTTAAGTTTATTTAAATTTATATAAATATAGGCAAGGACTCGAATCTGGATATTTAGAAACTATTTCAAAAGAAGTCTTATAGATGTAACCACCGTCTCGATAAAGACGATCACATATAGAATGCTTAATTCTCCGAGGTGGAGAGTGATACGGTAACTCAATTGATAGAGCGACGGGACGGTTTCCCAGAGGTTTTGGGTTTGCAACCCTGCCAGTAACGGTTTATTTTTCATACTATATTTATGTAAATTTAATTATACTACATTATTTAATATAAGGTCAAAACTATACTCAACGTATTTGCTAAAATAAATGTCGCATAATTCAAAATGCCTAACATGCTTTGTATTAATGAGTAAGTGAAAATGATCGAAATGCATTTTATTTATTTTATAGCTGAAAGCATATTAGTTTAAGTACTTATATCGGTAAAGATACCAATATATATATATATATATATATATATATATATATATATATATATATATAATATATATATATTGGTATATATATAATATATATATATATATATATATATATATATATATATATATATATAATATATTTATATATTGGTATAGATACTTAAAAAATTGCATTATTATAGTTTTGTAGTAATAACGCGTTATTAAAGAATTATAATATGTATTTCTCTAGGTCCGTCTGTTGTACTCTAATACTTTCATATCATTAATATTGTTTAATTGACATAACTTTACGATCACTGACTATGTAATACGTAGTACATAAAAAAAAATTTGGTTGTCTGTAAAGTCGGTTTACTGACGATAGTTGAACGTGACAACGTCATAAGGAAATACTGATTTGTTTGATAGAAATTCTAGACAGGGCCCTTATTCTGTATGATACACGAGATTTCTTACGAATAACGCGTGACGTCACAACGCGCTGTCAACCTAAACGCGATACTTAAACGCAGCAAGATGTGAAATTAAAAATTGTATACAATAACGTATTCGCTATGACCAGTTACGCACCGTGTTACGATAAAATCGTGGAATCGTGTTCACTATGCCAATGTCAAATATTAAAACACATTGTCATGTGTTATGGGCTTGTTTTCAAAAGTCAAAATTAACGTGCTTTGAGCTTGCGCGTTTATAATAACGTCAGTACGTTTTGGTACTTTTCTATTAAAATCAATTTATTAATTATTCAATTTAACAAAGTATTCTTAAAATTAAGAAATAACGTACATTATTTATAATAATTATAAACTATATTCTTTATAAATGTTGTTATTCTAATAAATGCGACTACTACCAAAGCTCTGTCATTGTTTCGTCGTTATTTTATATTTATGTTCTATGTTATAGGGATAATTTAAAATACCTCTTAAAGAGAGATTTTATTTATTATGAAATTAAAACATAATTGTAAACACAATCAATAACACAAAACACTCAAAACTTGTAACTTTAAAAAATGTTTCTCAAATTCTTGTCTATGACGTATAAATGGTCTTCTAGTTTTCTTCAACACCAATGTCTGACACAATGTCAAACACCAACACCAATGACTTTGTAATGCAACAATTATTACACTAAATAATATAAAAATCTCAATGTAAATTCTATCTGAAACTTTATTCTCTATTATTTATTTATTTATTTTAGGATATTTGTCTGAGAAAGTAATGTGGTAGACATTACAATGACATAACATTGATATTTGATGACATTACAAGTATTTATGTCAATTTATATACATCATAACGCGTTCTAAGCTTTAACGCGATATGGAGTTGACAAATTGTATTTTGCACGCCACACGGTGAGTTATCTATGTGCAGTTTTTGATTTCACATTACGGGTACGTCAATGAATCTAACATCGGTTTTTATTCGAAGGTACCGGTTTTAAAAAGATTTTAATTATTTGATTTTACCTTAAATTTATTTTCAAGCTACCGTAAATCTTATTTTATAATGTTATGAGAATTTTTGGAGGTTTGAAACCAAAAAAATAATCTTAAAATCTTTCTAAATTACCGATTAGTTTTAGAACGAAAATAGGAAAAAATTTAAGTAACAAGTTTTGAGTGTTTTGTCTTGTTTATTGTATTTTTAATTGCAATTTATAATTAGGTAATAAACTCTTTTTTCAATGGCATTTTAAATGATCGTTTTAATACATTACATAACGATAAAGCTACAAAAGAACCATCATACATGTTTTGGTAATGCTCGTATTTATTAAATTAAAAATAATTGTAAAGAATGTAAATTATAATTATAATAAAGAATATAAGTTATTTTTTAACTTTATAATATTTTTTAAAATTAAATACCGATATATTTATTTTTTTAGAAACGTGCCAACACTTACCACGTTTTTTTGTAAACGCGCGATTTCACAACATGTTATTTTGACATTTAAAAACAAGCCCATAACGCACGACAACATGTTTTTAGATTTGACAATGGCATAGACAATACGATCCCATGAAGATCCGTAACGCGACTATTTGCTTATAGAGAATAAGGGCCCAGATGTCGAACGCTGCCGAACGTAGAGGCCGATTGTGCCTCTTTGTCGCTCGTTCCGCGTTCTCGCTTGCACTTCAAGCCTTAAATGGAAAGTGCGTGCAGCCGGCTCCGTCGAATTATAAGTACTCAGCTATCGTATTAAATCACCGCACATTAAATATGTTCTTGTATCTAGTACCATGGATAGGTTATAGTACTACAGAACTTATTACTATAACTAACTAAGCACAATGTAGACGAGAGGGAGGGAGGGGTGGCAAGAATCAACTTGCCAAGATATTGTATATTAGCATCGTTAGTTTAAAAATAAGATAAACTAATAACCTACATACGTACTTAAATCAAACATAATATTTTTATTATTTCAAACAACAAAAATGTAAGATCAGTATAAAACTAGTCATGGCATTGTAAGTTAGTCTCGTCTCTTTTTGTGCATCATTAATGTATTCAAATACACTGCTTTATGATTTATGTCTTATTAGTTTGTGAAAAGAAAGATTTTAAGTATGTTGCTTTCAAATCGAGTGTAAAAGAAAAGTCCAACAAAACATTTTGTTTTGTTACCATAGTTCTACGCTAAAATATAAAAATTCTAGAGTCATCTTTTAGAAGATTGGATAAACAAGTGGGTCATAGTTTGTATTTTATAGTGCCAGATTCTCTTCCAGAAGAATTTACGGACAAAATCAATGTTTTATCGACAGTCAATAAGTCAGGAGGTCGTTAGCCAGCTTCTGGTCGTAACTCAGGCGCGTGTGCAGCAATCGGTCTTTATTCGAGAATAGAGTCGTACACAAACATTTTTTTCATTTATTTTATGTGAGATGTAGTCACGTTATATATAGAATTGCTTATAAAAATTTATGGTTTTAAAAACTTTAACTTAGGTTGTCATATTCGACATAATAATAATAATAATACATACACGAGATTTCTTACGAATAACGCGTGACGTCACAACGCGCTGAAAACTTAAACGCGATACATAAACGCGGCAATAAGTGAAATTAAAAATTGTATGCAATAATGTATTCGCTATGACCAGAACTACGCACCGTGTTACGATAGAATCGTGGAATCGTGTTCACTATGCCAATGTCAAATATTAAAACACGTTGTCGTGTGTAAATGGTCTTGTCTCCAAAATTCAAAATAACGTGCTTTGAGCTTGCGCGTTTATAATAACGTTAGTACGTTTTGGTACTTTTCTATTAAAATAAATTTATTAAGTTAACAAATTAACAAAGTATTATTAAAGTTAAGAAATAACGTACATTATTTACAATAATTATAAACTATATTCTTTATAAATGTTGTTATTCTAATAAATGCGACTACTACTAAAGCTCTGTCATTGTTTCTTCGTTATTTTATATTTATGTTCTATATTATAGGGATCATTTAAAATACCTCTTTAAGAGAGATTTAATTTATTATGAAATTAAAACATAATTGTAAACACAATCAATAACACAAAACACTTAAAACTTGTAACTTTGTTTGTGTTGTGGTGTTAAAATGTTTCTCAAATTCTTGTCTATGACGTATAAATGGTCTTCTAGTTTTCTTCAACACCGACTTTGTAATGCAACAATTATTACACTAAATAATATAAAAATCTCAATGTAAATTTTATCTGAAACTTTATTCTCTATTATTTATTTATTTCTTTTAGGATATTTGTCTGAGAAAGTAATGTGGTAGACATTACAATGACATAACATTGATATTTGATGACATTACAAGTATTTATGTCAATTTATATACATTATAACGCGTTCTAAACTTTAACGCGCCACGATATGGAATTGACAAATTGTATTTTGCACGCCACACGGTGAGTTATCTATGTGCAGTTTTGATTTCACACTTTCACGGGTTTTCACGGGTACGTCAATGAATCTTATTCTTATCTTCTTCTATCTATCTTATTATCGGTTTTTATTCGAAGGTACCGGTTTTAAAAAGATTTTCATTATTTGTTTTTAATATTTGTTTTTAGTAGGTTTATATCAAATAAAGCGTTACCTTAAATTTATTTTTGAGCTATCGTAAATCTTATTTTATAATGTTATTAGAATTTTTACAGGTTTGAATCCAAAAAATAATCTTAAAATCTTTCTAAATTACCGATAAGTTTTAGAACGAAAATAGGAAGAAATTTTAAGTAACAAGTTTTGAGTGTTTTGTGTTGTTTATTTTTTTTCAATTGTAATTTATAGTTAGATAATAAATAAACTCTTTTTTTAAATGCATTTTAAATGATCGTTTTAATACATTACATAACTATAAAACTCCATCATCATCATCATCATCAAAAGAACCATCATACATGTTTTGGTAATGCTCGTATTTATTAAATTAAAAATAATTGTAAAGAATGTAAATTATATTTATTTATTTATTTATTTATTTATTTATGTACCATCAAAACTTACAAAATATGAACATATACAAAGAAAAAAAAACATGTACAAAGGATGAACTTATCTCTTTAAGAGATCTCTCCCAGTTATCCTCCAAAGTAGGATAAAAACATTATAAATATGCGGTCGGGTACGTAGATAAGCAAAAATAATTTTAATGATATTTTTAACATATAAATTATACATACTACATAAAATATATACGTTATGTATAATAATAATAATAATAATAATAATAATAATAATAATAATAATAATAATAATAATAATAATAATAATAATAATAATAATAATAATAATAATAATAATAATAATAATAATAATAATAATAATAATAATAATAATAATAATAATAATAATAATAATAATTGTAAATATATTAAAGTTACATATTTACATACATATATACATACATACATACATACTTCATCATATATTAATAAGAATTTAAGTTATTGAAGAGAGATAGTGCTCTTTAACTCTGGCTTTAAAGGTGCTAACAGCTGGATTATCTTCAAAAATATGTTTTGGAAGAGAGTTCCAAAGGCGAGCTGCAACAATAGTAAAAGAGTTCGAATAGAAAGTGGTATTGTAAGAAGGTACTTCCAGAGAATTTAGTGAGACACACGAACGAAGAGGTCTCGTTCTTGGAATTGGAAGTTGGAAACGTTCACGTAAGTAGGAAGGAGAAGAAGTTTTAAAGATTTTATAGATCAGGGATAGAATATTTACATTCCGGCGAAGGCGAATAGGGAGCCACTTTAATTTGTTTCGGTATTCGGACACATGGTCATATTTGCGCAATCCGTAGATAAAACGAATGCACAAATTTAATAAAGAATATAAATTATTTTTTACTTTATATATTTATTATATTCTTTATTGCACTTTATAAAAAAAAACAATACAAACAAGGTTTTTAAAAAATTTTGGCAAGGGCGAACTTATCTCTATAAGAGATTTTTGCCAGTCGACCCCATGGTAGAGAAAAACATGGTATCGCGGGTCATATTAGTGCAAAAATGAAAAAGCAGTAAGGGAAAATATACTACTTTATAATACTTTTTAAAATTAAATACCGAATAAATTTATTTTTATAGAAACGTGCCAACACTTACCACGTTTTTTGTAAACGCGCGAGTTCACAACATGTTATTTTGACATTTAAAAAAAGCCCATAACGCACGACAACATGTTTTAGATTTGACAAGGGAATAGAGAATACGATCCCATGAAGATTTCACACATTTATCGTAACGCGGTACGTAACGCGACTATTTGCTCATAGCGAATAAGGGCCCAGGACAAAGTACACACATTGATTTAACCCCTAAGTAATCAATTTACTTGTAAAAATGATTGTGATCAGGATGAAAATCCATAATTATTAAGCTATAAAGTGGCTCTGGAGGTAGTTCAAAGGCCTCAAGCAAAACCTTCCCTCCACTGCAACACATTCCAACAGTTTCTTCTTTCCACTTTAAAGCATTGCACCACTGGCATTTATGATCCATAGTTCCTATACATACATCTTTATCTGCTTCGTATGACAACTCAGGATTATACGCCAGTCCCGACAGTAATTTTGTATGCCATGTTTTTGCTTTAATATTTTTACGATATTGAGACTGAATATTTCTTCGTTCCTCCAAGTGTGTATGTTGATAATTTGCAACTTCCTGTCGATGTTCGTCAGGATGTGAAGTTCGATAAGCAGCTTGTGCTTTCCTGTGTATTTCGGGGTGTGAAGATTGGTAATCAGCTTGTGCTTTCCTATGAACTTGGGGGTAGTTTCGTTGATACACTGTAACCGCTTGCCGATGTGCTGCAGGGTTACTTCGAACTGACTTTTTTTGCTGATTTTTCCGAGTTTTATTCGTGTATCGAGCCCTACGTTTTTTGTTCACTTTTTTTATTTGTTTAGGCATTGGTTCATCGTGTTTTAATTCAGACTCAGACTCAGTCTCGGACTCACTGTTCGAAAATATGATTTCGGGAATGGGTGAAGGCGTTTCTAACCTTCGTTGAGTAATTTTTTTTGCGACCTTTGTTGCCGAAAACGATGAAACTGGAACATAAACGTCAAAATGACCACCAGAAAGCCCGCCAGTAAAGCGAAGACGTTTTACAGGAAGACCTTCAACTCCAGTTTTCACATAAAACTGGCCATCACGAAATACTTCGAAAACATATTCATATATTCGCCCAGCAGCTTCTAATTCGCACAAACTTCCATATGTAGTGGTTTTCATCATGTCGTTGTAATATTCATTTGGCGTTGAATAATTATCTCCAAGTGCAGTACACGACATAATCGAAAATTCCGTCCAGTTTTCAATAACAATGCCGATTATGCGTTCACGTACATCCCTAGCCCTGTCTTGAGTTCCGAACATCAAAAAAGATAAAGCTCTAAATAAACAGGCTCCATCTTTTTCTATATCTACCACAGCATGAGGAATATAATTCCCATTAACAAACAAAATTTCTTGAACCATTTTAATTAGAAATTTTTTAACTAAAACTATATCTATGGAAATTAACTAAGACTAATAAAGTAACAAACAAATGAATAAAAAATGAAGAATATATTAAAAAATCAACTCACACTATAAAACTTATCCAACACTAACTAAATATACTATCAAAAATATCAAATCTAATCAACAAATCAAAAATTAACTGAAATAGAGAGTAAAATAAGTTAAATAAGTCAAGTTAAAAGTTAATGAATTAAACGTTAAATATTTGTAGTGTGTAATATGTAGTTTCGCGTATGTCCGCTAGGGGCGCTGCTAAAATTACACGATAAATTAAAATATTTTACGCTACCTAGCTAAATGACGGTAACGAAACCATAGCGCGATCTATCTCGATGCCAACGCCATCTATCGAGCATCGAGACAACTCGTGATAGTTAATAGAAAATAAAATTCGGGTGTTTTATTTATGCATACCGATTACGCCGAGATTTATGTATCGATTTACGTGATTCTTTTTTTGTTCGGTAGAGTATACTTTCAAGTTGGTCCCGTTGTTACCTAGTCAGGATCTGATGATGGTATTCCAGGGAAATCAAGGGCAAACCTCAAATTTACAGGCAATTACGTTTTTGACAATTTCATAGATCTGTTTAAGTATTTGCGTCTGATAGTCATCATCCCATGTGAATGAGCTGATGATGGAAGGTACAACTCCTCAACGGTTAGGAGTTGAAAGAAAATTGTGACTTTTACTGACTAAAACCCACCTCGTTCCTTCAGTTGCCCTTTGCGTTCCGGGGCCACGGTATCTCGTTAGAACTTTCCCGCAGCCCCGGCTCAGTTTATCCCGTTTCCCCCCCTTGGGGGTTGACATTTCAAAAATCCCTTCTTAGTGCTCACTTATGTTACTAAAGGAACCTCTGTTCAAAATCTCAGACTCCTATACCGAGCGGTTTCGGCTGTGCGTTAATAAATCAGTCACCCAATCGCACCCCCTAAATCACGATTGGAGGGTAGTTTGAAAAAACTTATAATGTCAAACATATTTACTTGCCTATGTACGTGTTCATGCCAAGTTTCAAGTTTATAAACCCAAGGAATAAGATTTTTCATACAAACGTTTTTACCCCTTTTCCCCCCCTTGGGGGTTGAATTTCCAAAAATCCTTTCTTAGTGCTCCCCTACATACCCCAAGGAACCTACATTCCAAATTTCAGCTGTCTACGACCAGTAGTTTCGACTGTGCGTTGTCTGTCAGTCAGTCACTCAGTAACGGAAGAGTTTTATATATATAGAATAGATAGATATATATATCGAATTCGATAAGAAATAAAACAAAGTTAGGATATTTTATGTTTATAGGAAATATGCAACACATTTTCCAAAAAAAATATGTTAAATATAACTTTTCAGTAAAAAAAATACTTCTGAAATCCAATTAGTATCTTAATTGTTTAACAAATCGATATATAATATACTTTTTCAATTCATTTTTTTAGTTCTATTATAGAATCAAAAAATATATTAGAAGTATGTCCAATTTGTTACAAAAGTAAAAAACATAATAAATAGATATTCAATGTTTAGAGGAAATATGAAATTTTGCCAATAAAAGATATAAATCATAAATTTTCGTAAAAAAACAATTACTGAAAGTCATGTTAAGCAATAAATATAATAAGCAATTAATAATAAATTCTGGTTCAATAAATATAATAAGCAATTAATAATAAATGCTGGTACAATTATTTAATAAAATTATAAATATTATATTTTTATATGAAAATTTTTTCGTTTTATTATATAATCAAAAACATATGAGAAGTATGTCGAATTTGATGCAGATGTATAAAAACCATATAATAAATATGGTTCTAAAAAAGTAAAAAACACGCTTTAAAAATAAATCGAACTAATATGTAAAAAATAATTCGTTATGAGAAGGAATAATGAGCAAAATATAATAATTTTTTTTGAAAAAAAGCGAGGAGTGCTTTGTGCCTCTGCTATGACCTCTAGTTCAATTTTCGAAATCGATTTTGTCTTACTTTAGGTGGTCAGATTTTTAGCTTTCGTAAACTATATTTATTTGTTTAGTACGTTCTTGTGATGCTTGTCTAACATACCTAAATTATTAAAAAAATACTAAATAATAATATGAATTGATTTTTGTTTACTTCTAAGATTTTAGTAGTTTTAATAGGTTTAGTAATACAATAAATTAGTAACGATATGTACTTCTTATAATTTAACAAATTAAAGTTTTACATCGTCTATTATTAGTTATAGTACTAAAGTTGCCTATTCATTAAATACTAATTACACTTATTTACATATCCCAACAATGATGAATCTTCAATTAATCTGATTAAACAATATAGCCTAATGACTTAGGTAATAAATATTATACTAATTAATGTTTATTAGTTGGTATTATATATTAATGGATTGTCGTTTAAAACTGTACACAGAAGTTTTAAATGAATGAAGAAACGTTGGAGTGTCTTTATAACTACTACTTACTTTCAATTTAAGAGGAACTAAAGCTAGAATTTAAAATTAGCATAAAACTAATTACATCAAGTAAAATAAAAAAAATGTTTTCAACGTGAGAAGCAGATATAATAATAATAATAAATAATAATAATAATCTTTATTGGACACTTCATAATTCATACAGTAAACAGATTACCCTTACAAGATTACAAGTTACTACATCTTATGCCCTTAGGATGAGTTATTAGTAATTGTAAAAACATACAAGATATAAATAAAGTAAAAAATAATAATACCAATGTGAGATTTAAACAAAAATTAACATTAAAATTTAAACAAAAAATAATAAAATTCGGACAAACATAAATATTTATAATATGAGTGTTCAGTTCTTTACTGTTTTGTTTTCATTTGTGTGTGTGGGTGCGTGTGTGTGTGTGTGTGTTTGCGTACGTGTGTGTGTGTGTGTGTATGTGTGTGTGTGTGTGTATGTGTGTAGAGTGTATGTAGTGTATAGATATTAAGTGTTCTACTGTAGAAAAGTGTGTTAATTTTATTATATACTAGCTTTTGCCCGCGGCTTCGCACGCCTTAAATTCGTAGTAAAACAATTCCCACTTCCCTTTTTTGTATTGGCTTCTATATGACTTATTTTAAGTGATACAATCAAAATTACAACAAAGTATTTAATAACCATTCTAAACATTTATCACACAGGTTTTTATTGAACATAATCAAAATATGACCATGTAAACTTGAGGAATTCTGAGTTTTATTTAAAAAAAACTATTTTAAATGATAAACATTCAGTTAGCTATATGCATTAACAAAATTTTCAATACTGAACATTCACAAAAGTCATTTTTGAGACGGTTTGCACGGTTCCATACCAGAGTGCGCCAGTAGACCGTACGGCCGCAAACGCGAAGACCCTATATTTTAAATCTGTAATATCTTCGAAAATATTTATTTAAATTACATGCTGTAAAAGGCTATATTGTTCCATATTACATGTAAAATGTATTTAAGTTACTTAATTATTTTTAAGTTACTTAATTAGTTTTCGATTTTGATAAAAAGTACCCTTTGTACTTACTAATATATGTAAAAACTATAAACATTCAAACTGGTAAGAAGCAATGGTACGACAATATGAGATTATTAACTTCTTTATTTGTTAACCGATTGTTAAAAAAAAAACAAAATATAAAGTGAGTCACATGTCTATATATTCCCGAAAACTGCATCCAAATCGATTAAACCGTTTCTGAGATTAGCGTGCAGACATTCAGACGAACAGACAAAATGAAAAAAACATTGTTTTAGGTTCTCTTGCTTATATAAAGGTCCCCCTGTATAAATAAAAAATTTTTTTTTTTCGGAATGGATTCTATTAGTTATTACTTCACATCCTGGTTTATTTTTTTAAATATTTTCAACGTACAAAGACTACTCCTCTACAGACTTATTACATGTATAGAATAAGATTTTCATGGTAGCTATTACATCATTGACATAAATTGTCATAACTTTTTTATTTATCAACCGATTTAGATGAGATAAAGACTAAATGTTAAGTGAAGACTGTGGTAATATATTCCTGAAAATTGCATTCGAATTGGTTAAGCCGTTTCTGAGATTAGCGTGCACAAACATACAGACATACAGACAAACAGACAAACTGAAAAACCATTGTTTTGGGTTCTCTTGCTCTTATAAAGCGCCCCTATGATGTTTTTTTTTTAATTTCAAGTACATGAATGGATCAGTGACAATTTTATTATATGTACAGGTATAGATCTTTGGAGCGTGGAAATTGTAGTGTTTTCGTCCAAAAGCTGTTTTGGTGGGATTAATGGGACATCTTTTTAACCTTTTGTTTATTATAAGTAAATAAGGTACACACTTCTTGTAGAATCTTTTAACGACCTCAAATATATAAATTTGTCTTGTCTTACTGTCAGAATATCATCTTGCTTATAAACCGCAAGAGTGGGATGTCTATAAGAAAGCGATAGTATTACTTTTAGGATTGAGCGTTTTGCCTTCTCTGCAAGCATTATATTAGTATTACCAGCGCCTCCCTATCTACAGATGCAATATCACACAAGGCTCTCACAGAGTGCTCGATAGACTTGTATTAGTAGCTTGTCTTCACAAATAGTGCGTAATTTTTAAAAACATATATCTACTTTCTGATCCCAGCTGTTAAACCAGTAATATGTAGGTTCCAATTAAGACTTTCATCCACTATTACACCTAAATAATTCACAAATTTTACTCTATTAAGTGTTTCACAGTCACAATTACAATAATCAATGATACGATTGCAAGGATACGTATGTATTTTAAGTCTACAATAAGGCAACAGTTTATCCGAGGCTGTTTTGCTGAAACACAGATAGTTTGTCTTTGAAACATTTAAGGACAACAAGCTTTCCTCCAGTCAAGCAGTGATTCTAGCAAGACCATTTTCAGCTCTGCGGTATACAGTGTCCCAACTACAAGTGTGAAAGAGTAGTACGGTAGCATCAGAAAACATAGTTATTTCAATATAACACCAGGCAGGCACATTACAGAGTTCATTGATTTAGACAAGAAATAAAGTAGGACCAAGAATGCTGCCCTGTAGAATACCGAAATCACAAGTAAGCCGATCACTCGTAACACCAGCAAACCTTACACATTGTTCTCTTCGATACTTAATCTGCGAATCACTCAAGTACCACACCTTTCATGCCACTGTTCTCTAAAAGTTTTACATGTCTTGGTACTGAAACCGTTTCAAAAGCTTTTTTAAGGTGTAGAAAGACTGCCAAACACTTCTCCCTATTGTACAAAAACATAACTATATTAGTTGTCAATCTTATCACTGCGTCTTCAGTTGATTTATTTTTCCTAAAGCCAAATTGATTCTTACAAAGCAACTCATTATTGTCCAAATAATTTACCACCCTTTTGTTTACCACCTTCTCCAATACCTAAAATAAGGTAGAGAGAAAGAAATTGGCCGATAGTTTAGTGGCATAGTTTTATCACCAGATTTATGTATCGGACAGACAACTGCTTTTTTAAAAGATTTTGGAACACTAAGATTGCAGATGTATACAAACGACATCGCAAGGAATGCAATATTCTGCTTTATAATTTTAGATGATATAGTGTCCCAGCCTGGAGCACTGTGCAATCTTAGTCCGGAAACAATACCTTTATTTAATAAGTATAGATTTGCGCAAAGGACATCGATTGAATAACAACTACTTTTTAAGTAATTTATAGAATATGTTGTTAATTCTTGATGGAACTTCATTTTTAATTATGATGAAACACAATTTTTACTTTCTTGTACAAAGTTCCACTTCATTTAAATATGTGATATAATTTTATATGCGACCGGTTTCGTACATGGTAGTCGGCTGATGATGATGTACGAAACCGGTCGCATATAAAATTGTATCACATATTTAAATAAAGTGGAACTTTGTACAAGAAAGTAAAAATTGTGTTTAATCGTAATTAAAACTACTTTTTACTTTACAAGCCATATTATTTTCTGTAAGATTTATTTTAGTGAGTATTTTTTGGGCCAAGGTAGCTCCAATTGAGGTAAAAAAGTCATTAACGTTATTGACAGCTTCTCTAGGATTGTCTTCTATTCTTAGCAAGTTCTTAGCGTCCCGATTTTCTTTATTGTAATTAATGCAACAAATTTCTTTAATAATTTGCCAGGTTTATTTTACGTTTCCCTTGTTTCTATTTAATTTGTCTTGGTGATATTGTTTTTTTAGAATTTTAAGGATGGAATTACAAAAATTTCTATATCTCATGTATTTTTGTTGTACTACGAACGTACACAACTACATCACTTTTATTATAGCTAATTTTTGTCCAAAATATACTATAGTCACTGATACTAGGCAGTAGATTATTCTCATTAGTCCAGCATTCCGTCAGTACTATGATATCTAGTGCTATATTCATAGTAGAAATATAAGCAGCTAAAAAATCAAAATACTTTTAATGCTTCTTATATTCATTGTTTACTTTGATTTACTTCACTTTTATTCATATCATCTTCAAATATTAATAACGAGTCACTATCATCGTCGTATGTCATCATATTTACTCCATTTGTTTTTAAAATACACATTAAAGATTTAGTTTTATGATAAATAATCATCAACACTTTATAAAAATAGTAACTATTGTATTTTTGTAATATAATATTAAATTTTTAATGAGTTTCTGATAATATAAATGATAATATAATGTGATACATTTTTTGAACATTTCGGGCAAAATGTGAGTATAATGAATATTAAAGTCAGCATTAAAGTAAAAAAACATTATATTATAATTGCAGAACGTATCTTATCAACTCTAACAAACCTAATACGAGTAACTCGCTCTGAATTCTTGTTTCTAAACATTCAACAAAGGTCTCCTTATTACCAAAACGCAGAAGATGTTTCGTCATTGACGTCATCATCACTTGTTTCATTGTTAGAAGAAAGTAACATAGAATTTAAGTTTTTTTTTTCACTTACACTTTATATCCTATAATATTGGTTATACAGGGTGGGCCATGAATTAGTTAACATTTGAAAAAATCGTATAAAAAAAACCATTTAACATATTTTAGAAATAGTTTATTTACGAGAAAGCTAATTAGTTGTAATTTATTTTTTAAATATTATCGTCTAATTGACCACCGTTTCGGTTTTTGCACTCATCTAAGCGAGTCCTGAAGTTTTCGAATACTCTTCTGCAAAGAGTCCGCGAGATCACCGACATCTCTTCGATGATTTTTTCTTTAAGTTGACGGAGTGTATTCGGTTTATCAATGTAGACACGACTCTTTAAATAACCCCATAAAAAGAAGTCTGCTGGGGATAGATCTGGACTTCTGGGCGGCCATGGGAAGTCACCTCGTCTGGAAATCAGCTTTTCCGGAAACATTTCTTTGACCAACGGCAAGGACTCGTTCGATGTGTGACACGCGGCTCCATCTTGTTGAAACCATGTGTTACGATTATAGCCAGCAAATTCCAGTAGCATCGGTGCTAAAAACTCCCGTAACATTTTCACATACTCGGAAGAATTAACAGTAACTGAACGGCCTCGAGAATCTTCAAAAAAGTAAGGTCCGATGATTCCTTTTGCTGAAATTGCAGCTCATACAGTTACCTTAGGGGAGTGAAGTGGCCTTTCATGTTTAGCTTCTGGATTTTTGCTGCTCCAATACCTGCAATTCTGTTTGTTTACATGTCCATTTATGTGGAAATGGGCTTCGTCAGAGAATAAGATGTTGTCAAAATTACTGAATCGAGTTAACATTGTTTCGGCATATGACTTACGCAAATTTAAATCATTAGGGTTTAGTTCTTGCACTATCTGGATCTTATATGGATGTAATTTCAAATCTAATTTCAAAATACGGCGTAATGATGTGCGGGATAATCCTAATTCAGCCGAACGTTTGCGCGTCGATAAATCTGGATCACGTCGAACAGAAGCGGAAACTTGCTGCACGTTCTCTTCGCTTCGAGAAGTCGCGGGCCGCCGGTTTGTTTCACATTTAGTGTAGATCCCGTCTCTTTGAACTTCTTCACCCATTTCTTTATTAAAAGAGCACTTGGACACTGACTTAAGTCGTGTAAACCACATTCAACGCGAAATAAGCGTCTCACAGTAATGAGTGAAAAGTTGTTTAAATAAAACTGTTTCACACAGTAAGCGCATTGTGGCCCCGTGAAGCGATCCATTGCAACTAAATTTCCAAGAAGCGAGCTATTGCCCCCGCCCGCGCCCGCGCCCCGCGCTGCAATAGTTTGCGTGGTAAGTTCCATTTAAATGTTAACGAATTCTTGGCCCACCCTGTACTTTGAATTATAGCATTTTCTTGGTTTACTGATTTAATTCTATTGATCGATTCATCCAGAATTTATATTACTTCAGTTGGCATTGAGAATTTCTTTTCAATCTAACCTGAATATGAAATTCTCGGGTTCGATTCCCGGCAGAGATAGACATTTATGTGATGAGCATAGATGTCTGTGTTTCTGGGTTTGGTCGTTTATTAAATATATTCTCAGTATTTATATGTGTATCTCTATGTATTTGTATCGTTGTCTAACACCCTTAATACAAGCAAATGATTTGCTTACTTAGGAGTTAGATCAATGTGTGTAATTTGTCCTGATATTATTATTATTATTATTATTATAATTCAAATATGTTAAAATATATAGTCATAGAAGTTAATAAATAAATATGAAAAAGTTTTTAACCAATACCATTATTTCTATTATTAGATTATTCATATTATGAATAAACTGTTTCACTGGAGCTCAAATATTTTGTATTTACACTTGGAAAGAAAAGGAAAGAATTGTTCTGCAACTTGAGAAATCTAACGTTTCTCTTGCAACAAAATAAGATTTTTTTAATTCTACATGAATTTTTATTATTACACGATATGAATAGAAACATACTATGTCAGTTACCATTTAATACAGGCATTTCCAATAGCTGTATTCTATCATAGCATATATTTTGAGAAAGCGAATGCGGCCAATGTTTACCCTCTTAAAGGAGAAGCATGGAATTAATGCTTAGTGAATTGTTTCGGTGTTCAAGTGCTCTTGGCATGTTTGAACTATCGTAAGGATGTTAAATATTTAGTAGTGTGTCATAAACAATGTAGCATGCTTGATGTTCAAAAATAATTAAAATTCAATATTGATGAATAATGTTAAAATTTTGTTATTTTCCAGTTGGAACTAAAAAACTTAGGCTTAGAGAAATTAAACGTCTAACAGTGAGCTTGGTAAGCTGTGACAGCGCCTTAAAGACAATCCAAGTTTATCTATCTCTCTATTATAAACATAGAGACAAACTGATTTTGTTATATAACTTTCTGCGTATTATTAGTAGCAGATTTTATATTTAGTTATACGACGCATTAAGTTACTGTTGTTTAGTTATATCGAGGGATCATCACTGTTTGTTATGTCACGGCAATGCGGCTACTGAAAACCAGCGCTGAAGTTATGTACTCTAGCCACAACTGAGTTGTTTACTGTGTTAGGTTTTAGTTTTATTTATATTCCAATATATTTATATGAAATATTATATTTGTAATTTTAAATAAATTATATCTCTATATTTTTTTGTATTTCTTTTGTTTTTCATTGATGTCTTAAGAAAGCTTTTTGATTTTGAATTAAGTTGGAGCAATTATATTATAGACGTTGTAACGTTTTTTATTATTATTTTCTTTCTCAAAAGAATCATATTTATATATGCAGCGCACTGCATAAAACTTTATAAGTCTGCAGCAAATTTTTGCATTATTTTACCAAATATATGTATTAATATTTGGTGACAATAAGCCATTATACTTTGTTGCTAAAACAATTATCTTGAAATTTAAAGTAATGTACTTTTAGTCTTAAATTCCAAAAAATAAAATCTTATTGAATATTCTAAAGGGACATTATTTTTTAAATGAATATGAATGATTTAAACTAGGGTCGCTTTATTAGTTGATGTTTATTAAACGATATTTAGTTAAATCCGTTCTTTAAATAGTCCGTTAAATAGTTTCAACGAAGTCCCAAATTTAACTCTTTTTTTCTATGTATTATAATCTACTAGCTCTATTACGAGGTAACGTTTTGTGAACCTATTTGTTGTAAGTCTCTTAACTTCAAAATGTTTTCTAACTAATTTCAAGTTTTATGGGATAGAAAATTACTTCTAAAAAACGTTTGATTTTGTATATAATATAATAATGGTATAAACATCAAACTTACAAAATGTAATTGATAATTTTAAATCTTTTTTTCATAGCTTGGTTACAGATGATTTTAATAACTAATTATATTATAACAAAATCAAATCATTTCTTATAAAATATACAATATGTCGTTAAATGTAAATATCATGCCAATGTGACTGGCACTTTCATCTATTTGTAAAAGCTACATTTGCATAATTAATAAGTCTGTATCAACCCTCTTCATTTATAGTATGACAGAGGACTGAGAGATCTGTCAATAATTTATGCCATTAATATTCTATCATGTATTTCCAAATAATGTTTAAATGTCACAAAGTTGCTTATTATCTAATACAAATTAATTGTTGCGACTTCGTCTACAGCTTACATACGTTATAATGCTTTTCTATAAACTGTATGTTAAACTAACTTTACCTCATAATAAGATCAAAGTATATACTCATACGTTTGAAGAAAGACTTCAGAAGTTTTAATGGAAAGCTAACATTTAGAATTCAGAGAGAACCACATACTTTAAGGTTACTTCCTCCTAACTTAAGATGTGATATTGTTTTCTTTATTGCATCACATAAAATTATTCATTCCAAAATAAATTGTTCTGATCTCTTATCACTGAATAATATTTAATTAATGAAGGAATAGTCATTGAATGAGTACACATTAAGAGACGAACATTCAGTTTCGATTTCATTTATTATTATTTCTTCAGTATTATTTCGATACTATTAGGGAATATAAATTAATTACTAAACTATTATTACTATATTTTAATTAGTATTTAAAAAACATTTGTATTACAGATTTTGCATGTAAAAACATGAATAATATTCCTGCATTAAAATGTTGACTACTTCATAAGAAAAACCTCTTATTTTTAATCAAAATGCTTAATAATATGCTGACTCATAATTTAATCAGTAAGTGAATCAAATCCCGAGTCCTATACAATTATAACCAAAATGCCGTGTTCTGTTTGTCAAGGGTAAATCATTATTCTTTTGAGAACCTAATCCGGTACCATTGTGAGATTATTTTCTGTTATTTAAATATGCAAAGTTAACAATTTCAATACAATTTATTTGTCTTTAATTACATTATAAACGACCCGGGGATTCAAACCGTTATAACATCAGTATAAAAATATAAACATGAATATCATTATTGTTATATAAATGTTAAATTTTTAAAAAGACAATCACTATAATATCATTGGCTGACTCGTACTCATCAAATTCAGTAAGTATACTGCATTTATAATAAAAATTGTTACAAATGACAATTCTTCACTTTTTTTACTAGACCCGAAAAATTAAAAATATACTAATAATAGGTATCAATATTATTAATAACTAGATTTTGTTTTTCATTTGTAGATATTAAATATAAGGTCCATTTTATTTTAAGTAAAAAGATCAATAAAATACATCTTACCTAAAATTTTAAAAATTTCTTGATATTTAATTTGCTACGTATCACTTGCGCATAAATCTCTAAGCTTCGCTGCTTATGGCTCTTCGGATTAGAGTTAAGGTTTAGGTTTAAATTATATCCCGTATAGTTTTCATATTTAGATAAATTGTTAGCTTAACACTATGTCCTTAAATAATAAGAAATACACAAACCAAATGTATAAGTAAAAACAATAAAAAAATAAACAAAGGTAATTTTGAATTGATAAATATAATATATATATATATATATATATATATATATATATATATATATATATATATATATATATATATATATATATATATATATATATATATATATAATATATTAATATTACGATTCGAACAACATCAAAACATGTCTTATCGCATGCCTTAAGTGTTAGAGAGAAAATGTAAATATGATCACGCGAATTAGCTATGCTTCGACCTCATAAGCCAACACCTACACACTGTTTTAAAAAAAAAAATATGTCCTCGTAGTGGTGCTTTATTATTGTATCTAACGTAACGAAACGGGAACGTATCTGAAGATTAACAATTCAAATCACACAAATGATTAGCAAACTTAAATTAAATCTATTGGCTTAATTATTTGACATAAATAATAACGGTAATGTTTATAAAACAAAGAATAATCTGTGAATTTTAATGAAGTATTCATGGAATATACAAAATAATAAATTAGCTTGACATGGTTATATAGATTTATAGATATTATCTAACATTCATTTTGGTTGTGGCACCTTTTCAATATTATTCTTTACAACAAAGTTAGGAACATAAATGAGGATTTTTGAAAGAATACTAATAGATGTCACCACCATCCTATCTGTTTCCTATTTCTCTTTCAAAACCATCACAATAAGTTATTGTTATAAATTTAAATGTTAAAAATATAAAAGTATAAATATAAAATGTACTTTTAAGAACCAGTAATTTAATAGCAGTTAGCTATTTTTGCTTTAGTGTCATAAAGAAAGTAAACATTTCAGACTTCATTTGAAAATGATAAATTTATCAAATGATTTTTTTACAAAAAAAGTGTTAATAAAGTAAGGAAAAATATTTTATATTAGTTCTCAAAATTAAAAACTTCCTTGAAACGTAAACGGAAACGAGTTTGGTCACAAGAATGCATTTCTTTTATTTGTTTGTATATCGTTCTTTCAAAAGTTTGAATGTTCTTTGTTTTATATCATCAAGCTTACACACGTTTTATTTAACACCTGATTAACATCCATGAACTGTTATTTAAAACTTAATATTAATTTACAACCTTAACTTTGGTAATTTAATAGATTCGTAGCAGACATGTAGCAGAGGAGGTTCTCATGTAAATTTAGAAACGATGAAACGTTTACAACTATAGCTATAGCTATATATAAAAAATAAGTGTACAACTAAAGCCTTAAGAAATGAATACGTAATTAATTTAGGTATCAATTAAAAATTGTAAATACGATTATTAAAATTTATTCATTAAATGTCAAATCCACAACATACTTTGTTTTTCTACATTTAGTATAGAAATGTTTCAATTTCACACGTTTAGTATAGAAATGTTTCAAAACATATTTATATCGTCAATACCATAATATACCAATTAACCGAAACATGTGATTGAATGAGACCGCCAGTAGACTAAAGACGCAATAACTTATTGAGTGTCGTATAACACTGGTATCGGGGTCGCTTTGTAAATTACAAGATAGTATGAAAAGATTTCAGTGTAATGAAAAAAATACAATATAAAAATAAAAAATAAATAATGCTATCTATACCTTTATTGTTTTGAAAAATGTGTCCTACTCATTAATACACTATTTAATATATTACGTTTTAGAAAATAAAGGAAAATGAAAAAGAAAAAAAGGAAAATGAAAAAGCTTTCGTATAAATAAATAAAGGGAAATGCTACTCATTGCGTAAACATGCGCAAACTATATGCAGTTTGTAAACGTTTTATACTAAAGTCTTATTTTTAATTCTTAATTACTTGTGTGAATATTGAATAAACTTTAGCCAACTTATTTAATAATACCAAGTGAGTCATTATTTATCTTGGAATTATTTAATATAGTAGAAAAAATTTTCATTTTAGTTTTCTGTCTCAATAGTCTTTATATTTATTTATATTTATTATATATATTTATTTTAATATACATTAACGAACTTTGTGGGCTAAAATTGACCAATGGTCACATTTTTTCATATGCTGATGACACTGCGGTAGTATTTACAGGGATCTCATGGGAGGATGCCCGTTTTCATGCAGAGGTTGGTCTGGCTCGTATATCTGACTGGTTTAATGCTAATCTCCTATCTATTAACACTATGAAAACAAATTATATTTGTTTTTCTATTTCTAAACGAACACAACCTGGGGATAGTTTTGTCATCAAAATTCATAAGAATTGCGACCAATTTAAGGGAAAGTGTAGTTGTCCAGTAATATCTAAAGTAGATTCAACTAAATATCTTGGAGTAGTTTTGGATCAAAGTTTGTCATGGCATTCCCAAATTGAGTTGGTCACAAATAGAGTAAGGAAGCTTGTTTGGATATTTAAAATTTTGAGACACGTAGCCACTAAAACTATTTTAAAAAGAATATACCTAGCTCTCGTTCAATCAATCTTGTCCTATTGTATTTCAGTCTGGGGTGGTGCTGCTAGGACAAGATTTATTGAATTAGAAAGAGCTCAGCGGACAATATTAAAGGTAATGAATTTTAGACCCTACAGGTTTCCTACAATTCAATTGTATCATACGAATAACGTGCTTTCCGTCAGAAAATTGTATATAGTTAATATGATTGTACGAAAACAAAAAGCGCTTCCGTATGACAGAGATTTGCATAATTTAAAACGGAGAAAAGATCTAGTTGCTCCTATGTGCATTTCTAGAACATCTTTTGCCAGAAATCAATATAATATAATATCTAGCCATCTTTATAATATTGTTAATAGGAAGTTGAAGATTTATTCTATGAATACAAGCCTTTGTAATATAACATTAACAGAATGGCTTCTTTCCCTGAAATATGAGGAAGTGGAGTTGCTTTTGCGTTTTATGAGTTGACTTACATTCACACACACACACATACAAATCCACACCACAATCTCTTTCACTCATACATACACACAATAATACAAGTACATCCACAAATATACATATACACGCACAAACATACACATACAAAGTGTATATTGTTTGTTATATTTATTTATTTAAGAAATTAATTTATTTTGTTATAATTTTAAGTTGGTATGAAAGGACGTAGGCTTCTGGCACAGGAATAATTTAATTATTCTTAAAAGAAGACTTCATTCAACCTTTTTGTGTTAATTATTTGAATTTGAAATAAATTATTATTATTATATTATTATTATATTTGAAATATATTTTCAAAGAACCGACAGAAACGAGTGTTTACAGTTCAATAAAGAACTGTGAGTTCTTAAGAACGTGATATATTTGTGTGTATTGTAAATTCAGTACCAACTTAAGAGTACCTTAGGATCTAATTTTCCAAACGTCTTTTAGGATATTTAAAAACCTTAGCAGAATTATTACTTCCGTTCAAATTACAATGTACTTTACATAATAAGTTAGTTAGTTACTTAAATGATTTATTTACGAATATAATAGTATTTTGAGGGCTTCCTAACTTTATTTTTACATTTATTTACACAACAACAAAAAACCCCTACCGAAATAATATTCTAGAGGTAGAATGTCTTATAGTTTGAATCGCTATCGATTCTCGGTGGGAATGAGTAACAAAACTTCAAAATCTGTCTGCTAGCCATGGATATCATCATATCTTGCATTTGCTTAAACAAAGTCAGCAAAGTATTAGGTCAATTGAAATTTTAAAAGGGGAAATTTGTTGGCTACATGTTATACGTTGCTAACCAAAAGTCATCAGTGATTTTCCTAACGCTGTGACCGGTTATCCGGACTGGCAGGGACTTAGAAGATTATGCAGTCTATGGGCTTTTACGAGTTACGATAATCACTAAATAATATAAAGCCGTTATCATACCAATTAAGTGTATATAAACGTTTGATTGATATTTTAACAAAACAGATGACTTTACGAATTTAAATCAAACACTTTAATTATTTAGTAATTGAAATCGGTTAAATTGGTTTCCATTTTCACAATTATGTATCGCAATTTTGTTGAATACACATATAATCGAGTGATTGGCTTTGAAGCAATGCCGAATACTAAAATATGTTGTGCTCTGTGATTATTATTTATGCTATGTGATTATTTTCTTATTTATTTAGTAACAACATAACTAATAAAAATAACTTCTTGATATTGCGATTACAAACAATCATCTTGTTTCAGGCCTTCGAATAATAAAAGTAATTCAATTAAAGTAATAGAACATGTGGATAAAATAAATAAGATAGGATTTACTAATTACCAATACTATCAAAATTTATTAAGTTCTCGTTGTTTTGTTACTATTATAATAAACAGTGACAAAAATAAATGGTTTAAGAAATAATTTCAAGTAGTATTTATTAACTGAGTAATGTTATACATTTAATAAATATTAATTCATTTTTTTAAATTAATTCTAATTAATGGAAATTAATTTTATTAACTCATATTTAAGTCGACTGAACTAAATAACTAGAAATAAATAACTCATATTTAAGTCAACTGAACAATTATCCTATAATAATTATTTTTAAATAAAACTGGCAACTTATCAATAAAAATAAATGACAACATGTGTAAAATTAAATATCAAAGCTTAATTTAAACTTTAATAATATAAAAGTGATTCTGTATTCAAGAATATGTATGGTAAAACATTTACAATATTATAATTGTTTATTTATTATAATTGTTTATTAACTTAATTACTTGCTAAATTAATGGAAATTAATTTAATGGAAATTAATTTTATTAACTCATATTTAAATCGACTGAACTAAATAACTAGAAATAAATAACTCATATTTAAGTCAACTGAACAATTATCCTATAATAATTATTTTTAAATAAAACTGGCAACTTATCAATAAAAATAAATGACAACATGTGTAAAATTAAATATCAAAGCTTAATTTAAACTTTAATAATATAAAAGTGATTCTGTATTCAAGAATATGTATGGTAAAACATATACAATATTATAATTGTTTATTTATTATAATTGTTTATTAACTTAATTACTTGCTAAATTAATTATATTATTAATATGCTCATAGATAGATAGATCTACTATTTTATTTTTTATTTATATTTATTTATTTCAAAAAGTCTACACAATACTTTTAAATTGACGAGTTTAGTTTATGGTTCAGATCTTAAGCAAATATTTTGTTAAAATTTCTTAATATTGCCACTTCTTATTCTTCTTCGTCATCGACTATCTTATTTCAGTGGGCATGTTAATAAATTGTTTATTAATTTATCGATATCGTAACGATAGAATTTTCTATAAACTTTTATTAGTCGAATGTGATTTGTGTTTTGAAATTAAATTTCCGGTCAAAAAATTATCTGTAGAAATGCAATTTAAAATACAGTAGATTTTACTAATACAACATATATAACGGATATACAACATACAATTTTATTTGAAAATATGGTTTCTATGAGGTGGTATTGAGTAGAAAGCTAATTAAACGTATTAATAATTAAACTGTCCAAAACTTAACTACAATTAATTAAAATAACGTGTCCAATGGAACGGAAACTCAAATATAATTAAACCAATGATGGACCTAAAATTAATTGAATTTACAAGATATGACAATAGTGAAATTTTATACATATCAATAATATGGCCGACTCTTTTCAGAAGACAATATGCTTCTTGGATCATTTATCATATTTATATAAAAATATATTTATATTGTTTATTATAATGTGTATTATTACAGTATAATAGACAATATACTACTAACATGCGATTTTTTTTTTTTCTGATATTAGAAGTCTTAATGATTTCGTTTCCGCCCTAAAACGATTTGCTGATAATATAAAGTGGCTAATCGTCTATTCTCAAAAGCACCAATCATTGAGAACAATTGCAATTACAGTGTGCTATAGATAACGCGATAAAGTCTTATTAAGTCGTGGCAAATAAGTATCCATCTCTTCAATCTACAACAGGAATAGAATAGTGATATACAATTTGATTTACGAAGTCATCTCCTTTGTTTTATCACCAGGGGATGCTTCGGATACGAAGTCGAATAAAATTCCAAACGCGGAAACTTCAGAGGACTTTGATGTTTTGGTTGATGAGGAACTTATGAAGAAATCGGAATAAATTTCTCAGTGTGACTTATAAATATATAAATAAGATACACTTTTTTGCTACATTTCATATATTTTGCATTTCTTTTTATAAAAATATGGGCTTTACAAGAATTACTTTTGACAAATAAATAGATTTAAAATATAATGATTTGTCTTCATTTTAAACTGACGTGACTTTAAAAAGTTATAATGACAAATGTTATATATTATACGACGCGCTCAAATTATATTACGCGTTAATATTAACACCACTATGTCAGCATTTACGGCTGTTTTTAAATAGTCGCAAATATTTTATTGTACGCGTAATAATTTACAAAACAAAAAAATATATTTATACATGTAAAATAAATACGCATAGACGTGCAGTTAGAAGTCCTCATAAACCTTCAATTTATAATGATTTCGTTTAATTCGAATCGTATTTCGTTGTCTAGAGACCACAGTATCTACTTTTTAATTAGAGGTTTCTTAGTCGTCTTTTTTATGTAATGTTGTTGACAAATTTGTACTCTCCGTATATGCAACTTTGAATAGTCAAAGTTGTAAATTAGATTCCAAACACGTAGCGGAATCTACCGCAGTCCACAAAGTTTTATATAACTTCCCCAAGAGGTCACTAGTTCTCACCTGATGTTTGTTTCCAAATTCTGTTTCGTAACTAAAACTTTTCCTTTATCTGCCGGTATAATGGACAAGAAAATACTTCTTACATTTATGCAACAATTATGAAGTAAGCTTTTATTTTCTTTACCAAAAGTAAAGTACACAAGAGCATTGCATAGAATGTAATAGAAGAATGCAAGAATAAAAAATCACAATGACGCTGAACGACAGCGAGCTCAGTTTTAAACTCGTTACAAGAGATTTCATTAGTAAAGAGGTACTTACTAAATATTAAGTAATGACTTACACTTTCTGGAATAGTTAATAAAGTAGAGTGACAGTAAATGTGCAACCTACTCTATGTATACAAACGCTACGTAGTAAACTTCTACAGTTGCGTAAGTTGCATCTTGTGTTCGTTATGTTTATAAGTACACTTATAAGTTTTTCCGCAATATATGTTATACTTTAAATTACAAGCCTAATGTGCTGCTTAAAACCTAAATTTACAAAGCATAGTCCTCTTTTTTATTTTAAATTGGCATTTATAATTTTTTTGAAAGGACCGGCTGTAGTTACAATAAATATAAAGAAAATGGCCGGATATTACAATATATATAAGGAAAATGGAAATATTTACCATAGAAACTCTTTATTTATAATTATAAAACTACAATTATGCACAGTATTAGCTGTTTAAGTTACAGTCATGTTAATATGTGATTAGTCCTAATTGATACAGAAACAGTTCTCCAATCATTACTTATATCCAATTCAACTAGTATGTACTTAACGTATTATATTTATAGGATTTATTTTTTTACTAACACGAAAGTTTGTTGTACTACAAAGTTCTAACAAAACCCCGGATGGTTTCGAAATTAGTCGGGAAATTCCAATTTAAATTACGTGAAAAAAGTCGGATACATTTATTTATAAAAACCTTATTCGACAAGTACCTAACCAGAGTAAGAAAGATTATGTTTCAACTTCTTCCTTTTTTCAACGTATCAATGATATGTTTGATAACATTTAGGAAATTATTTATAAAATAAGTTTTTATTAGTAACTCAAAGCGTTTACTTCTTTTTGTGTATTTTATATGAGGGAGAATAAACTTATTGAATATAAGATAATATTAAAGATGACGAATAAGATAAACGATTTCGGAGATTTATTAAGATGAAGTTTTCTCACGACTCTTAGTTTAGAAATACATCAGGCCAAAGTTCTTCACAAAAATATAGCTCAGTTACTTCTTGATAAATAATCATCCACTAAGCTAAGCATAAATTTGGACATTCCTCTTTTAGAAACATTATTCAAAAGTAAAAATGTTCTTATTAGTAAATAAAAGTTTTCTCCGATTGTGTTTAGTCCTATTATTTTTTTAAATTATAATAGTTAAACAATAACCAGTGCGGCTCCTATAGGCTGCAGTTCCTAAGTCCTCTTTAAAAACTCACGATCCATACTTTAGGTGTTGCTATCACAGCAATTCGATTCTTTTTATCACCTCACTCTATTTTAATATCAAAAATATATAACATCTACTGTACGAAAATGAGAATACATAGATAAAGAATACATACAGAATACACAAATATGAGATATCCCGAGAACTTTATAATGTACTTCCTACTGCTACTGATTTTTTAAAAAAGACAAACTACTAGAGAAAAAGAACTTCATAGTCTTGAAGTTGATCCATCTATCCGTCTATTGATTGCACTTTTTTATTAAATAGAATATTTGAATTTATTTCAACTATAATACATATTTTGTATATAAATATATGAGATTGTCACCTATATATCTTATAAAACGTAACCAATTCATAAAATTGTATGTTTTCGTTTCATCTTCGTCTTCTGTGTTATTAATTTATCGGTTAATGAAAACTGTTAACACTAAATTACTATTTACGCAAAATGATTGATTACAACGATGAATTGTATCAAATAACTTTATGGGTTAGGTATTTACGTCAACACCAAAGCCAAAACTGTGATTAATTTAACTTTGATTTATAGATACATAGTAGGTATTTATTTTATTCTTCTTTAAATCAATATTTTTAATAGATGTACTAACCACTTTGTTTATTTAAGAAAGTAGTTTCAGAAGCTACATCTTAGTTTCAGTTTCAGGAGATAACTTTGACATTGATCGATCTATAGGTATCGTCCTTGGAGGTACATACATACATACATCTTTATAATAAAATACGTTTAAATAAAATATAACATGACACTTTATAATCAGTTCATTTTTGTTTGGATTATAACAATGTATTATTCTATTTATTTTTAATAATAAAATAATCAAAAGTTTTTGTATATCACGAGGACTCTTATCTGCGACCTGTGAGAATCAGTCCCATCGCTCTGTAAATCGAGCCATCGTGTCACTACTACCTGCATTATTATTTTAATTTCTTTAATCCAAAATCTACTTTCATTTAAAATACTCAAAAAAAAACATTTAATGAGCGTGTAAAAAGAATATTATTTTATTTTATGTATATTGATTAGTAAAGTTATATATTGAAAAAAATATATATTATTGAAGTTTGATTAAACTGTTCTATAGGTGTGTTTAATAAATTAAATTTATTTTTATATGACTTCATTCATATCATATTGAATTAAAAATAAACGTCTCCTACTGGATTTGGTTTATTCTACTATGAGAAAATAATAGGGAATTTGAAAACGCTCGTTAATCATAACAAGAATCTAAAAAATTGGTCAGCATTTGATGATATCGTGATATTCAGTCTCTGAAATAATTAATGGCGGCATAAATAATGAAGGTTGAGGGTTTCGTGAGGAGTTTCAGGCTATTGTATAGAATATTTGTTAATATAGAAGTATATATATACACAAACATTTTTATTATATATATCGGAGAAAAGTGTTTTTAAAAATTGTGACGCCAGCATTGCTACCACCACAGTCTTCATGTTGGTGGTTCATTATTGGTTTATCAAAATATAACTTCACAACTAATTACAGCTTTTGTTTATTCAATGGACCACCTTACACAACTTTTCAGAAAGATACATACTCTTCGACTTTTTCAAAAATATTTTGAAACCTTCCTTTATTACCTAATTATATTTGCTTGGTCGCCTCTCGCTGTAGCATTCACTAAATAACATAAATTTGTCTTTTCATTTCCATTGCAGCACTCAATAACAAATAGTGATTTTGATTACAACCTTTGTACACTAACCATTTTCACTTATAATTTAGTTTGTTATTATGACTAAAAATTTTAGTTGAACTACAACGATAACATTTAAATGCAATCGCTTACTTAAACTCTAATTTAATTCTTAGTAACCATAATCTTTTTAAATAATGAAACTGATAAATTAATTATCTATTGAATTCTGTTTATAAATCTAGCTCAAAACTCTTCAGTTATGTGGAGAAATACTGTATATACTTTACTAAAGTAACCAATTTGAGCCAAGTTGAATGTAAAAATGGTTGAATTGAGTAGCTTCTGATGTACAGAGGCGGAGCCGATTCATTTTTGTCAGCCGCAAGTTAAACCTATTTATGTAATGACCTATTCTTTGGGATTTTAAACTTGCCCCGTGTTTGTACATATAAATATAAACATCATATATTTTAGTCGAAACTTAACGTAAACAAAACACTTGTTGATTAACTGAAATAAGACTGAGTCTCTTTGCTGTATTAATGGAATATTATAAATTTAAACTTATTATTTTTATTTGGGGTTAACATTTGGCTTTTATTCTAATAAATCAATAAAAATGATATACTTTATCTTATCACTTCTTACAACAACTACTACAAGTACTAAGGTAACATTTTAATGTTTACTAAAATCTCATTCGTCGATTATGATTTATTAAAGAATATGGATTATATGTCATTTATACGTGTTTAAGTTTTCAAAAAATTAAAGTTAAGACATTAAGGAATTCATATATTACGATCAGATAAAAGTATTATTTATTTAAGTAAATTATTTAGTCTAAGTTAGTCACATCTGCACGTGACGGTGGTGACGCTTAACTATACTACAAAGTTAGAAACATTGGTTAGGATTTTCAAAAGAAACTTAATAGATGTCACCACCGTCCCAACAAAGACGATCACATATAGAATGCTTAATTCACCGAGACGGACAGTGACACGGTAGCTCAATTGGTAGAGCGACGGGACGGTTTCCCAGAGGTCGCGGGTTTTAATTCCTGCCCCTATCGGTTTATTAATTATTGCTCTATATATATATATATATATATATATATATATATATATATATATATAAATATATATATATATATATAAATATATATATATGACATATAAATTTAAATTAAGTTAAGGCGTATTAAACACACTGATTCTGACCACTACCGTTACAATTTGTAACTTTAAGCACTTGATGGCGCAGTTCATTACCGCGATAACACATGACGTGCTCGCGTTATAAGCCATACGACGTTGACTATACTTAGCACATTTTGCAGTGGAAAAAATTAACATTTTTTTTTCAATTAGGATTATAATCTCGTATAAAACAGTATATTTTAAAGTTGCATCTTGGTAAATAATTAAAATAGTAGAAAATAAAAACTAGATTGCTTATTATCCTGCTTTAATTTGCAAAGATATTTTATTCAGTTCTTTTTATTTGGATATTGTAGAGGATATCATTATCATTCTTTATGAAGATACTTGGAGTATACTCCTCTCTAATGTAAGTACTGTTAGTTTATATGTCGGAGAGACTATAAAATGCAAAGGTATATAAACTAGCAAACTGGCATCAGTCCAAATGGGTTTTTTAGCAAACTATACAAAGTTTACTGCCGATGCTGTAAGATTTCGATCTATATTTCTTGAAAAAATCATCTAACATGAATATTAATTAAAAAAAATAATGCACAATTATATATTATTGAAAAAAATTATAATTAATTTAAATTGCAATTAGTGGCTTAACTATCTTCACACTCTTTACTCTTGCACTATCACATGATGTACGTGAGTGTTACCGACCTTTGAAGAGGTAGCAAGCACTCTTTTTGAAGGCACCCATGATTGATTGATTGATCCTAAAACACAGCCAAAAGAAGTTAAAACCATAATCAAACTATTGAGGAACGCCATTCATACAGGTGGTAGGGATGGTATTAAAGGCGGCAATATGTAATACGACTGTTGAAATTTGCGGCGGTAAACAGACTAAATAAGTTCTCGAAACGCTCTCCATGGTAAATGTCATAGAAGACTTGCTAAAGTGGCTAGTGGCTGACCCACTAATTGGGCCCCCAACTATCTGCGGGCGGCCAGCGGATAGCCGTCACTTCGGATCCCGCTACCCTCATCGACTAGGCACAAGACACAACAACACCTGCAAAAAAGATTGTAACCTCCAATATATATATATATATATATATATATATATAATTATATATCAATAATAGTTTTCAGTGGAGGTTGTAAGAAAAATAGATTGAAAGAGTGGTTATTTTTGAAAACAAATATATACAATGAACAATACAATAATTATAGTCATATATTTATATTTAAAAGCACATAAAAGACGTAAGACTAAAATAAATCAAATTAGATGCTAATTATTCTGAAAATACAATTTACTTCCTAACTTAGATGAACGACTGTAGCAGCTAAGTCTCATTTACATATATATATTTATATTATACTTACAATACAAAATATCTAATCAAAAATAAGTTGTAAACTAATGTTAGTTTAAAAATTATAATATTAATATAATATATTACGTGAGATAATAAATAAACAATCATGGGGCGGCGAATACTACACATAGTAGATAATTAAAATTTCAGATTAATAATAAAAAATAACGAAATTAAGACTATGTCTATAAATAAAACTGATACGCGTGCTTCGAACATGTGTTTAAAAAAAACCTTAGTGACAAGAAATATTAAATAGTGGGTATACCTATTCATTTATTAACAAATTCTTGGCATATTACTAGGTAACGAAGTATGAGGTTGTTAAATTTTTACGCTTCCGTTGATACTACCTATCGATAAAATAGAATGAATGAAATATACATTTAAATATATAATATTAAATATGAATCCCATAAGAAAATCGAAATTTATCTGAACAGATACAGTTACTAATATAAAACGTGAATTTATTTTTAAAACTGAACAAAATGGTTAAATTTTTACTTGAAATCTTTTGTAAATTTTGTACAATGTGTAAATTCAAAATTGCATTCGTTGTTGCGGACAGTCTGTTGTCTTAATTTGCATGTTAATTTGACCGTTGGGAAAGATAAATGTACGGTATGAGCATAATACCGACCGGATAACAAAATAATACTTTGATAATAGTACACTAAATAGCCTCTATGCAAGCATGCAAGTATTATAGTAAAATATATTGGGGCTTGGAGTACTTAAACTAAAATATAAACCGTAGCTATTAATATTAAGTGTTTAGTTCAGTTTTAAAATGTAGATAATTCATTATAAATTATTGTTATTTTTAAAAGATAATAAAATTAGACATATCCACATTTTGAATTCTGAAGACATTACGATATCGAATCGTATAGTCTAAGTCCTCAATGATTAACTTCGTGACATATACACCATCAAGGAATTCAATAAGTACATAATAATATTTTTTTTATTCCTTTTAGAGGTCTTTTTGTATCGGGGGTTTCTTAAATTTTTAATTTATATTTTATTTATTCAATGTATCTTAATGCTATAAAATTTTGGTGTCTCTAAATGAGTAAAAAATATATATACATACATACGAATATTTATAAATATAAAAATTCAGAGTTAAAATGATTTACGATCACTAATATCTACTAGCTGTTGCCCGTGATTCTTTATGATATTACTATTTCAATCAAACATGATAAAAAACCATCTCGAAGAGCATAGCTTTCGATTTAAAGAAACCGGATTGAAATCCGTCCACGCGTTTGACCGCAAACAATTAATTATTGCATAAGAACTTCTCCCACGCACGAATAAAACGTCAATATCTTGGAGACGACTATTTCTATTTCAATCAAACTTGGATAATAACCATCTCGACCAGTATAGCTTTTGATTATAGAATAAAAAATACGATACGGTAGCTCACTTGGTAGAGCAATGGGACGGTTTCCCAGTAGTCGCGGATTCGAATCCCTGCCCGTATCGGTTTATTTTTCATTCTTTATTTATATTATTTTAAGTAAGCTTAACATGGCTATACATGTTTATAGATATCATCAAGGTTATCAAGACTTTCAGTGGGCAGTAAATAAAAACAGTTTTTTTTTCTTATAAATTAAAGAATATCGCTGCAACTCGTGGCGAACTGCAATCACCAGGCTTTGCTCTTATATTTTTGTTCTACGAGATTCCTACACCAATATAAGGGTGACCGAATAACAATCTACTGGTAACCGCGATGTTTGTTTAATTATGTTTGTGTTAATACAGTGTAAAGCTACAAGTACTTTAGATAGACACAGTTGTGCGACTGCTCGAGTTCTATTAATTACACATTAATGTGTACTTTGGAGGAAATAACTTCCTCAAAAGCTTTAAAAAATTAATAATATCGATAGAAAAAGGTTTTTGGTCAATTTTAACATAATGTTGCCTCAATCTATTTGTATGTCACCTTAGCTTGTCGTTAGAGGATAGTTTCTCCAGTACATCTGTCGATAAAATAGTACGATTTTCTTAAAATAATTCTTTTCATATTATTATGTTTATTCTGTTCTTAAAATTTAAAATATATATTTTTTTATAAAAGTGATTTTTATTCAAGATTTTAATTTTGAAGTAACAGTAATTTACCAATAAAACTTCTTTTAATCATTTTTTTTTTTTGTAAATTACACAGGTTTTTTATTTTTTTAACGAGTTAACATACTTCTAAGGACTTTTAATACCAATTTTAAGGATAAAACAGATTATCAATTTTCTTTTCAAATAATATTGTATCTATTAAGGTACTATTTATATATCTTTACACTTCTACTCTGTTTTTCTTGTACTTAACTCTAGTTCTTTAATTATGGTGTAAGGAAGAGAACCACAGTCGCGTGCTTCATAGAATATTAATGTCCTTTTAGGGGCTAATTAATTAAATTATAGTTAAGATTCCTTCAAAGGCAGCAAGGTAAAGTGTAGCTACATTTTAACTACGAACTAATAGTTGATAGAATGAAGCTAATTATATTTCACGAGCACTTAAGAGCTACCTACTATAGTTTCTGTTAGTTGTACAAATTTGGAGTTTTCTGAATGTTCTGTTGAGCATTTAATAAAAGTTTAAACTTGAGAAGGGCTCTTTTATAAGTAGCAGGTATTTAAATATATGTTATGGAAATATGTTTAATTTTACCCGACTAGTTTCGAGCCCGTTAGAGTTCGAGACCAGCTAGGCGGTCAGTCACTGCAAGCAGCTCCCGTTCAAGAGTACACCGCGGGGGTCAGCCATTATCCCCTTCGCCTTTACTGAGGGTGGGGAGCAAACCGGCCCCCAAGGCTACCGCAAGTAGTTCTTTTAAGAAAACAGTGTGAATCAGTTGATCAAATAAGAGAAAAAAAAATGTCGAATGAACTGCATAAGTTACTTAATTAACAAAATTAACTAAAATACAAATCATTCCCATGACATTCCATCGTTAATGTTATCTTTTACACTATAATAGGAATTTTCTTATCACATTTATTTTAATTTATAACTGATTATATTTTGTGGACAAATGTTAGGCCTTCCTTGATAGTTTATTATAAAATTATGACCAATTGATTGTAAACAGTCATCAGTCCAATTTTTAAAATTTAAGTTTCACGTTGACTCATATTGCTCTAACAGTGCTTTTCTGCAGTATAAATATAGTATCAATATCTGATGCATAACCCCATAATAGTAAGCGATATGACATGATACTGTGAAAAAAATAAATAATATGTTTTTTATTTCCTTTACCGAAAGTTAAGTAATATATATATATTTTTTGTCTGTCTATGCTGTTAGCCCTGTTGGCTATTACAGCGTCACCGGGGGAGCGGGTGGGTCAGGAGATCCGCCCTTAAAAGGGGGGGCCAGATGGGCCCCCATGGGGAACGACGTCCCGAGGGCGTCTCAGATTGAGACACGGACCTCGGCTCGGGGCGTCGTTAGTCAGGAGGGAAGCTAAGGAAATTTGGACACTAGCGTCCTCCGACGGCAGAACGCCGGAGCAACGGAGCACTTACTCAGTTGGGACCTCGTCTATACCGGTATAGACGGTGTGTGTCTGTATGTTGTGTGGTGTCACTTATGCCTTCGCGTACACGTTATTACCTACTGTGAACGCGTCGTCGGGGTCAACGAGTACCGACTTGGGTCTTCTTTTTCTGACTAAAGTAGTCTTACGTGGTCTATATTCTGCGGCGTCAGCCACCAGTGGGTTCGGGTGTCGCTCAGCACGTTCAAAGTACTTTTGGGAAAGCCCCTTGAAGTACTGAGCGATGGCCGGAAGGTTTAAGTAATATAACCTTCAAAATAATTGAATGTCGTTAAACTTGTCTTGTGAAAAAACGCATAAAGTATCAAAACATTTGTGAAGTAGACAGGTGTTTTGATATCCCATATATGAAGCAACCCTTCTCAAATATTACTCTAACAAGCTAATTTATATAATCATTATAAGAAAACGTAATAGTTAACAAATTTATAATATCTTTTGAAAAATTTTATCACACAATGGTTCACAAAAACATATAATTATTAAATAAAAAATAAAGAAAATTTTATACCGTTTATATTAGTATTACTTTTTACTTGTCATTTTAGAATTTAACCTTAACAGTTAAAGTTGTACTGCAAATTTTGCATGACTTGCTTGCGACTTAAATTAAGATTTCTAGATTTAGGTACGTAACCCTACAACACGTTTTTGTAAAACCAAACAAAAAAAAAGGAAAATGTATGCATTCTTTTTATTAAATACATTATCTCTTTTAAAAAAAAAGTCAAAGAATATTTCATTTACTTACGACTTCGTTGCTAAATGCCACTGAAGGAGCACATGTGTATGAGTTACGAACACAAGCCGGCTAACGAGGTACTAAAAACAGTCGTAAAAATTTGGATATAAATTCCTGTTCCATATAAGCTGCAGCTTTAAAATACTTTTTTAATTTTATATACAATAAATTTTCATGTTTTAAAAAACAATTTAAATTTTAAATTAAATTCAGACAAAGAACAGAGCTTGGAACTGTTGTTTGTACGTGTCTTAATTTTAGATTTATAGTTATAGACTTGATGGTTTTATTAAACATATACTCGCTCCAGTGTCTATTAAAAATATAAGCTCTACCACAATATCTTGTATGTAGAAAAATGTACGGAAGTGTTACCTTTTTAATAAATGAATTAATTTCGTAAGTTGGAATATCATTTGAATTTGGATTATCATAAGATTTGGCATGACTTTTTTAATAAAAACTAGACCTGCAAGTTGATGGTCAAAATAACGTCGATTGTGTAGCTCAGAATTTCTAAGTTTACATGGTCATATTTTCAATTATTTTCAATGAAAATCTATAAATGTGATGTATGGTTAGACTGATTATTAGAGCGACAGCGCTCTACCTATTAATCTATCGTATCCTTCAAGAACGAATTGATTCCGAATTTTACATATAATCATCCTTATTAGAACGAAAGCAAGTTTTTTATTAGAATTGTAACTGTACTTTTTTTGCAGAATCCGCAAGCGACAAAACTATTTACGATCTGTTGAACCAACGGTTCATTTGTCATTCAATCAGGGATTATTAACTATCGTATTTTTTCAATTTAACATTGATTTATTAATTTACAATGAGATTTTCCTATCAGCCACTTGCTTATTTATAAAAATATCATATAATTATGTTAGCTTTTATATAATTGGAGGGTAGGTTTTGATAAATAAAAAAGATGTCGGTTGTTGGTTTGACTAAAACATGTTATGTTTATTTAAATGACTAAATCAATAATTGTAACATTGGATACTGATTTAATTAAGAGTAGTGAATATATAAATCGTATGCATATATACTGCCTTATATAAAATATGTATAAGGCAATGTGTGATTGAGAGACAAAGTTGTGTTACAGAACTAGTATAACAAAGTGTAACAATGATAGTAAAGAGTTTAAACAGTAAAAAGTTTAGTATGTTTGCGAGCAGTGTCATAAAGTTTTTTAAAGAATAGAACGGCTGTCGTTGATGATTCTTTGCAGTACGAGAATTCTAATTTGTATCCTTATTAAACCTTGTAATAGGTCAGTTTGGAAAGTTCAACAATATGTTATTAAAAAAACATTTTCTTTTTGGTTTGAAAAAACAATAAAATAGAAAGACAAACAAGACTGCCGTTTAATTGAATATCGAAATAAATTCTACTTTTAACATTTAAGTTAAAAAATCTTTATCTTAAATAGCAATAATAAATCACTAGAGCATATGAATTTAAATTCTATGTCAAAATAATCTAAACATCTAATAACAAATTTTAATATATTTTAATTATTGTTTGTTTTCCTGGTCTCTAAATTATATTTGTTGATATTACCTTCAGTATCATTAAATAACACCACAAAATAATTTATTCTAGCTGTATTATTGATCTCAATTCTGTTCGTAAGATAAAAAAGTTAATAAGATGTACATATATTTTAAAATTATAAGGCATCATATAAATTTAACAACAGTGCCTTTGTTACTCGCGTGCAACCTACGAAGTTCTAAAGTGAAAAGACAAGGTATTAAAAGTCCTTGTGTCGCTAACAAACTTAAATTGAGGAAATCTGGATAAGTTTATCAGCACTTGAAACTTAGTAAGTTTATATATACCAAATACAGAGGTGACGTATTTTTTAAGACAATTAAAAGTAACTTCTTCCAAGATATTACCTATTAACTTATAAGTTTGAAGATAAGGATATTTCTTATCTTACTTACTTAATTACTATTTTTATGTTTTTAATCAATTTATGAACTATTAATGGCGTGCAACACGCTTTAATTGATTTCTTGGTTTTTGTTATAGCTAAGTTATGACTATGACGTAAATAGGTAACACTATGGATAATTTTATAAATAAGATAAAAAAGCTATATCCATGGAGTTTCTTGCCAGTTCTTCTTGATAAACCTACCCATTGCAACCGTGCAACTTAAGTCTGACGTTTTTTAAGTGGAATATATGCTACTTAAAATAATAATAATAATAATACAATTGGTAATAAGAAAAACAACCAAATATTTTTTTATTATAAGTATTGTTTAACATATATTTTAAAGATGATAGGGTCGCTGTTAATTCCTTTTTTGTAATCTCCTATTTCAGGTCAAAGACATAATCAAGATTCCAAACCCGTAGTTGTCTCTTCCACAATGCTGTGTTCAAGTTCCTGAAACACATCACAAGTGCTTGTTTCTTAACATAATTCATAACTCAAATATCATTTCAACGTGACATTACAAATGAAAGTTACTTTATTGTATAATTTACACATTATCATTTCTATATTATATAGTTACGTACATACGTACGTACAGTACGTAGACGAATATATAATTTTAAGAAGTTCATTTATAAATATTTGGAAAGGTAAAGTCTGTTAAGTTCATTTACATTTTTAAAAAAGTAAGTTTTAAGAAATTTTCAAACTGCTATAAAGTTACTACCAATACAATGTACAAAAAAGTTTGTATATGGATATTCTATGTCACCAATCTTGAAAGCAAGAAAATATATATAGATTATATAGAGCGTAAATTGGAAAAAGTAAATAAAAATTTGAAAAACCTACGATACAAAAACAAATCCAAAAAGGATAATAATAATACTATCTACTTATTGAAGTCGTTGCGTCGGGAACCGTTATATTTTACGAAGTTTTGGGAGCTAATAAGTGATGACCTTTGCTATAGCCTAAGTAATATACGATTTGATGTTGTTATTACGTTATTTGCCTTGGTAACCTACTTGCATTTTGATTTGACCCTTTATTTAGCAGTTCCCCACTGTATATATCATAGGCTTATGATATATAAGCCTATGATATATACAGTGTATATATCATAGGCTTATGATATATACAGTGGTGGACGGCTTTTGCTGCTTGCCTATTTAGCATAAAATCATAAAAATCACACAAAAGATAATCATGCGTCACACTATTTAGAAAATGATAGCAATATTTTGAAATCGTATGCGTCAAATTTACACGGACAATCTTTCTAGGGATACTTTATAATAAAATAAATTACCAGTCAAAATGTTTTGCTTCTTTTATTACATTTATGATATAAAATATTTTTTTAATAAAACAACATTATTTTTAATAATTAGTTTCTCCATTTTTTTCAAATAACTATTTTTCTAAGAATCTAATATTAATATATGTTACAAAACCCAGTACAAAAATAACAAAAACATGGTTCTACCTTTTTGAAGTGAAACTTCTTTATCGGGGTTGGGAAAAAATTTTGTGTAACATTTTTTCGTTACGGTGACACTTTTCTGTTACGCGCCAGCTTTTTTCGTATAGCTTCATCTCTTTTACACCATGTTGCCATGGAAATACTAAATATTCAAAATGACAAGTATGTGTATTACAAAACACAATTTACATTAACCAAAAATAAAATTATCGGATTAGAGTTTTATAATTAAATAATGAATTGTAATTACATACTGGACAATACGATTTTATGGACTTGCTACTGAAGCTAATAAATAAATTAAGATTATAACATGAAGAAGAAATTATTTAATATCATTTATAATATTTAAAATGCATTCATTGTCTAAAATAGAAGAAGTAAGAAAGAAAAGAAATACGAGTTTTGACTGAGAAATGGAGCATTGGGGTCCGGATCTTGGCACATTTTCCGAATAGGACCCGCCCCCTGAACGTAATTTATGGATATATTCATACACTAGGAGGGGTGGGGGTGATATATACAAAATCTTAGCTAGCGAAAATGATTCTAACCTAATGTAACCTTTTTTTTTTTTTTTTTTTTATCGTTGGAAAAATGCGTTTCCGCATCGTCACCCAAGCCAGGAAGGCAACCTAATGTAACCTAACCTAACCTAACCTAAATATAAAAAAAAAAAAAAAAAAAGAACCTAACCTAACCTAACCTAACCTAACCTTTTTTTTTATCGTTGGAAAAATGCGTTTCCGCATCGTCACCCTGGCCAGGAAGGCGATGACCGGGCGGTATGTGCGGCACCCGGCGACTGCCTAAGGCACCCCACTAAAAAACCAACGGCTGCGTATTCTGTACTTACTATCACTAGTTGAATCAATATTTGAAAATTCAATTTTTCAAAGTCATAGAATCAGTTTTGCTCGCTGATACCACCATCTATCGATTCCTCTTTTCATGCTCTATCCAGATATGGTGGCCATTCCTACCTAGCGCGCGGGTCCTACTCGGAAAAGCTGCCCGGATCTTTACAAGGTCTGTTTGCTACACCTAGGCCGAACAAAAATTCGAAACAGCAGAAACAATTATAAAGAATAATTTTATTTGTGATATAGTGACGATCCAACATGTTAAGAAGTCTAAAGTTATTATTTTTAAAGTGAATTGTGTACATTTTTCTGTTTTTTATGGTATTTATGTGTTTCTTCTATGAGAATATTATGCGTCAGAAACAGTCGATTCACTTCTTACGTTTTAATTAATTAATATTAAAGAAAATTATGACGTTTTTCTGTTACGCGCCATCTTTATTTCTAAGTCACATTTTTCCGTTACGCGCCATATTTGAAGTGAAACTTTTTAATCGACGGATGGGAAAAATTTTATACCAATTTAAAAAAATTGTAACGTTTTTCTGTTACGCGCCATCTTTATTTTTAAACTTTATCTAATTTAGCTTAATTCGCCATTCCTGTAAAGTTGTAATTAGTAAATCATTTTTCAAAAAATTATGTCATAAAGAAGATTCACTTCTTACATGTGTACACTAATACACACACACATAATTTTTTTATATTGACGTTAATTACAGCAAAAATTTAATAAAAAAAATAATAATAAATTATAAATATCTATATCCTTAATACCTTTTACTTAACTTAGTTTAAAAATCTTTAGAAAATTGATAAAAATCATAATATGCTTCGTATAATTTGCAACTTCGTAATACATAATGTTAGTAAAATTTATTTATAATAATTTAAATGGTAAAAACATTGGAATTTACATATTTTAGTTCATAAGTTTCAACAGTAGCGCCACCTACACAATTAATTATGGAATGTTATTTAGTATTTACTGTTAAATTTTTTAAGAATTAGAAGCATAGAATATTTTAACATAATGTTTAATCTTTATTAGAACTTATTATAAGGTATAAATAATATCTGTAAGTTGGTTATGAAATTGTAAATTACCCTCACTTAAATATTATAGTGTTAAAATATTATAAAACTGGTTGGATATTAAACATTGAAGTGCAAGTACTGTGTATTACTGAAACAATTTCTAACAGTAATCTTTGTCACTAACAAAAGTAAAGTGAATTATTTGTATATCGTTGACAACCCAGAATAAATTAGTGTAAATATATTTTTAATTATATCTGAGTGAATTTATTTTCTCTTTCAAAGGCATCATTTAGAATATGAAATGACGTTTTATGCACATAAATCTACACGCTTCGCTGGCTATGTCCTTCTGATTATGGTAAAATTTAGATATATACCTTTACAGTTTTCATACGAACATAAATTACTTGCACAAAGGGAAGTCTTTAAGTAATAAAAAATATGACAAGGCCTAAACAGAAGTGTAAATTTATTTTAAAAATATATTTTGAAGCTAATGTTAAAACATATATTTATAATTACCAATTTAAACAAATAATGAAAAGGAGACATGTCCAATCAGATATATTCAATCATGGAAAGGAATCATGAACATAGTATTTTTCCTTTTTTTCTCTTGCTTTCTGTTCTTGAAATTATTTCGGACTCAATTTATTGATATCTCTTTAGCTAACCCCAGAATACATTGACAACTATTCTGAACTGAAATACTAATACTATATGCTTCCTTTAACCATCTACGAAAACTCGTACCAAGACAGCTAGAAAGTACATATTACAAATGATAAAAAGTTTTCAACGGCTGAAAAAATACTTCTGTATTAATTAAAGTTTATTATTATTTTATACAAATTATCTAACATGTATTTTTTTATCATTTATTTTCCGATAATTCTCCAAAGGATCAAATTAAAGCGGAATAGTAGGTTGTTTTTTGTCCGTTTAAAATTATTACATCAATCAAGATCAAGTTTATATAATAAAATATAATGTTGATATTTATATTCTGAATGACAAAGTGCAGAAATACATTAAATAGTTGTACGGTTAACATAATCAGGTAACGTGATTCTCGGAAAATAAAAAGTATTTCATATTATAAAAGAGGATAAAATTATTAAATTTACAGAAAAAGAAATTATAATTAGACGGAATAAGTCGGTTACAAACAAGATAAAGAGCTCAGTAAAAGGTAATTTTAAATATTGACCTAATTCATGTTGTTAGTATAAAGTTTAAAATTGGTTATGACATTAAATTTATACTATTTCTTTCACAGCGAGGTCCAAGTTTATCAAATAATTATGTGTTACTTTGATACAATTAATAACAGTATTTTTATAATAAATATTTCATTATAATATAGAGTTATATGTAATATCATTAGTTTATGATTTATTGTTTTAAATAATGTATAAATATGCAAGCTATAATATAATTATTTATATTTTTGATTTCAGCTTTAATTATATTTACTTCAAAAATATAAAAGTGTAATTATTCATTAATGAAAATAACGACAAAAGACACTTATTTATTTACATTATGTATCATTTTGTGGACGTTAAAAGGACTGTCGGTTCAAATGAAGGTTTACGATAATCTCATTAATTCCCATATTGTGTAACACCTCGCTGCTTTTGTGTGCATTTATACATCTTTAAAGTGAAAATTTTTGAAGAGAAATATTTTGCATCTAACAAGTAAACTTTTTATATGAAATTCTATAGATATGTTAAGTGTAGTTATCTCATTATTATATAATATGTATTTAACATACAAATCCACAAACCAAATTTCAATAATAGTACTTTTCATATAATATTGTTTATTTTTAACCTATAAAAATAAAATTTGCATTGTAATACAGGTAACTTAATAACACCCTTGTCACTTAAATATTACTTCGTAAATAGTGCCACGTGTATGAGCATCCCTTATCAAAATACTTGTAGCATTTTCCTGTACTGTAATAATAGCTTACAACAATTATAGTTAAACTTCATTTATTTGCTCAAATAAAGTTTGTACGTTTTTTGTTGCACAGTTATAGCTTTTTTATACTGCTTAAATATTAAGTGCTAATTATACATTTTAGATAAAAACATTACAAAACTAAGAGGTGTCAAGGGACACCCGGATGGAACGAAGTTCCTTTCGATTAATTATTGAAGGAATTGTAATAAAAAAAATTACCTTAAAAGCTTTTAATATTTTTTATACACATAAAAGAAAAATAACTAAATTAAAAAGTGGTAATCAATTAACCCGCGAGTTATTGTCGCGCCACCTAGCGGTTTCACTATGTTTATATAACAGATGTAGGTATGTTTCGTTAAGTTATAAATAGATGGCCTTGTTACGAATTGCAACAAACTCCAATATCAAATAAATAATAAAGAACTACTTAGCAATTTAATATAATACAAAAAATAATAAAATTTGGAAATTTATCTTTAAACATGTATAGCCATGTTAAGCTTATTTTAAATTTATATAAATATAGAATGAAAAATAAACCGATACGGGCAGGGATTCGAACCCGCGACTACTGGGAAACCGTCCCGTCGCTCTACCAACTGAGCTACCGTATCGCTGTTGGTAGCTATATATATATATATTATATTTCTTAAGGTACTTTTTATAAAAGAACGGATAGATCTAAGTAATTGAAAGTGAACTAAGAAAATCAAACACTTGAAACAAGGTTTAAGAGTGTTTCCTGATCCGCGGGTATTTGCTGCTTAATTGGATCTTAGTAATTAAGTTACTATCTGGACCAACATCGATCAAAGTCCATCGTTAAAAACATGATATCATCAATTTGTGAGCTTTATTTGTGTCTCAATAGTTGCAAACTTTAATTTTACAACTTATGTTAATTAAGGAAATGTTTAATTCCCAATCGTATTACAAATCTACAAATTATCAATGTAACATTTTGTCGATTAAGTTAGTACTAAATAAAATAAGCACTTGTCTTAAAATAGTTCCGGCTGAAAGTTGGGTATTATATACAGATACAAAGACAAATATTTGAAAAGGTACAAAAAAAGGAAAGTTTTGAAAGAAAGGTTATGAAAGAAAGGTTATGGAAAAATACACTGACACTAATTTGTCAAACATTTTATTCTTAATTATGATTATTAAAAATAAGTGAGAAAATTGTAATGAACATGTTTAATATCAGTTTTATTTTATTTTGACAGTAAATATTTTTAAATTTCTGTAGGCATTTTATTTGAACATAAAATAACTTGTGAATCTTTGCCGGTTTGGTGTGGATTGCTTCCAGTTTGTATTAATTTCTTGTATTTACAGAATGCACGTTACTAATATTTATAAATACTTTATATGTTTTTGGGAAAATAACATAAATTAACATATATATATATATATATCGAAGGTTCGAGGTTTTTATTCATAAAAAGCAGACATACTCGCGATATTTCAATACTATTCAATTCATGTGCTATATAGAAATTAACAACGGTTTTAAAATTATATGAAATAGGAGTGGAGTTATAAATCAGGGCAGTGACTATAAGAGTGTAGGCGATTAATCTACAATTTATAGATGTAGATGTAATGTACATATACAATACTAGATTGTCTTATTTATTAAAATATTTTGATTGAATACACAATATGTTCACACTATTCCATTTTATAGTGATGATTATCTTGAAATAACAGAAAGCGAGACATACAGCGCTGTGTCAGGTAACAGGTGTAAGCACCGAAAACATAATTTCTAAACCTACCTCACTGATCCTAATCCCTCTTATACAAAGAGAAAAAGCTATGCTCCTTTAATCTATCGCTATTTTGAATTTATATTAATAAAGCAATAAAGATGATTGATATAAAATGATATTAACATTATTAATACAATATAACATCTTCCGCAACAAACACATTATCATAGATTGTAATCTATTATTTACTACAGACATGTATTATCAACATTCCTATGTACACGAACATAACAGACATAATATTAATAGATGAGGAACCTAGTACATTTATTCACTCCGCGGAATAATATATAATTATATAATTATTCCGCAGCATTTTATTGTCGACAAGAAGTGCGTTGAAACAGTAAAGGTGATTGATATTGAGTTATCATGGAAAAGTAGGAATCTTTTGGGCTGATACATTTAATGACACAAATAAAGACAAAATATAACTACTGAAAAACCTGAAATAATTATGTGCCTACTAATATCAAACCATAGGCGGCCTGGAAAAACCAGTTCACAAAACAGCTATTACAGGAGGAGGACTAATAGATGCCCTATGGTTTATGGTTACGTTCTTTGAAATTGTAACCGTTGCCTATGACAATGCCTGCAATATAAAGCCACAATGTTCATTGGAAAATTAAACAGGTTCTAGTCGCAAAGTTTTTATGATCACAGCAGTGATATTGTAGTTTGAGCTTAAAGGCTTGCAAATTTCTACTTTGATGAGATATGAATAATATCTCGATAATCTTACTAAAATGCCAAAATATCTCTAAAATATGTCTAAATATGTTAGAAGACAAGAGTAGTAAAAAAAACGCACTCAAAGCTATTTGCCGGGATTATAATATTGACGTTTGCCGAATCTGTATCCTTTAATAATAATTTATACAGCAATATATATTTCTTTTTTGTTATTAATCACAATCTAAATAAGTATAAGTAATCAGTTTGAGTAAGAAAAAGCTTAACTTTTTAGTTTTTAGTGAAAAAAATATTATTTAAAGGCAAAATAAAAATGTGTCAAGATTACATTATTATAAAAACATGTAGTTTCCTCTATACTATAAACTATATTTTTATATTACTCTGGGCCCTTATTCTGTATGATACACGAGATTTCTTACGAATAACGCGTGACGTCACAACGCGCTGTCAACCTAAACGCGATACATAAACGCGGCAAGATGTGAAATTAAAAATTGTATACAATAACGTATTCGCTATGACCAGTTACGCACCGCGTTACGATAAAATCGTGGAATCATGTTCACTATGCCAATGTCAAATAATTAAACACGTTGTCATGTGTTATGGGCTTGTTTTGAAAAGTCAAAATTAACGTGCTTTGAGCTTGCGCGTTTATAATAACGTCAGTAAATTTTGGTACTTTTCTATTAAAATCAATTTATTAATTATTCAATTTAACAAAGTATTATTAAAATTAAGAAATAACGTACATTATTTATAATAATTATAAACTATATTTTTTATAAATGTTGTTATTGTAATAAATGCGACTACTACCAAAGCTTTGTCATTGTTTCTTCGTTATTTGATATTTATGTTCTATGTTATAGGGATAATTTAAAATACCTCTTAAAGAGAGATTTTATTTATTATGAAATTAAAACATAATTGTAAACACAATCAATAACACAAAACACTCAAAACTTATAACTTTAAAAAATGTTTCTCAAATTCTTGTCTATGACGTATAAATGGTCTTCTAGTTTTCTTCAACACCGACTTTGTAATGCAACAATTATTACACTAAATAATATAAAAATCTCAATGTAAATTCTATCTGAAACTTTATTCTTTATTATTTATTTATTTATTTTAGGTTATTTGTCTGAGAAAGTAATGTGGTAGACATTACAATGACATAACATTGATATTTGATGACATTACAAGTATTTATGTCAATTAATATACATCATAACGCGTTCTAAACTTTAACGCGCCATGATATGGAGTTGACAAATTGTATTTTGCACGCCACACGGTGAGTTATCTATGTGCAGTTTTTGATTTCACATTACGGATACGTCAATGAATCTAACATCGGTTTTTATTCGAAGGTACCGGTTTTAAAAAGATTTTTATTATTTGTTTTTAATGTGTGTTTTTAGTAGGTTTATTTTAAATAAAGCGTTACCTTAAATTTATTTTTAAGCTACCGTAAGTCTTATTTTATAATGTTGTTAGAATTTTTGTAGGTTTGAAACCAAAAAATAATCTTAAAATTTTTCAAAATTACCGATTAGTTTTAGAACGAAAATAGGAAAAATTTTAAGTAACAAGTTTTGACTGTTTTGTCTTGTTTATTGTATTTTTAATTGCAATTTATAGTTAGGTAATAAATAAACTCTTTTTTCAATGGCATTTTAAATGATCGTTTTAATACATTACATAACGATAAAGCTACAAAAGAACCATCATACATGTTTTGGTAATGCTCGTATTTATTAAATTAAAAATAATTGTAAAGAATGTAAATTATAATTATAATAAAGAATATAAGTTATTTTTTAACTTTATAATACATTTTAAAATTAAATACCGATATATTTATTTTTATAGAAACGTGTCAACACTTACCACGTTTTTTGTAAACGCGCGATTTAACAACATGTTATTTTGACATTTAAAAACAAGCCCATAACGCACGACAACATGTTTTTAGATTTGACAATGGCATAGACAATACGATCCCATGAAGATTTCACGAATTTATCGTAACGCGGTACGTAACGCGACTATTTGCTTATAGAGAATAAGGGCCCTGATCATTCATATGATTTATAAGAACAAAGAATATATTGAAGTGAAACTTCTTTATCGGGGTTGGAAAAAAAATTAGTGTTAACATTTTTTCGTTACGGTGACATTTTTCCGTAACGCGCCAGGGCCCTTATTCTGTATGATACACGAGATTTCTTACGAATAACGCGTGACGTCACAACGCGCTGTAAACCTAAACGCGATACATAAACGCGGCAAGATGTGAAATTAAAAATTGTATGCAATAACGTATTCGCTATGACCAGTTACGCACCGCGTTACGATAAAATCGTGGAATCGTGTTCACTATGACAATGTCAAATATTAAAACACGTTGTCGTGTGTTATGGGCTTGTTTTCAAAAGTCAAAATTAACGTGCTTTGAGCTTGCGCGTTTATAATAACGTCAGTACGTTTTGGTACTTTTCTATTAAAATCAATTTATTAATTATTCAATTTAACAAAGTATTATTAAAATTAAGAAATAACGTACATTATTTATAATAATTATAAACTATATTTTTTATAAATGTTGTTATTGTAATAAATGCGACTACTACCAAAGCTCTGTCGTTGTTTCTTCGTTATTTGATATTTATGTTCTATGTTATAGGGATAATTTAAAATACCTCTTAAAGAGAGATTTTATTTATTATGAAATTAAAACATAATTGTAAACACAATCAATAACACAAAACACTCAAAACTTGTAACTTTAAAAAATGTTTCTCAAATTGTTGTCTATGACGTAAAATGTTCTTCTAGTTTTCTTCAACACCGACTTTGTAATGCAACAATTATTACACTAAATAATATAAAAATCTCAATGTAAATTCTATCTGAAAGTTTAATCTCTATTATTTATTTATTTATTTTAGGATATTTGTCTGAGAAAGTAATGTGGTAGACATTACAATGACATAACATTGATATTTGATGACATTACAAGTATTTATGTCAATTTATATACATCATAACGCGTTCTAAACTTTAACGCACCACGATATGGAGTTGACAAATTGTATTTTGCACGTCACACGGTGAGTTATCTGTGTGCAGTCTTTGATTTCACATTACGGGTACGTCAATGAATCTAACATCGGTTTTTATTCGAAGGTACCGGTTTTAAAAAGATTTTTATTATTTGTTTTTAATGTGTGTTTTTAGTAGGTTTATTTTAAATAAAGCGTTACCTTAAATTTATTTTCAAGCTACAGTAAATCTTATTTTATAATGTTATTAGAATTTTTGAAGGTTTGAAACCAAAAAATAATCTTAAAATCTTTCTAAATTACCGATTAGTTTAGAACGAAAATAGGAAGAAATTTTAAGTAACAAGTTTTGAGTGTTTTGTGTTGTTTATTGTATTTTTAGTTGTAATTTATAGTTAGGTAATAAATAAACTCTTTTTTTAAAGTCATTTCAAATGATCGTTTTATACATTACATAACGATAAAGCTACAAAAGAACCATCATACATGTTTTGGTAATGATCGTATTTATTAAATTAAAAATAATTGTAAAGAATGTAAATTATAATTATAATAAAGAATATAAGTTATTTTTTAACTTTATAATACTTTTTAAAATTAAATACCGATATATTTATTTTTATAGAAACGTGCCAACACTTACCACGTTTTTTGTAAACGCGCGATTTCACAACATGTTATTTTGACATTTAAAAACAAGCCCATAACGCCCGATAACATGTTTTTAGATTTGACAATGGCATAGACAATACGATCCCATGAAGATTTCACGAATTTGTCGTAACGCGGTACGTAACGCGACTATTTGCTTATAGAGAATAAGGGCCCAGCTTTTTTACACCATGTTGCTATGGAAATACTAAATAATCAAAATGACAAGTATGTGGATTACAAAACACAATTTACATTAACCAAAAATAAAATTATCGGATTAGAGTTTTATAATTAAATAATGAATTTGAATTACATACTGGACAATACGATTTTATGGACTTGGTATTGAAACTAATAAATAAATTAAGATTATAGCATGAAGAAGAAATTATGAAATATAATTTATAATATTTTTAAAATACATTGATTGTCTGAAATAGAAGAAGAAAGAATGAAAAGAAATAAGTTTTGGCTGAGAAATGGAGCATTGGGGTCCTTATCTTCACAAGGTCTGTTTTGCTATACCTATAATGAACAACAACTCGAAACAGCAGAAACCATGATGAAGAATAATTTTAGGGAGTGGCTATTCATCCGTATATACGGATGAATAGGGGAGTGGCTATTGATCCGTATATACGGATTTATAATATATTATTAGGCAGTGGCTATTGATCCGTATATACGGACTATTAGGGCAGTGGCTATTGATCCGTATATACGGACTATTAGGGCAGTGGCTATTAATCCGTATATACGGATTTATAATATATTATTATTTATCCGTATATATAAATATATATATATTTTTTAAAACGGAGTGTCTAAACAGCCGACAATTGGAGGTCGAATAGATCGCAATTCTATTTGGCCGAAAAATCGTGAACCAATCAGAAGGTAGTTTTTGGTCACGTGTAATGTTGAGTTGTTCACCTATATATTAGGTTAGGTGGTTAGGTCTTTTTTTTTTTTTTTTTAAAAGCACCCGCCATTTCGGGGTGTTGTGTGTTTTTCCTTTCATATATTTATATATATATACAGGGTTATTTTTAATTAGTTGAGCACCTTTTGCAGGCAGCCTCTCTACATCAATCCCAACAACATTTGTTCTACGATTTTTTTTTATGTAAGCAAACGTAAATATATATTTCATCTCAATTTTATTTTGGGAATTGGGATTATCTCGGAATCTTGATTTTTTGTATTAATTTCCGGACGAATAGAAATATATTTATTCATCCGGTTACCGGATGAATAGATGCAGCCTAATCACAATTCATTATTTAATTATAAAACTCTAATCCGATAATTTTATTTTTGGTTTGTTTGTTTTGAAATCCACATTCCTGTCATTTTAATTATTTATTATTACCATAGCAATATAGTGTAAAAGAGATGAAGCTATACGAAATAAAAGTCATGTCTCTGTTCCTCCTATTGCAGGAATAGAAAAGCATTCGTTCATTTACGTCACGTCCACGTCACTAAGCAGGAATAAAACAATATTGTTTTATAAACTTCATGGTACGAATCAAAGTAATATTATTGTAATATTGCTACGAAACGTCTTAAAACTATGATAGTTTTTAAGAGTTCATGGTAGTCCCCTATATCATAAATAAAATTATGGCTGCATCTATTCATCCGGTAACCGGATGAATAAATATATTTCTATTCGTCCGGAAATTAATACAAAAAATCAAGATTCCGAGATAATCCCAATTCCCAAAATAAAATTGAGATGAAATATATATTTACGTTTGCTTACATAAAAAAAAAATCGTAGAACAAATGTTGTTGGGATTGATGTAGAGAGGCTGCCTGCAAAAGGTGCTCAACTAATTAAAAATAACCCTGTATATATATATAAATATATGAAAGGAAAAACACACAACACCCCGAAATGGCGGGTGCTTTTAAAAAAAAAAAAAAAAAGACCTAACCACCTAACCTAATATATAGGTGAATAACTCAACATTACACGTGACCAAAAACTACCTTCTGATTGGTTCACGATTTTTCGGCCAAATAGAATTGCGATCTATTCGACCTCCAATTGTCGGCTGTTTAGACACTCCGTTTTAAAAAATATATATATATTTATATATACGGATAAATAATAATATATTATAAATCCGTATATACGGATCAATAGCCACTGCCCTAATAGTCCGTATATACGGATCAATAGCCACTGCCCTAATAGTCCGTATATACGGATCAATAGCCACTGCCTAATAATATATTATAAATCCGTATATACGGATCAATAGCCACTCCCCTATTCATCCGTATATACGGATGAATAGCCACTCCCTTGTGATTATATACTGGACAATACGATTTTATGGACTTGCTATTGAAACTAATAAATAAATTAAGATTATAACATGAAGAAGAAATTATGAAATATAATTTATAACATTTTTAAAATACATTGATCGTCTGAAATAGAAGAAGTAAGAATGAAAAGAAATAAGATTTTTTTCTGAGAAATCGAGCATTGGGGTCCTGATCTTTACAAGGTCTGTTTTGCTATACCTAGGACGAACAAAAACTCGAAACAGCAGAAACAATTATGAAGAATAATTTTATTTGTGATATAGTGACGATCCAACATGTTAAGAAGTCTAAAGTTATTATTTTTAAAGTGAATTGTGTACATTTGTCTGTTTTTTTATGGTACTTATGTGTTTCTTTTATGAGAATATTATACGTCAGAAACAGTCGATTTACTTCTTACGTTTTAATTAATTAATATTAATGAAAATTATGACGTATTTCTGTTACGCGCCATCTTTATTTCTAAGTCACATTTTTCCGTTACGCGCCATATTTGAAATGAAACTTTTTTATCGACGGATGGGAGAAATTTTATAGCAATGTCAAAAAATTGAAACGTTTTTCTGTTACGCGCCATCTTTATTTTTGCTTAAACTTTATCTAATTTAACTTAATAAGCCATTCCTGTAAAGTTGTAATTAGTGAATCATTTTTCAAAAAATTATGTCATAAAGAAGTTTCACTTCTTACATGTGTACACTAATACACACACACATATTTTTTTTTTAAATATGTTGTATAGTGTGCAATATCGACACATTTTTCATCTTGCACCACTTGCCCTTGCCTCAGGACAAAGAAACCGCCTTGTTAAAGTGACCTCTTAAGAATTTTGAAATGGGTCCAAATGATCTAAAAATGCCTACCTGTAAGAAAGTGTCATGATAATTATTAAAAGAATGTTTTTAGCTTAGACATGATTTGTTTGTTTCTTTTTAATCTTTTTTATATATACTTAATTATTTTGTAATTAGTTCCATCGTTGGCTAATTGTAATCATTCGGAAGTTGGGGGATAGAACACTGTTCCTCCCACATTAAGTCTTGAGGAGAGGGGACTGGCTAAAAACCAGCGTTTTCCAAGATCTCGGTCCTGGTAAACAAGTAGCTGAGCCAGCTCCCATTGTCTTGGAGGGTTATAAATATTGTGTTCAACTCTTTTCTGATATATGTGTAAAACTGTCTGAGTTCTATGCCCCTTAAATTTTCACGGGAGCCCCCCCACCATGGGCTCCACGCATTAAAGTCTCCCCCTATTATTAAATTTTTTATCTCAACTTTGTTTATTAATACTGAAATTTTATTTAAATATAAGTCCAAAGCACGATCCTCTTCAAAATATAGAGAAAATAAATTTATTATTCTACTATCTGTCTTAATGCCAACATATGTAATGTTTTCAGTCTGAAAGGTTTGATTTTGTATTAATTTTGTATTTCTATTGTGGACAATTATTGCAGCTTTAACTGGATTTAACTGTCTTGCTCCATTATATTGAATGATTCTTACTCCTGCATAATTACACATGTATCCTAGTGCACCAACATACGGTTCCAGAACCAAGCTTATATCAATTTTCATATTTTCTGCTGCTGTTAATAGTTCTGTTGTTGCTAGTTTACTCCGTTGTAGATTTGCTTGCGCTATTTTTATTTCATTATAAGTGCCTTTAGAAGGATGATCTTGCGATCATGTCCCATCTTTTCCTTACCATACAAGTACTGTCAAAAGCTGAGTGTTCAGTATTGACTAATTTCGCATCCGTGCAATTTACACAACTAGGCTTGAAACCATTTGTCCATGATGCACAATCTACTTTTAAATGCTCTCCTCCGCAATGACTACATTTTTCTTTACTTTCCTTACAAATCTTTTTACCGTGCCCGTAACCTAGGCATCTTGTACATTGAATTAGGGGCGACTGGCCTGTTACATAGCATTGTTGCAGGTCAATATGGATTTTACCTGCTTCTGTTAAAATTTGCCATAATATTGGTGAAACTTGTAGTATTATGTTGCTCTCCAGGGGATTTCTGGCCTTCCTTTTATAATTTATTATCGCTCTATAATCTTATTCATTTATTTTCCCCGTTAAGTGTTTATTTTGTGACTTCAATGATTCTAATATATCTTCATCACTGTTGTAATTCAAGACGTTTTTAATTATTTTTGGATACCTTAATTTTTAACATGTTGTTACCTTCTAATTAGTTTTTAATTTTATCAATCTTTTCTTTTGTTGAACAACTTATTTCGACTTTTTGGTTTCTTGCCTTTCTAATGTGTTCTTCAATACCGTTGTTTCGGGCGTTTGCCGCCTCTCGTACCCTTAACAATACATCTTCACTTGTATCAACTTCTGAAGATGATGATACAATTATTGTATGATTAGGTTTGTTTAATCTCTGTAGCCCATGGCTACCCGAAACAGCTTCCGCATAGGTTGGTTTTATTGTTGTTGCACCTAAGTGATTACCTATTTCTTTTGTTGCTTTATCTATAGCTATTTTATGATTCAAAATCACGTTTTTTAATTCTTCCATTTTTTCTGTTTTTCTTTAAAAGTTCGTTACTTTTGTCAAAATGAGCTTTTAGTAATTTTTTTTCTAAATCCATATTTCCCTCTTTTAATATGATATTATCATCTATTACTTTTGTTTTAATTGATTCTTTTTTTTATTACTTTACCATGTTTTTCTTCCTCTAGTTCTTTAACTAATTGAAAAAGTCTATTAAGTACTTCCGTTATTGCTATCTTTATTTCTGTTTTAATATTTCGTGAATTTTTCAAGTTTATTCTTCCTCTAGCTAAACACGCTCTGGCTTCTGCCAACTTACAATTATATTTAATAATTGGTATATTTACTATCTCAGAACTCATCTGTAGTTCTTGTTGATCAAAATCAAAAGTTTTATTTAAAGTCTTTTGGCTCTCATTAAATGATAAATCTGATCCCTCATTTTTCTCCATTTCGTCATTTATTTCTTTATTATTATTTAATGCCTTTTTAACTTTTGACGGGGTTCTTGTTACGCCAAACATTGCTCACATTTACTTATTATACCGTATTTCAAAAGTCACAGTATTAACTTATAAGTTCAGATATTTATTGTATATTTTCACTTTCTTTTTTTTTATATATAGTCCAATAATGATAAATGAAAATGAAAATGAAAATGAAATGAGGATGTAAAATTTAGAAGATCAAAGAAATATTAAAGTAAAATTGAAATAATATTTGTTTTCTTTTTTTTTAAATAAGTTATAAATTAAATATATTGAAAGAAAATAACTATTTATAATTGTAATAATAATTAGAGTATAATAAATTAAATTTGTACTATATTTCTATTATATTCTAATTTGATAAAAATAAAAATTAACTTTTACTATTACTTTTATTACTTCTTCTATTTACTTTTTTATTATTATTATTATAATTATTATTATTATTATTATTATCATTTATTTTATTTTTATCTTATTATTTACATTTATACATATAACATTAAAAAAAAAACAACATTATAAATATAAATATAAAAAAAAAAAAACAGTATCCCGCCGACGTGGGCCTTACGACCAGTCCGTCGGTGGTTAGGGCGACAGCGAAAGAAACCTCCTCACAATGCGTGCCGTACCCAAAACTGCTGCTCTTTGCATCCGACCCTTGATCCAGTTTTTTAGTGAGAGCCTCTTGAGATGGTGATCGAGACTCTTCGCTATAAGACCATTGACGGAAACTACCATCGGGACAATTATTGTTGAGTCAACATCCTACATGTCGGTAATCTCGTGAGCTAAGTCCAAGTATTTTGACAGTTTGTCCTTCTCAGCTTTCACAAGATTAGCGTCACACGGGACACTGATATCAACAAGAAATGCCCGGCGCTCTAACCGATCTACCAGCACGATATCAGGCTTATTGGCTACAATAGTCCTGTCCGTTATGATAAATCGGTCCCAATAGAGCTTAGCATGACCATTTTCCAAAACTGGCTCCGGTGAGTACTTATAAAATGGCACTTCAAAAGGTACAAGTCCGTATCGAAGAGCAAGTTCTTGGTGGATAATCTTGGCTACTTGGTTGTGCCTGTGCAAATACTCTCCATTGGCAAGACGACAACAACCGGAAATAACATGTCTGATGGATTCTCCTGGTTGGTGGCACGCACGACATATATCAACAGTGCCATCCTTTATTATGTATTTCCGATAGTTGTTCGTCTTGACAACTTCGTCAGCAATTGCACAAGCAAAACCTTCGGTTTCACCAAAGACATCACCAAAGCGTAGCCAAGCCACGGACGCCAGAAGGTCTACATCAGGCCCATAGAGTGCCTGGTGGAACCGTCCATGAAGCTCCTTACTCTTCCATATACTTATACGGTCGTCAGTGCTAAGTACTACCGGTTTATGCCAGTTATCTTTGGCTAAGGAGAGCGGTGTAAGACCATTATCTACTGCAACAATGTCCCGATGCATTCCACACTCAGCATGAAGGAAATATTCCCTAAGATTGCATACCTCACGGTTGTGTAAGTTTTTGGCATTAAGGAAGCCGCGACCCCCACACTTCCGTGGAATATACAATCTCATCACTGATGAGCGCGGATGATGCATGCGATACATTGTCAATAGTTTTCGGGCCTTTCGGTCCAGGGCATCTAATTCGGTCTGAGTCCACCTTAATATGCCGAAAGTATACATCAGCAGGGGCATTACCCAACTGTTGAATGCACGCACTTTGTTACCTCCTGACAAAAGACTTTTTAGAACTTTTGTCAAGCGGTTAAAGAAGCGTTTCTTCACTAGCTGTTTAATGTCCCCACTTAGTATGCCTAAGCATTCCGACATACCAAGGTATTTGTAGGTTTCGGTTTCAGAGAGAGATCTGAGGGACATTGTCTCCGAGAGTTGTAAATATTCGCTATTTACAACTCGGCCATTCTGCACATGTGCAACCGCACATTTATCTACACCAAACTCCATCCTAATGTCATTACTAAACGTTTGCGTAACGCTTAGTAATGATACCAGATCTGCTTTATTTGGTGCAAATAATTTGAGATCGTCCATGTACAAAAGATGTGAAATGATCTCACCCCCTCTGCGAAAGCGAAATCCCAGTTTTGAATCCCTAAGCAACGTGCTTAAGGGGTTCAAAGCCAGGCAAAACCACAAAGGACTCAAGCTATCACCCTGGAAAATACCTCGCTCAATCCTTACAGGTTCGGAAGTAAGAAGACTTCCTCCGCCCCCTGGAAGACAAAGGACCGTTGTCCATTGCCTCATACATGAATTAAGAAAAGCGCATAGATCTGTGTCAATCTTATACACTTCTAGTACTCGTCTTAACCATGTATGAGGCACCGAATCATAGGCCTTTTTATAATCAATCCAGGCGGCGGAGAGACCCTTCTTACCTCGGCGAACCTTTTCATTAATGGCCATGTCAATAAGGAGGAGCTCCTTAGTACCACGAGACCCAATCTTACATCCATTTTGAGCGGGATCTAAAATGCTATTTGCATACAAATGTGTGTTTAATTTTGAAGTCAAAATGGATGTAAGAAGCTTATAAATTGTTGGTAAGCACGTGATAGGTCGAAAGTTCTTTGGATCCGTGATACTACCAGACTTGTGGAGCAGAAAGGTGATTCCTGTTGTCATAAAAGATGGTAGGGATCCGGACACGATGGCTTCCTGGAATTGCCCAGCCAAACGTTCGTGTGAAGACCGCAGCCATTTGAGCCAAAAGTTATGTAATCCGTCCGGCCCAGGACTTTTCCAGTTATGGGTCGAACGGATCGCATCCCTGACATTGTCTGAGCTTATAAATATAGCCTCCATTGGCTGCAGGTGTTCACACGCGCGCTCAACAACACGCATCCAGCCACCATCGTTGTGATTAATAGGCACCGACCAAATATTTGTCCAAAATGTGAACATTTCTTCCATATTTGGTAACTGCCCATCAATCACATTCGTAGCAGATTCCTCCCAGCTTCTATAAACCTTTCTTTGGTCACTTTGGAATATGCGATTCTGTTTATACCTATTAACACGTTGTTTATAACGACGGATACGATTTGCCCACGCACAAACTTTCTGCTTCAGGTAGTCTATACGTTCTGTTACATAGGCCATGTAATCCTGAGGTCTAATGCCAGTCCCGGCAAAGGCCTGTGTAACATAACGCATGACTCTCGGCCGGATGTTTCCCGATCTGAAGCAGATTAACTTGCCAATAATGACCCTAGCTGCGCTGATACGCCGTTCAATCCTCATCTGCCATGCGGGTGTGTCCTCAGTGGACCGCACCACCCTATCAGGCTCAGGAAATCTGACACGGGCGGAGCGGCACGCTGCAACAGCTGCACAATAAAGAATTGAATGGGTATCAGTGAGACTATTGCTAGAACGAAGATAAGAGTCTAGCATGCAGTCTAGAGCCATTACTAGCGACATATTACGTCTATGCGTGGGAAAACGGGGTAACCGTGGCCTGTCGCGGGCTGGTATGTCTTTAAATTCCAAAATCGCATCCTCCAAAGTCCTCCTTAATTGCTCATTATCTTGGGTACTTACGGTTTTAATCTCAACGCCCCCCACATCAGCATTTCCATCCACTAACCCTGCCACCGAAGGAGCGGACGATAACTGGGCTCGCAAATGGATGCTTTCGGTGGTGGATGCAGAGATTGTCACCTCGGAGCGAAGCCGGTCAAGTGCGGAGTCATCCAACGCACGATTACGTTGAATAAACCGCACCTGATCCGATAGTCGTTGGGCCGAAACAGTCAACTCTGGTTCAAGGACCTGAAACAAAGACAACAAACGGGTTCGCCACGCAGTGAGGTTAGTTCCACCCTCTGTCGCCCTATAGTACGCTCGCATGACATTTTCGTTTATATTTTGCGTCCATTTCATGCGGCGCACTGCACCACCGACGGCGGGGGCCGAACGCGGAGCGGATGCCCCAGTAGGCCCCAAGCGCGGCAGCGGTGGCCTCCCTCGGCGCGGCGCTGGTGCTCGGCGCGGCGCTGGAGGCGGCAGCTCGTCGTCACTGCTCGACACGACATTCTCAGGAGGAGTGGCGTACTCCTCCTCTGATGACGTGGAGCTGCTCGGTGCGACGGGCTGCGGTGGTTGGCGTGCGTTGACGTTTTTACTCCTGGTGATCATCGGATCATCGAGTGCCAATTGTCACAGTTCACTTATTTATAACTTATTTTTGGTTGTTACTTTTGGTGACATTTTCGTTTGGTTTGGTTTTTTCCTTTTATTTTTCATATTGCATTACTGATTTATTTATTTTTAATATTGTAAAAACTTGATTTTTGTTATTAAATATTTTTACCAAAAATTGACAATTAAAAACGTGACAACTCGTGGCAGTTACCAAGGAGTTATTTATTATTATTATTATTATTATTATTATTATTGATCTTTAAAATTAAAACTACAAGGATTTTTTTTTACGCTAACTTGAAGGGGAAAGGTTTTTAGTTTCTGTTTAGAATCATATAAATTATAGACTTTTGAAAACGATTTAATTTAATTTTTAGTTTCAAAGAACCGTTCTATACAAACTAGAATATATGTAAGCACCTACATGTTCCTTATTAAAATGCTGGAAAAGAAATAATTTTCAAAAACATATTAAAGTGTCTAAAAAAATTAAGGAAAGTAGGAAGGCACCTAATTTACCTTGAATTCCACATATAGATTTTTTGTAACAAGGTGGTTACCTTCACCAGTAAAAGGAATTTTAGAAAATCAGTCTTCCTTTGGTGGAGAAATGAGAAACAAAAAAGCGTGAAAACTTGTCTTCCGGAAATTGAACGAACTGAACAAGATTTAGTTTACCCCATTCTGATATCTTTTCTTAGGGAGTCTCAATTGAAAACCCAAGTTACTTTTCGCATAGATACTTTTTAAACTATACTTTACATTGTTGTTTAACTATACTTCACATTAAATTATATAATAATCTGGATAATTCTTGTTACCCAAAACTCATACAGATATTATAATCATAAATGAATATTTTTAAAAATAAAAACATTTTAGTGTGTAACCTTTAATTTTTTTTCTCATAACCATATAAATATGAACAGATACAATTAATATTCTTTCAGTTTTTACTGAACGTTAGAAATGATTCAGAACTGCGCTGTTGTTTTATATTCTTAATATAACATATATTGCAAGTAAGCGCTTTTGGCCCTTACTCTTAAAGCGAAGTCTTTAAAAAGACATTATACTTTGCCCTTTTAAAAAGATAGCTTGTAATACATGTCTTATCCGCAGAGTTTTATATTTTCTATTAACACAAATAAACAAAGGATTGAAAGCAACAAAACGAATTACATAACAAATATTAAAAGCCTTATGCGATTACTAAAGATGACTTTGTCATCTATAGGAAGTATATTGAAGCACTAGCGACAATTTAAAAAGTTCCATCTCCATTTTCTTTTGTTAAGGTTTCTGTTAATTTTAAGGGTTCTTTAAGCTTATGCTGCTATTATAGAGTAAGAGAAAATGTTTTCAGGACAAGAATTAAAAAAAGCAAAACTAGAAAACATTAAGTATTAGACCAAAAACATTTTTTTTGAATATAATATCTTTTAAGTAATATATTTTGAGCTAATAATATAGTTAAGTTATTTGTGTAGAAATATACCAAGAAACAATTTGTTTATGTTATGGATTATTTATTTTTATTATTGAATAATTAAGATGCAAATACGAATTTTGTAATTTTTATTATTAATTTATTTATAGTAATAATAAAAGTAATTAAATAATTTATTTAGCAGCTACGTATAGTTTTTTTTGTGTTTTAAAATATAAGATTCAAGATTTTTCTATAAGAATTTACGATTTTATGGTAGTAATTATTTTTAAGTGTCTCATTAAATTGATCATACTTTGTTCGGAATCATTTAAAGTGTCAATTCGCAGAAGTAACATCTTAATTACCCCGATATATGTTAATTTATGGCGCTTCTATAATAAATTAATTATTGAAACTTAATTACTAGTATGACTTAATATATTCACAATAAAAATCGAACACAGCGATCTAGACCCTAAAAACTACTCAAGATATTCTAACAACTAAAGACCTTATCACAATTCTCAGTACGATATAATATGAGGACATATCATCTGAATAATTTAGTTTCTAGCAACAAGATAACCTATGCTTATACAATATGGGTTTAAAGATAACGTTGACGTTAGACTGTGGCCTTCTACTTAAATTATCCCCCATCTTTGCATTAGAATAATGTTATACAAATGCAAAATCGGTTCTCAATTAACATAAGCATTTAGTTTAAGTTGTGGAGATATTTTCTTTCATTCTTCACAACAAGTATCATGAAAAAAATGACATGCACAGCGACCTCTGTTGAGATCTAGAAACTGTTAGCTTAAGTCTATGGGAGATACAGTTTTTTAGTTTTTTGACCACATCTTTAAAACGAAACAATATTTTTTTATTCTGTTTTTTTTGGAGTACAAACCACAAACAAACAAAAAATTTTGGTTAAAATTGGTCAAGTGGTTTTCCTGTGATGTTGCCTTAAAAAAATTGATTCCCAAACGGTTAAGAGCTTTGCTTACCCTCAGCTCAATAATAACTTGGGGCTAGTGACGTTATTATACCTACAAGACACCGAGTGCCCATATTGACAAGTCATTATGATAATTGTTAAGAATATATGAAAATAAAAAGTAAAAATAAAAATGTATCAATACCAGAGATCATTTATGTACCTCGATGTATGAAGTTTTAATACATTAATATTATTAAAGTATAAAGACATGTAAATGGACCACAAAAGATATTGCTAGTATCATCGTTCAATAAAAGACTTGTATGAAATATATCGCAACGCAACGCAACATAAACTGCTTTTGATCGGAGGAAAGAAATTCAATTTCAGGATAAAGCTACGTCCTGGTTACATCGTTCATCTTTAAGGGATAACATGTTTAGAAAAGAATTTTGCGAACCTTTTCTAAAACAATAACATTACTTCGGGAGGAAAATTGTTTTGAAATATCTTAAAAATAAAATTAAAAAGGTACAAGAGGCAGTAAGTAATAACATGGTTATTTGAATATTACAATGGCTTTAAAACGATCTCTCAAGTCAGTTATGTCTAACGACCCTCATTGTTTTAGATTTGATAATGCTATGAGTACGATATAATGATAGATAATAATCTTAAATCAATCTTAAGCTCATTGAAATGAATGTCGTTACTTCTTTTACAAATACAACAATTAATTTACAATCTTTCTAAAAATATTTTATCTAAATGAAGTTCCTGATACGCCATGGAATAAAGCTTCAAGTGCAAAGACTTTGGGATATTTAATAATACTTATTAACGGAGAGTTTCTTTATACGGAAGTTTTATTAAATGTGCCTTTTGATGCACAATTAACTTGTAACGTCTTGAAAAGAAAACCATGTTACTTTACGTTAATTATAATTACTATTATATATTATTTTATGTCCTCGTTTTTGTACATAAAAAAACAGATGATTAAAATTTAATCTTCTTAACATAACGTCAGCTTAATGTTATCCCCTACCGTAAAAAAAGTGCATAATATACCTTAAAATCATTTTATCGCTGAAAGACGAGATATTAACATGTTTGATTAACAAAACATCTAAAATTATTCATAATTTTAATAAGATGAGAAAAATATACTTACTTTCTTGCGTAAATCTTATCTCGTTAAGAGTTAAATAAACTTATGTATAAATTTGTATTTTTCCTTATTTGTGTAGTTACCACATACGTAGGTATATAAATAAAAAGGATTTATTGAGATTGCGACCACAAGCATGCATTTTGTTTCACGCCTTCGTGTAAGATTGATTCAATTCTATTATACGACAAGTGAATAAAATAAATAAGATAGGATTTACCAAACATAACAACTAGATCTGTTTCGTTCTCGTTTGTAAAATAAATAATAAAAGTAAAATAAAAGTGTTTTACATGTACCTACATTTAAAGTTTTCAGAATTGCGATGAGGTAATTAAATTTAGCTGTTAAAGAAAATTATCACTCTTTCACGAATTAAATTTTACTAGAAAAATACTAATACTTGAAGAGTCTAAATAATCTGTTTTGTTCTATGTTTTTAATTATTAAATGGTTTTTCGAAGCGCTCGTCACGTTATAAATTGAAAGAGAAGAAGACTTTAAAATACATTTATATAACATGGTTGTTATCATTACTTTATATGAATTCAGATTCAGTATTTTGTATGTAAAAAATACTGAATATTCATAAATCCTATCACCAATTTGAAGTTTAAATACTGTCGTATTATATTATATTATATGTAGTAAATATTATGTCTAATATTTTGTTATTCTTACAAAGATTACTTTTACTTAGATAAATTGAAAACGAACGTGAAATGAAATTATTATTATTCATAAATAGCGTGACTGAAGTATGATTGAAAATCAGCAGATGCAAAACAACGATTGAAGTTTACAAATTACTAATTGTTTCTATTTATTCAGTAAATGGATTTTCAAGATTTTTATTCTTTAATTTTTATTTGTCATAGAAAAAATGCAGACCTTACTTAAATATGTCTCGAACGGTAGATAATAATATAAATTGGTATCAGCTTAACAATAGCGTGACCCTCACTACTTAAAGAAGTCTCGATGCCTCACGGATGTTATTTCTCATAAACAGTCAGCTGAGCTTTATAAAACTAACTAACAAACTTTAATTATTTCATGCTCAATATTGAAAAAATAATAATTAAAATCATAATAATTAGTTACTACGCCTAGATATAATGTTTCAAATATACTAACAAAAGAGAGACAGAGAGAGAGAGAGAGCTTTCTTTACATTTTAATAGATGATAATGTTTAGTTATTCAGATAGAATTACCTCTTTAAAATGTATGAAATATAATAAATCAAAAAATGTTTTTACCTCTAAAAGTTATTGCTATAAAAAAATATACGTAATATTCTTTGTTTTCATTAAATGACCACTAGAAAATATTTCTTCTAAGACTCATTATTCAACATAACGACTACACACATAGTCTTTTCAACTCAGTTTTACAGTTTTCTAATGGTTTAACATAATATACCTAAATATTAAATGTAAATGTAATGTGAAAGACATATTTTTGTATGTTTATAATATAAAAAGATGTAAAAACTAAGAGGTGTCAAGGGACACCCGGATGGTACGAAGTTCCTTCGATTAATTATTGAAGGAATTGTAATAAAAAAATGTAATGTAGGTAAGTAAAGACTTATATTTCCATGTATGGGACGATACATTTCTAGATTTTATGGTATTAAATTATTAATATAAGCTAATATGCTAATGAATAATATTCGTATACTATTTTTGTATGATATTTCGCCGATAATTTATAATAAATGTAAATAAAATGAATAACTTAATTAAAAAGTGTTAATCAATAAACCCATGAGTTATTGTTCCGCCACCTAGCGGTTTCACTTTGAACAGATATGTTTATATAACAGATGTGGTTATGTTTCCCTAAGGTGTAAATAGATGGCGTTGTTACAAAATATTACGAGTATATTTGATCACAAATTTGTATTATTATTTTCATTTAAACTGTCTTATTTGCAAATTGATTCTAAAAGAACAAACTCCGATATAAAATAAATAATAAAGAACTACTAAGCAATTTAATATAATACAAAAAATAATAGTGATAGAAATGAAAATATCTCGCTTGCTTTCTATAAGAGAGAGAGAGAGATAGCAAAACAACATGTCGTGCCTACTTTTGGTAAGAATTTTTACCATCTAGTCCCCTTTCACAACGCGCGATAAGGAACTAAGTTCCAAAAATAAAAATATATCCACGAATTGTTACAACTTACTAGTAAATGTTAGAATATTTGAAATAATTTAAATCAGATTTTATTGAAATATATGTATTAGTATATTCTAATATTAACACTCCTTACTATTTTTATTAAATATGAAAATTAATTGTAAATGTAACTATCCGGCGATAAATTTTACATAATCTTTCGTTTTAAGATACAATAAAATAATATAGAATAAAAAATCCTGAACTTTTATTACGTTGAACTTGGTTTGTTTTTATAATTTTAATTTTCTGTAAAAGTAGTTTGCAGGAAAGCTATTTTTATAACTTATCGACTGTCCAATATATTTATTTATATTTCTGTAAACCTTATTTGAACAAATGAATTTATATTTATTAAATCAATAGCAATATACTACTAATATACTTTTTTATTAAATGGCTGTTTTTTATTTTACACGCGTATACTCTTTTTTCTACATTACACTTTTTTGTAATATTCTATCCGTCCGTCAACATCTTCAGTGAAATGAATTAACAAATATTTCTTTTACACCGCTTTATAAATATTTCTTTTCAAAGAAAATCAAACATACATTTTTTCACTGAATTGAACTACATCAAGCGTTTAATATACAAATTGATGGAGCAAATATTGAATTTGTTTTTTTCTATTATCAAATAAAACGATTTACAAATCATTACTATATAAATTATATAATTGCTGCAATATTATGTGTTTAAATAATAAAGATTATTACTTGTTAAACAAATAACTTTAATACTTTTATGGTTCCTTACACATCAGAAAAAAATGTACTAACATAAGAAATATAATTGTCCAAACTCAAAAAAGAGGTCAAATAAAAAAATAGTTAAACCTAATAACAATAATTACAAAAATAGTTAATATAACAATATTAATATATTTCATCTTTATTAGTTTTACTTTAGGAAACGACGTAAAAACGATATACGTAGATAAGAAGATGGATTTTTCAGAAACGAGGTTGCAAAATTCTACGAAACTACTCGCCGTACAACTGCAACGTTCAATCTTTTATGAGCTATGGATTTCAACAAACCGTTTTGAAATCTGTCTCCTAACAATACCTGTTTTCTGCAACGGCAAAAGGAGCTTAAAATAAATTGAATCGTCTGGAGCATTGATATGCCATGTTTTGAACTTAGCAACAACAAGTTATACGTATATATTATACTAAATACCTACGAGCCTAATTTAAGAATCATGTAGAAATTTCATTGAAATAAATTATTATTTTTTAATATTTATTTTATCCTTTTGAAAGTTATGTTACTTGTTTATATGTTGTACAAAATAAACCTACGATCACATTGAATTCCCTTTGTTTACGTTTTTACATAAAGATACATAGATTAGATTAGATCAAATAGATTAATTTAGCTTTTGAAAGTTCTTTTACTTGTTTATATATTGTACAAAATAAACCTGCGATCACATTGATTTCCCCTTGTTTAAGTTTTTTCACACAGATACAAATACGTTAAACTTATAACACCACTTTTGGTTAGCGGTTTAAAAAATAAGAAGAATTCAAAGTAAATACGACATTTATATATTTGCAAATAATTTAATAAAGAGGACAAGTCTAGCGCAGTTATAAAGCTAGACTCAAAGATCACATTGAGAATCATTATTCATATCTACAGAGCTTCCAAATAAGTATAACACAATAAGTCATAAGCTTGACACTTGTTTACCAATTTATAGCTATAGATTTTCACCAATTGCTTATAGAAATACTCACAACTTTAACAATTTATCTATAACATCATTTCTATATTAAGATTTCTCCATAACATATAGTAGGCACTTGAAAAATTATAGATGAATATGTATGACAGTGCAAAATTAAGGTTTTTATTTTATTGGTTATTTTATATATTTTGTTTTGTATTCCATAAATACCTTTAAGGAATGATTTGTAATGAATGAGACTCGGTAAAATTATTCGAGTTAAAATATAGAAATGAATTTTAAAATAGCTTATTCTAATTAAAAGTGTATTTTAGTCTAATTGGAATAAGTTACAAAATCTAAGCTCTAACTATATATCGCGTTATCAGACTCTTATCTGGAATCCAGCCAAATCACAATACCGTATGTATCTGCTACGTATTTGGATGTCGAATCTGTTTTCTTGACATATAATTAAGGTCTATAAGTCTTGATGAAATACATTTGAGTAAAGTAATCAATAAATTAACCAATTATCAGGACTTTCGAATCATCCTCGTAGATATTATCAGGCTCATTTTGAGTAATTTAACAACATGGTTTTAAATATAGTACTGTCTTACAGTTGACAAGAGTGCTATTAAATAATTATTATTATAGTAGTCTGTTACTTGTCTCATTATAACGTCTGTCAGTTTTGACGTCACAGTTGTTACATTCATGTCAATCATTATAAACAGTGCTGTAACCGTATTTTAAGTTTCCAAAGATTTAGCCAGTTTAGTGCTCTATTTGTAATAAATAAAGTACAGTACTAAATATAAAATAAAGTGATGCTTTTAAGATGGACCAATAAATATTATTAACAATTCACGATCAAATAAAAAATTTAAATAGTTAAACAACAATACAGGCCAGCATTTAGTGGTTTAGGTTTTTTTATTTTTTTATTCCGCATACAGTTGCGTGTGTGTTGCGACTGTACGTGCTTATAGCTAACTGAATGCAATAAGTCAGTCATCTGCTGAGCTCTGACAGTCGCAGCCTAACAAGGGGTAATAAGTTTTTCAGAAGCGATTTATTTTGATTGCGCGCTAAGTGTATTTTTAATGAGGTAGCAGTCGGGCCAGGCGATTATGCGATTTGATACATTATCTCTTGGTGCCGACTGCTCAGTTTGATGGGGATGAATGTGATGATGAAACATGAGAGATACATATTTTAATTAGTAGGAAACAATATCTTTAGTAAAATTAATTGATACAATTTTTTAAAAATAAAGAAAACTATACTAACTTTTTAAGAAAAGAAAACTAAGTTAAAGAGAAACGGTTAAACAATGTACAAGAAAATTAAGAATAATTTAAGAAAAATAATGGGAACGTATTGCAATATTTAAGAAATAAAAGAATACAAAACAAAAATGTGTAAATCAAATATTTTGTAAGAATATACGACAAAAGTGTGTAAAACAAGATAAAAGAAAATTTTAAACATTTTAAAGATAAAACTATATAAAGGTATAATAAACATAAATAACAATGGAGTTCAGTCATTTGCTGGTAAAAAAGAGAGTTTATATACAAGTAGCCAATACAGGCTTGGGAAATTCAAAGAGACAGTAACGTGAGACACAATCAGGTATAAAAACGAACATTGGACAATTTAACTATTTACAATAAAAATAAAACTAGGTTGAAGTAAAATACCAGAAAACATTAGAATATAGATATAATACAAAATAAGACTATAAATAAAAGCTAAGTGGCGTGCAAGGCCTTGAGTCGAGTAACAATGTGATGGACTGGTTTGGAGTATGATTGAATAGCATCTTCGTGCTCTAACATTGGATTAATATTAAAAGGCTCGACTTCAAGGCCTCTGCAGAAGATCTGATGGTCCAGGCGGGCAACGACGAATCTCGGGCACTCCTGAAGAACGTGGTCCAGGGAAGTGGTTTATGTTAGGTTTAGCATTTTTTTATAAATTTTCAAATTACAAAACTTACAAAACATACACAATTTATAAGTTTTACAACAAAGAAAATTACATGTTTTGCTGAATGTTGTTTCATTTAGAAGTGGCCACGGCATGACAAGGGACAGTTTCATCTAATTACCTAACCCTATTTTTACTATTATTAAAAAATCTAAAATATACAAATGCAAAAAAATTCAAAACAATTACAAATCTCTTAAAAGTTACTAGACATATTGCTACCAAAAAACAATTAAACTTTTAAAATATAAAAGTTTTAAGATACAAAAAACAAAGTAACAACAGCTGTTGCTGTTAATATTAAATTGCATTATAATACTGAACCTGATCGATATTGCAGACCATAGTGATTCACGTTTATTTTTAAATTGTATGACTTATATAGAGGCGATGTAAGGCTTGCCACAACTTTTCTTCTCATTTCTTGCAAACTGACTTAAAAAATGTCTACATCAATTTCTCGAGTTTTTATTAGTAAATTATATTATCTAAATAGCCTAACTATGGTAGCATTCTGTGGTAAATTTATTTTTGAACGTGAAATCGAAAATGGAGCATATTTACTCGCACGGAGAAACCTAAAGGGTGCACTAATATTATTTTTTTCTACAAGGTTTGTCCTAAGACAGTCTAATGCACCGTTAATTAATTTATATAGCAAAATCTGATCAAAAAGCATTCGCAGCGCTTAAAGATTTGCACAACATCGTCTTCAAAATTAGAGATATGGCACAAAACGCACCACGGTGTTTAACCCCCGACTAAAAAGGGGGTGTTACAAGTTTGACCTGTCGACCTGTCGATCTGTATCAGTGTATCTGTGTATCTGTTTTAATTGATTTACTTGTATCTGTGATTTAAATGCGGCTTTTTTTACCGAAAACTATGTTTGTCGAGATGGTTTTTAGTTATGTTTGGTCGAAATAAAAACAGTCGTCTCCAAGAAATTTACATTTTACTGGTGAAAGATTCTTATGAAATAATTCGCTGTTCCCAGCAGCTTCGCCCGCGGTATAAAGGAAAAAAGCTTTATTATATAGGCCAAAAGGCTTTTACACTTATTTACTTTTTACACTTATTTAGGTAAAGTACTTTATTAGGGATAGCTGTTGCCCGTGACTGTGTCCACGTAGGCTGTAAAAAATAGATTTCGTATGGCTTATGATCGTAGTCATAAGGAGTCATGGGCAACAGCTAGTGATAATATTAATTCCTTCATCATAGTGTTATTAGTGATTGTAAATCATTTTAACTGTAAATGTTTATATTTATTAATTTCCGCATATACCTATATGAAAAAGTCGTGAATCATGTTACTTAATATTTTTTTTTTTTTGGAAGAGGAGGGAAAACGACCTGGCGGGTCACAGATGACTTGTGATCACCGCCGCCCATGAACTCTTGCAACATCCGAGGACTTACAAGAATGTTGCCGGTCATGTAGGTAAGAGTAGACGCCTTTTTTGAAGGTATCCATGTCGTACCGATCTGGAAATACCACCGAAGGGAGTTCGTTCCACAAGCGAGTGGAACGTGGAAAAAATGTCCTTCAAAACCGCACAGTAGAGGATCGCCACGCATCCAGGTGGTAAGGATGATATTGGAGGCGATGGCGCGCTGTACGGTGATGAAATTCGGCGGCAGGCATCAGATCGAATATTTCTTCGGAACATTCCCCGTTGTAAATGCGGTAGAAGACAATACAATTATAATTTATTACACTGTCGAAATTTTCACGCGGATCCTTATATTTTCTGTATTATTATAACGTATGTTGATCAGAGGGATAATGTAAGATTCTAAAGGTAAAATATTTTATTTAAATCGGTTCAGTTGTTTTGTTTTGGAGCCTATTCAATTCAAACAAATAAATCTTTCCTCTTTACAATATTAGGATAGATTTATAAAAATACTCAAACAACTGAAAAATTGTGTGTCTGTAGGATCATTTAGTACAATTAAGAAACCAGTGACATAACTTTAAAAAGCAGAAAAAAAAAAAATTTAAAAAACCCCCGATAAAAACAGACATCTAAAAACAATAAAAATAATATTATTATGTACTTATTGAAATCTTTGCGTCGGGGGACCGCTTTGTAAAGGAAGAAATTATAACGCAAGTACCTAAGTTACCAAGGCAAATAAAAAACATTACGAGATCGAATCATATAGTCTAAGTCCTCAATGACTAACTTCGTAAAATAGACATCATCGTCAACATACGTACAACAGTCCTAATTGTGTTTAATTTTTCAGATGAAAATTTTCATGGTAAATCCGTTTTTGTATTCAGACGCAAAAACACATTACAAGTAAGTAAATATTTTTGTATGATGATAATTTAGTAATTTATAAGAAAATATTACTGAAACCTTTTTCAGTACTAGCTGTCTTCATAACATATCCCTCTTCCTGACTCAAGTAAATCTACCTATCCACAAATAAAATATATAAATTCGTATAAATTTATATATTTTATTTTATTCGTAATTTAACTAAAACTGTATAGTTTTAGTTAAATTACGAAATTAAAATAATTATAGTACGAAACATTGCTTCCCTTCAAGAATATAAAATTATGAGCAGCACCATTAATAACCGCCAGTTTGATGGTTAGGACAGAAGTCTGTAACCACACCAAAGTTCATAACATTATATGCAGAAGTTTTTTTTAGTAAGAGAATAATCACAAAAAAATACAGATGGTCCATTACCTCTTTCGAATAGATATTATTATAATAAAAGCAATGTACAAATTTTCTTCATTATTATCAAGTACATAATAATAGTATTTCTGCCTAATAATAAAGCATCACAATTTAATTATTTTTTTATTTATTTATTAGAAAAGTCCTATTATATATTTCTTAAGCCAGTTGTATTCACGGTAGTTAAATTGTAATATTAACCAACTAGTTCAGTTCACGTCGTGCGTTAGTTATGTTTGAAGCACAATAATACGAACATCGAATAGGTTCTAAGCTAATAATAATTAAAGCTGGGTAAACAATTATAATAAAAACACTCAAAATTATAATTCATTTAAAATTACTAAATTATGAAACGTTTAAAGATGTAGATAATATAACATATATAGTAGATATTGATGGTATATTTAAAATATATATATATATATATTTATTATTTGTAAATTAGGTAGCATATAATAATTTAAGATCATTATTTCGTGTAAAAAATATTGTATATTATTATTATTATTATATTAATAGCAAGGCAAAGCGGAACTGAGTCTTTGGTGTCATTTCTTTTCATTTCATTCCTAAAGTAGTATAATTTGTAAATTAAAAGTAAAATAACTTGTATTGCAAATAATCCAGGCATATTTTATTACCATATCTTATTACCTAAAACTTTATTTTAAAGTATTTTATACTTAGGTTTTAACCTAATAACACACAATAATTTTTTTAATAAATTAAACGTCAAGCCGTAAAATATTTACTACTATATGACGACCAATGTTCGAAATTATGCAAATTGTGTTTTACGTCCAGAACAGATTGTAGGTGCTGTAATATTTTTAATGCATAAACATTTTATTTAAATAAGTAGGTATATAAAAAGTTATAAATCCATTTGGTTTATAGGTACCTACACCTGAATCCATTTATAGGTACACCTGAATCTGTACAAAATCCGTTGTGTAGTTTTAAAGATCTAAGCATACATACAGACATAGGGACAGAAACGGAAAGCGACTTTGCTTTTTATTATATAATAAAGTCGAAAAAAGTAAGAATCGTTGTTCAGATTATATTTTTTTTGAGGTTTTTTTTGAGGGTAGGCTGTTAAAAAGTGAACAAGTGCTAGTGCTTTAAATTTGCATTTTTAATGATTTTTTAATTGTTTTTTAAAATTCCTTTTCTTAATTTGTGCATTAAAAGGTTAATGAAAAGGTGTAAATAAAAATCAGAAGTGTATGAGTCCTTTTACTTCATAAAACTGCACTACACACCTGCCTGTGACATAATCTCTGACAAGATAGCAAAATATACAAATTTATATTAAAACATTAAATAATTTTACTGTTTGTGGAAATGGCAACCATCCAGTCAATTGCTGAAGCACAAAAATCTTTAAGTTCACAACTGATGGACCGAATGGCTGATTTTGAAAAGCAGTTGGAAGGTAAAGCGGTGCACAGTGGTGATTCAGTATCACGTCTCAGTGCTGAGTTTTACAATTTTAAGCAGCAAGTTTGGGATATTTTGTCTCTATTACAACTTCAAGTGGAAGAAATTGTAAAAGCTCTTGATATATCTGAGACAAGGCATCGTAATAAATATCTTTTACTATCCGGTGTCCCAGAAAAGCCAGATGAGGATATTTCGGCAAAGGTATTATCTATATTTTATGATAAATTAGGGATCAGCAACATCTCATCTTCCTCCATAAAGATATTTAGACGCTTGGGTAGAGTTTCTGAGAACAAGTGTCGGCCAATCTTGATTAAACTCAGCGACTTGAACATTAAGAAAACCATATGGAGTAAAAAATCGGCTTTAAAAGGTTCCTCTTATGTATTAAACGAATATCTGACTAAGTATAGACAGACAATGTTTCTCACTGCCCGCAAACATCTTGGCATGAAGAATGTGTGGACAAATAATGGCCAGATTGTTCTAAAGCTGCCATCAGGCAATTTGAAGACGGTATACAGCCAAAAAGATTTAGAAGCCCTACTTGTTGAAGTTCCAAATGTTAGTTCAGGTATGGACAAGTCACCTCCAAATGCAACCATTCTTACATCCAAAGCTGAGCCCAGTCGTGTAAAAAGACTGATTAGTAAGAAAAAATAACATTCCATCGCTTATATCACTATTTTTGCCTTTTCTTATTTAGATTGCTTAAAGATAATATTTGCTGTTAGTTTCATATTGCTTTTAATAATATTGTAGTGTTGAGCTTCATTGCTATTTTAATTGTATTATTGTCATATTGCTTTTATTAATATTGTAGTGTTAAGCTTCATTGCTCTTATAATTATTTTATTGTCAAATTGCTTTTCATAATACTGTAGTGTTAAGCTTCATTACTCTTTTAATTGTCTTATTGTCATATTGCTTTTAACACTATTGTAGTGTTAAGCTTCACTGCTCTTCTATTTTGTTTTAAAACACTATTATTTAAGTTATTTGTAGATTAATCATGGCTTTTCTTTATTTACATTATATTTTTTCAAGCTTGAAATAGAAAGCCTCATTAGTGTGTTTCTGGATATACTACTTTTAGATTTTCCTGTCCATATTTTATTATTTTTTTTATTGTTTTTAGTTTCTAATTTTATTGTTATTTGCATTTTACATGCAATGAGTTACTAAGTTACTAATAACTAAGTGTTAAGTTGCTAAACAAATTACAATTTAAAACAGTAGGTATTACTTGTACAAGTAAGCGTTGACAACTGACAGGCTGAAAATGACAGCTTGACATCTTATGGTAACCTTTACAAAATGGATAGTTTTATTTAATTTGTATAGCCAAGGACAAGTTTTCATTCCAATTGTATTTATTTTTTAATTTCGCTAATATTCAGTTGTTTTTTTTTTATGTGTTTTTTGACTAATATTTCCTGTTATTTTTAACTATTTTTATTTGAATTGCTGGTTGGTATGGTTTATTGGTGGTTTATTTATTGGTGGATGCAGATTACTATTTTTTTTTTTTGTAACATTATAATATTGTTTTCTATTGTCACTGTTCTGTTAAATGTTTATTATTATTATATCTGTATTTTTTGTTTTTTACTGATCTTGTGTAAACGGCAGGTTGTGTAGGTGTTTATTAATCTTTTAATTTTTGTAATTTATTGTATTTATATTGTGTATATATATTTATTTATAATTTATATATATATTTTTTTATATAATTTATATTTTACTACGCATCTGCAATGTCAGAAAACGAGTCCTTCTACTCGGTTTGTGATTCTACCCCTTTCTCCTCCTTAAATTTTGCGGATATATCAACTGCGTCTCTTGGTGATGAGCTATCTTCAAAATTATCACTGCATCGTAACTCTTTTAACTGTTGTCATCTCAATGCACAAAGCATTCCACAACACTACGCTGAATTATTGACTTCATTTTCTGACAGTAACTTACATGCAATTTTTATATCGGAAACTTGGCTTAAGCCTAATCTATGTTCTACCGTATATTCCTTACCTGGGTTCATATTAATCCGTTGTGATCGTATTGGTAAGCGAGGCGGTGGAGTAGCGATATATTTAAGACGTGAAATTTCTTATAAGCTGCTGAATACTTCACGATCTCCTTATTCCGCTTCCGCTGAATTTATGTTCCTTGAAGCCAGCTTCAATGGAATGAAGGTCGTTCTTGGAGTTGTGTACTGTCCTCCTTCCACTGATTATTTTTCCGACTTAGAGTCTGCTCTCGAAACATAAGCTCAGAGTACGTACATCAGATAGTTATGGGTGATTTTAATACCAATCTTTTGTTGGATAATACCTCTTCACGTAAATTGAAATCTATTCTTAATTCTGTCCATTTAAATATCCTGCCTTTAAACCCAACTCACCTTAACCTGGACGTTCCCGATACCTGGCTGGACTTAATTCTTATCGCTTCACAAGATAAAGTGTTAGATCATGGTCAGTTATCAGCTCCCAATTTTTCCAGACATGATTTACTATTTATCTCCTATAACCTAAACCCTCCTAAACCTAAACCTTCAGTGCTGCACTTGCGGAGTTTTTCAAAATTAAATATTGACTGCCTCTTGAATGATGCCTCAAAAATGCCTTGAATTTGGCAAACATTGAAGACATGGTGCTGTTTTTTAACAATAAAATATTGGCATTATATAATCAGCATTCTCCTTTAAAAGCTGTTAAATTAAAGCATCTTCCATCTCCATGGATCACTGATGATGTGCGGACATCTATGCGTAGACGTGATCGTGCATTTCGGAAATTCAAGCTTGACCGTTGTGAAGTTAACTGGTGCCATTATAAAACTGTTCGTAATCGTTGCAATCAGTTGGTAAGAGATGCTAAACGCAGATACATGCATGATCATTTACTAAATTGTTCCCCGGCAGTTATGTGGAAGTCTCTCGGAACTTTAGGTGTTTTAACCCCTAAAGATACCCTTGGCTCTAACTCTCCCACTTCAGATGAATTAAATCATCATTTCTCTGCAACTTCTATTCTCGACATTAATATTAAATCTAACACAATCTCTTACATATCTTCCCTGCCAACTATCCATAATGACTCGTTTACTTTTTCTCTAGTCTCGGAGGAAGAAATAAGAAGAGCTGTGCTGTCCATTAGGTCAAATGCTATTGGTGATGACAATGTGAGTCGCTTTATGATTGTACAATTAGTTGATGTTATCCTGCCTTCTTTAACCTATCTAATAAATTTTTCTTTATCCAACGGATGCTTTCCTCATTCATGGCGACGTGCACGTATACTTCCTTTACCTAAAGTTTCTAATCCCACAACCTGTAATGAATTCCGTCCTATTTCTATATTACCTTATCTCTCCAAAATTCTTGAAGCTATCGTCAATAAGCAACTTAATAACTTTATATTTAAAAATCACCTACTTAGTGACCTCCAGTCTGGCTTTCGCCCTGGACATAGCACTTGCACAGCTCTCCTAAAGGTTACTGAGGATGTACGGGAAGCGATGGAGTGTGGAAAATTAACGGTATTAGTTCTCATTGACTTTTCTAACGCCTTTAATACTGTTGATCATGACATACTCATCGCTCTCTTAGCTCATCTTAATATTTCTTCCAAGGAGCTAGATTGGTTCTCATCTTACATTCGGGATCGCCAACAGGCCGTTAGCATCGATAATACATTATCAGAATGGTGCGACCTGAAAACTGGTGTGCCACAAGGTGGTATTCTGTCACCTATTCTTTTCTCTTTATTCATTAATTTGATAACTTTTGGCCTCTCTTCCTCTTACCATCTATATGCTGACGATCTTCAGATCTATGCTCACGTTAATCCAAATTGTGTTAGCACCGCCATTGCCGACATAAACAAAGACTTGAAGCACATTTTTGAATGGTGCTGCAAATTCGGTGTCAATGTCAACTCTAAAAAATGCCAAGCAATAGTGATTGGAAGCAAGCACAATTTGAGTAAATTTGATATGATTAATGCGCCACCGGTTAAATTTAACAACATCGACATTCCGTTTATGCCATCAGTTAAAAATCTAGGACTTCACATAGATTCGACACTCAGCTGGAACATCCATATAGTTGAGATAGCTCGTAAAGTAACGTATTCGTTACGTTCACTTTATCGACACAAAAATTTTTTACCCATTAGGACTAAAACTCTGTTAGTGCAGTCTCTCATCTTACCAATTATTGACTATGCTGATGTATGTTACTCTAACATTTCCGAAGCCTTCCTAGACAAATTAGATCGTCTTTTAAATAGTTGTATTCGTTTTATCTTTAATCTCCGTAAATTTGATCACATTTCTCAATACCGTTCTAAGCTTAAATGGCTACCTATCTGCAAACGAAGACAACTGAGAACTCTATGTCAGTTATACTCAATCCTTAATGATCCAACTTCTCCTCAGTACTTGAAATCTAAATTCCATTTCTTAAGTAACACCCACGATTTGCAACTACGCTCTTTGTTTAACCTCAATTTATGCATACCTTCACACCGCACTGGTTTTTTATCCAACTCTTTCACACTACACGCTATAAAACTCTGGAACGGCCTTCCTGATTCACTACGACGAGCCCCCAATAGGGATCTTTTTAAAAAACGTGTCCGCAAATACCTTCTTGAGATGGTATAATTTTAGTTATTTTTTAATTTCGCTTTGTTAGCGTAGATGTGTATATATGTGTTTGTATCTAGTATAAGTATATGTGTATGTATAAGTATGTGTATCTAGTATAATTATATAAATCCGTTCATATGGATAAATATATAAATATAAGTATGTATGTATATTATATTAGTAATTTGTATGTATTTATTGATATGTAGTATACTTTATTTCTATAGCATTGTTACATGTATTAGTTTGTATTGTGTATGTGTAAGTAAGTAGTTTTATGGATATTCATTTCATTATTTTCATTGTTTTTTTAATTTTTAATATTGTGCCCCCTCATTTTTTTAGATTTCGGTTTACTATGTCGGTTGCCTGGTAGAGAATGCTTTAGCATTAAGTCCGCCATTTGTACGTTTTTTTTGTGTGCAATAAAGATTTTAAATAAATAAAATAAAAATATATTATTAATTCTTGTGTACTTTTTCTTGTGATATTCCTCATCATTAATATTTTCTTTTTATCTATGAATTTTAACACTTTGTTGGTTTTCTATTTTTTTTATTATCTGAAGAAACGTAGTCAGTGAAGCGTATAGATTTATGTGCATACAAGAATATTTATTATAGTAACTGGGATCTTCTTCTTACCAAACATGTGACAAAAAAGATAAAAATAATCTATCGTTATCTTACATGCTTTGCTTTTATATGCATTATTATGCATACTTTTATGCTTCTTTAATGTTTTATCTTTCTGTTATACTGAATCTTAGAGAATTTATTTATGTTAAAATCTACATTTAAGATTATGTGGTTAAAATAACTGGATATTAACGAGTATCTCGCAAGAAGTTAGGAATTGGTGTCAGATCGCATTTCATCTCTAGACCATTGTTTCAATTTAAAAAATATATTTTTTAGAAATATGTGATAAAATATATTTTTTAGAAATATGTGATTTTTAACACACAATGTTCATAATCCATGTACTCTGAGGTAACTTATGATATTTCCAACATATTGTACTGGAATGTAGTGTCTCATCATGGGGAAACGAATGTGACAGATATGAAATCGAAATAAACGTATCGTATCACAACACCTGTCTTCCGTGTTAGAGTACTTCCGCCTTTTCCGCTAAGGGACTTTCTACTAATTACATTTCTTTTCCCTATATTTTCATATTCAGGCTATTCGTTTCGAGCTCATTCTGAATGATTAGGAAAAATAATAATCATCTGACTACCGTTTATACGATTCCGCTTTCGAACCTAAATAAGGTATCAAATCTAAACTTATGTTTTTTTTACATTTAAGCCTCTTTACGAATTTATACCTAAGTGTATATAATTTTTTATATCAGATTTGATCATATTAAATTTAATTCTATTCTATAAAAAAGTTTTCAGTTCAAGAACTTGTTAAGAAGTAAAATTAGACATGCATCAAGACTTAATGCATCCATGTCTAATGACTGATTACTTAGTAATGTATTTGTTAGCCAACATGTATTCTGTATAATATTTTTTTCAGATTATAACTTATAGAAAAAGTTAATCATTTAGTTTGGAGTGACATTTAAAAAAAATATCGAAATAGTGAGGTTTTTGTCCAAATATCTGTCTATCTATCTATCTATCTATCTATTATATAAATATATATTTTCGCAGGTAAGGTAGATATGTAATACATATATTTACAGAAGTTACAGTGTTTCATGCAATCTTAATTAAATTATTTTTGTAATGTAAATTGAGGGAAAGGAAAATACATGTATATTTTTACCGATTTGTACTCACGTTAATTATATCGGAATTTTGCCTATTTAAGAATCTATTGACTTCATTGTACTTAAAAGAAATGAAATATTGACGAAGGTGACACAGTAAGCCAAAAGGTTTTTACCCTTATTTACTAAGGTAAAAACTTTTTGGCTTACTGTGGTACTTATTATTATATAATATTATTATTATAAGTACTTTATTAGGGGTGCCCGTGACTGCGTCCACGTAGACTGTAAAAAATATATTTTTATGGCTTATGATAGTAGTCATCAAAAGTGACGGGCAACAGCTAGTAATAATATCATAGATAGATTAATAGAAATACTTAAACAACTGAACATTTGTGTGTCTGTAGGTTCCTTTAGTACAATTAAGAAACCAGTAACATTACTTTACAAAGCACAAAAAAAAATTAAACAAACCCCGATACAAAAAGACCTCTAAAAAGAATAAAAATAATATTATTTTATTATGTACTTATTGAAATCATTGCGTCGGGGACCGCTTCATAAAGGAAGAAATTAAAATGCAAGTTACAAAGGCAAATAAAGAAATTACGATATCGAATCATATAGTATAAGTCCTCAATGATTAACTTCGTAAAATAGATACCATCGTCAACGTACGTACAATGGTCCCGCGACGCAACGACTTCAATAAGTACAAAATAAAATAATATTATTTTTATTCTTCTTTGAGTTTTATTTGTATCGGATGTGATTTTTCTTATTAACAGTTTATCAAAAATAAAAAAATATCCTGACAATCCAAAAATACTGCCAACATAATCTTTCAAGCAAATATCATCTTTCATGTATGCAATATCGTTCAATTTGCTTGCTTGCTCCTTAATCTGATTTAGTTTAAAGGATAGGAATTTCATTTTAGAATTTACTTTTTATGCCATGCTCTAAAAGTTAACGTGTTCAGAAATTGGTTTTTAAGATTGTGTTCTCTAAAATATGACATAAGATTTGGGGAATTAGTTAGAACGTATGTTCACAATACTAATATTAGCGCCAATTAATGTTTGAAAGTTTTCAATATACCTACTTATAGGAGAAATTTGACATAAGGAACATTTTTATTTTGTTAATTTTGTAAGTCTCATAATATTATAATTTTGAACGGTTAAATATAATTAAAATCATTTTATATGTATACCTACTACTAATATTTAGGTGAAAATTATATCTTTTATTCATTTTCAAAAATGTTTATAGCTATTCATTATTGCTAAAATTGCTTTAAAAGATTGTTTTAGTAAACGGTCGATATAATTTAATGTAAGCATATTTAAAAACGAAAGTTTCAATGTAAGCAAACAGTAGGTACTGACATTATGCCAGGGGAAGGTATCTACTTCCACACACTCCTGTCTAGGCGTCCTGTTTATATTATAATCATTTTCATTGTAATTTATTGGACGTTTCATAAGTTTCGCCTTGATGGAGAAGATCCAAATAAGATGAACTCCTAAACATAGCTGACGTCCTTTTGTAAAAGTTTTAATCAACACCAATCATAAAAAATACGCCTAAACATGGAAGCCGTGGATGATAAAAAAAACTCTAATTTTATTTTTAAAATGACACATTATCTGATTAAGTAATATCTGTTTAATGTTATAATAGGAACCATAGTTTAATTTAATGTACATATTTAAAAGATTTTATAACCGATTCTTGTTTAGGAAATTCAGCGCAATACAAACTTTTGATAAGTTGTGGCAAATACTTTTGTAATTTTTATTAGTTCTTAATAGACAAAGCTTATCTTATAGGCCCATACAAGTGATAAGCAAAAAAAATCTTTTTTTAGGTTCATTTTAAATATTATTCTTGTGTGAATTGAAACCGCGCACCGCCAATAATAAAGAGTAATACAAAATAATTCATCATGAATATATTTTTACTGAATTCACAAAGATCTCAGATGCTTTTAGGTGAAAAATATAATTTGGTTAAAGAAAGAAAAACCTAATTTATGAAATATTTGGCTACATTTTATGACTGAAACGAGAAATGAAATAATATATTTTATGATTATAAAAATATTATTTAGTATAATAAAAGTGCTTTTGAAATAAAATAAGTATGTTTCGTTTTATCTTCGTCGTAAAAGTAAACCAAGAAGCTTATAATTTACGATATTAAGTTTATTGCTATCCTTTTTTGTTTTTTATATTACTCCTTTTTATACGGCAGAATAATTCAGTCTTCTCATTTTTCAATTCTTATAATAAAAATAACAAAGGACCCTGATGGTTGTTATGTATATTATATTATCTATATATCTTTGTTTTAGGCGATTAATTCACCTTTTTAATTTACATCGAATTGATATAAATCCTAAATAGATATTTCTTCTGGGTATTATATTTGTATTATTTTAAAGAATCTATAAATACCTCTTTGAAGTATCTAAATATAATCAACAGATTAAAAGGAATCAAAATAAAAAAGAACCGGAGATTTTAAAAAGACCTCATTTACTTTGTATGGTTTTTTTTTAAGTCAAGAGTAAGTAAATTGTATAAACTTAAAACTTACTATGACACCATAGTTTGCACCTGCGTTTAACGTTCTTTACCGGGCAAATGAGATATTTTCTGGCCGTACAAAGTAGCCCATATCACTTCTTATCTATATTTATCCAAAATGTCATAAAATGGGTGCAGTGGTATAAGCGTGAAAGCGGAACAGATAAATAGGTAGACAGATTAACTTTCGAATTTATAATATTAGTATGGTTTATCAATATTTTTTTGTTTAATTTAAAATAAAATACAACACATGTACTTGAATTAGAACACAAATCAACGACTGACTGACGTAAATTATTGGTTTTAGAGATCGCTTTAAAAATTACAAGTCTTTGAGGTTGATGTGAAAGAATAGAAAAACATTATAAAAATGTAAGACATTTTTAAAGATATTATTAAAGAAATATTAGAAAATGATACTTTGACAGTTTTTAATTCTTTGCCTACTCAAAAATGTACTAGGTGTATTTTAAATATTTTTTTCTGAAGAGAATAATTAGTAGAAATAAAGTAAAGTAAAAATTGCATCTTGCGTTTATTGGAACTCTCTTACCACAAAGAATCGCCAACGACAGTCGTTCTATTCTTTAAAGCACTTTATGACACTGTTCACAAATACACTAAACTGTTTACCATTTAAACACTTAATTATCACTGTTACACAACTTAGTTTCTCGATCTCACACTCAGCGGTTTATTATAACTGTTGCACTTTTATCACAATAATACCACCCCACAACTTGTACTCCCCATTTCACACAATGCCTTCTCTTACCCGAACTGCGATTTATATACTTCTTATTCTTAGTCAAATCAGTATCCAATATTACATTTATTTTATCAATTAAACTTCTATACAGACATTCAATTGTTTTAGTCAAATCAACAAATTATATCTTTATTTTTAGTCAAAACCAAACTACTACATGTATAAAAGCTAACACGTTGAAGAAGTATATGTCATACTGCTTTAAAGATAAAGCTTTATGACAGTTATTTTTGACAAAGTTCAAGAGAACTTTATTTTTAAAGCGTACATTGCCGTAGACAACAGATTTTTATCTAGTGATATGACATTGTGTAAACTTATCCGCCATAACGATAGTGATCCTTATCTCTATGGTATTACCTACTGTTTTCAAAAGGCTAGTTAAGTGCCTTCTATCACTTGCTAGAACGAGATACATCGAAAAGTGCTATCACCTCGAGGATTTTGACGCATGGGATAACGTTTAGCTGTATTTCGTTCTAGAAAATGACTTAGGCAGTATTTAAAAATAATGAATACGATAAATAAACTAAAAATACAAAATCAAAAACATTTATTGAGAGTAAATTAAAAAAAAATGGTCAGGTTAACACATATTCTTTTATTTTCCACTTCGAGAACCTCTTATAAAAGAAATGACAAATAAATTACAATAAAAATACAGCCAAATGTTTTTAAACTACTTACAAAACAATCGATGTCACTAAAATGTTTCCATTTCCAATTTTTTCTGTGCAATCTTTTCGATCCATTTCTGTCGTTAATTAACGTCCGTGGGAAATCAAGAATAATAATCCGTGGATATATCATAGACATGTTTCAGAAATTATTAGAATAATACTGGATTAAACTATCGATAACTGTACTTTTTATCACACTATTGCAAAGATATATAGAAAACTTAAAAATGCTAAAATATCATAATAAATATTACATATAGCAGTGTTATAATTGGGCCATAAGACATTTATTTATTGACATTATAATTTGTAAACCAGTTAAAAAAATACAAATAGTTGTATTGTAACGAAGAAAAACGTAAAAAAATACCATGTCAGATTACTTACCGATGGAAAGTTACGTTTTGAACTTAATTTTCTTTCCGGGAAGAATAAGATTTACATCTCCTTATAATGTAAGACATTGCTCATGCTATTAGGTTAAAGTTTCTATCAACGAAACGGAGAAAATATTTTTATAACTATATGAATTCGTAAATAAACTAAACAAGAACACACCACTGACAGCCGACATTAAACACAACCAAAATGTGTAAGCGTTGTAAGTAAAATATGAATTATACTTTCCAATTTACCATCATAATGGTGAAAAAATGGTGAACATTTGACATTTATAAGTTCACATTTTGCTGTTCGGACAACTTTATATTTGTTTCTTTCATCATTATGTTTTCACTGTATGAAAAAAGAAGACAATTGTTACGCACAATTAAGTCTTTAAATTTAGGCTACTTCTATGTTTTAGTTATTGTTCTGAGGGATCAACAGAATGGCTGACAATATAGTCAGACATCTTTTAGTTTACATAGGGAATTTAAGCAGAAGAGTAACAGCGAATACACCATAATCACAATTATTAGGTAACATCTTACACACAAAAGTAACACTAAGTACACTCATCATGTAGGTATAAAATATATATATAATAATAATAATAATATGTAATAACAATAATAATACAGGACAAGTTAGTCAAGTTCCCTACGCAGCGAATGGCTTTTTAAAAAAAAGATTTTATTTTAATTAAGATGGTATTTAATTAACAAGTTACCACTTAGACTACCTTAAACAGACTAAACTTAATATTAATATTATAAGCTAATACGGGTGGGAGCAGACCACCCAGTAGAGTTATTCGCATTGTCCAGTTACTTAGAATATTGGCTTCCCATGGGTGGTAGACGCTAACTCAGCGGAGCCACCTGGCTGGCGACGAATGGAATGTGTCAGCTCAGCGGTTTGGGGCGACGTAACTCCTCCCTCCTTAAGATCGAAGTTATCCGGTAAAACAGGAGAACTTCGGAGACACACTTTTAATATAAATTTACGTTTTTTGAAAATTAGAATACACATAATCACTGAAACCATAATATACAGTCCAATTGTCCATACACTGATATTTTTGACTATTCGGTTATTTTCAGCACTTTCACTTATTTCAGGTTTCTTCAAAGTGTAGGCCAGAAGTTTCAGGTCCGTAAGGTCAATACCTTTTATATTTATTGCTTTCAAACTTGAAGTTTCAGGAACGTATATTGAAGGCAAATTAACTATTGGTAGCATAGAATAAGTTTCGTTTTCTAAAATGGTCTGATGCTTTTTCAGGGTTATAGATCCAATCTTTACCTGGCAGGGGTCATCTAGGGTGACTATATAAGTTCCTTTAATCTTCTGTCGGTAAATTTCATCAAAACATATTCTAGTAAGTATTTCTTCTTTTCTTGCAAATAGGGTCCATGTATTAGATTGCAGCGGTTGCAGCACGATGTCCTCCGTGATTACAGGAACAGGGTTGCAAATTGATGTATTTTCAGCATAGCTCATTAATTCAGTAATACAGGGATCAGTATTGAATTGAATAACTTCACTCTCGTAGCACAGGAAACTCGCCTTTTCAATCTCCTTGCAGGGTTTATCTAAAGACCTAGTTTTCAACCCTTTTGCTATTATGTAAGGATATTTAGGAACAATAATGAAAGTGGAGTCATGGGACAGCACAGGTATAGGAAGTAATTTATAATAGATATAAGTGTCATTTTCAATTATAGGTATTTCTAAAAGGTAGTTAATGTAGTTTCCTTTGAGGTATGCTTTTATTGAAATAGTTTGTTCAATTTTCATTAAATTATTCAATACAGGACTATATGCTAGCTTTTCTAACTTACTTATATTTTCTAATGTATTTAAAAGCGTGTTAGAGTTAATAATTGATTGGTGTAATACTCCTAATCTACTTAATGCAAAACTGGTTTCTATTTCATTTAATTTTATATAGTTTTTCATATTTAATAGCGTCATTATTATCTAGATTTCCTGTAATTATTTTAATAATAGATCCTAAGGGGTTAATAAGTCCACGTTTAACTCTAACAGTTGGATAAATCTGTTCTAATTTCATCATGGTTAAATTTTTAACATAGGTAGCTTGTATCTTAACATCTATAAAATTTTCAATAAAATCATTTTCAAAATTATTAACTAACTTATCTAGCTGGGTACATTTATAAAAATTGTCTTTTAAATCATCTATAATAGGTTTTAAATCTAACGTTTTGACAATAGTCCATTTATCGTTACTTACTATAGCTAGACCATTTCTTAATGGCAGCACTCCAGGGTTTTTATTTAACTCCTGAAGTTGAAGGGCCTGGGACCACGTCACCAGCATCATGACCAGCAGGTGGTACCTGTGGAGGTCGTTTAACATTCCTTATTGGAATTTTGGTACTGTGATCGTTATTTCTTAAAACAGGGACTGTGCTCCTATATATTTCATTAGTTACTTGAGCTTTTACATAGCGAGGTTTATCTTTACTTTTTCTTTTATTAGTGCTTTTTACAAATATTGTATCTCCTGGCTTTATTCTAAATTCCGTTTCACCACCTCTCTTTTCAATATATTTTTCTTTAGATTTAATAGTTTTATCAATTATATATTTATACAAGAATTTAGTTCGTTTGACATTTTCTTTAACGAGTTGTTGAAAATACTGTTTTTCAAAATCTATATCAAATGTATTTCTAGATTCCGTCTGTCCAAATAAGACTTCAAAGGGGGTAAAACCAGTAGTTGAATGTATTGAATGATTATAGGCCATTATAGCGTACGTCATTACGGAAGCGGCATCAGTATATTTATGTTCATATTTAGCTATCCTATATATTTCTAAAATGGTTGAATGGAACCTTTCTATGAGTCCCATGGAATTAGGATTATTAGCCGTTCCTATGTGAATTTCAATTTTATACATTGCTAAAAGCTCTTTAAATAAAGCGTTATTAAATTTAGTACCTGGATCAGCACTAATTTTGAGAGGTACACCGTAAAAAGAGAAATATTTTATTAAGGCTCTTACTATTTCAGGTGTTGTTCTATTTGGGATCTCAAATGCTTGTCCAATTTTACTAAATGAGTCAATAATTGTTAGATAATACTTAGCTTCAATAGAAAATACGTCTATAAAGAGTTCTTGTAATGGTTTAGTTTGAGTTTGGGTTAATTGTAATTTGGGTTTAATTGGGTTTCTATCGTACTTCATTTTTTTACATATTTCACAAGAGTTAATAACACTTGATACAGTTTCTTCCATATTATGCCAAAAATAATTTCTTTTAATATGTCCTAATGTTTCTCTAATGCCTCGGTGGCAAGTTTTTCCTTCGTGATATTTTTGAACTATTTCTAGTTGATCAGCTTCGTCTTCCATCAGACTTACGCGTTTTGTACATTCCCTAAATTGAACACATTCTTTTTTAAATAAGGATATTACTATTTCTGTAAATTGCTTGCGATGTATATCATCCTCAAAGTATATAAAATATTTAGATTTATTCTTAATATATTCCTTTAAAAATTGCTTAACTAAATCTGGTCTATTTTTAGGTAAATGAACTTCTAAAATACGCTGTTTTGGTTTAGATATATCCTTTACTGCAAGTCTATCTATGAACCATGTATATACTAAAATTTGATTGGGTTTCGTATCTATCGCTTCCTGTAATATAGGAATACCTTCTGATTCTGTGTCACGTGCAGAATGAATCGTGTCACTTTCAGAAGCCGTTAAAGTAGAACTGGAAGGACATGGTATAGAATAAGGTGAACCATTCCTAGATCTAACTGAAAGGGTTGTTTCTGAATCTGTATCTTGGATATTTATGGATTTTTTCTTTTCAGTTTCAAATATATTAGATGGTCGGGATTCGGGAAAAGTAGCTTTTTTTGACTTTTCTAAATCTTTCAATTGTTCAGTAACTATTCTAATTTCTTCAAGGGGATCTACATTTACCATGGTTGAAACATTATCGTCCTCATCTATAGCGTTCAAACGGATTCGTGATAGTGCATCAGCGTTACAATTGCTCTTACCACTCTTGTGTATGATTTCGAAATCATGGTAAGGGATATCTATGTAAAAATTTTCAAGTTGTTCAACGGTCTCGTCATGATTTGTCATCTTATTCGTATTTTCAATAGTCGGGTCACTATGGTCGTCGTAATAGTCTCTACTGTTATAACTTTCAATTTCAGGTTCGATTTGCTGAACTAAGTGTTCGTTCAGGCGGAAACCTTGTGGTTTCATAGGTGGAGCTGTTCTCATGCTCACATCCGTATTATGTGTTGGTCGTTGGTTACCAAAAGGGTGTTGGCCTTGATTTTGATTAAATGTAGGTCTATATCCATTTTGATTAAATTGGGGTTTATATCCAATTTGATTTTGAGTAAATTGGGGCCTATATCCATTTTGATTTTGAGTAAAATGGTTTTGTAAGGGTAGCTTAATTTGGTTACTAGGGGTGATACCAAATTTAAATTTAGATGATTGCTGTGGTATAGTTCGTTGGAATGGAAGAGGTTTAAATGGGGGTTGTTGCTGATTTTTAAAATGTGAAGGATAATTATTTGATTTCATAGTATTGAAAAATGGTTTCATCATATTCCTTTCTAGATAAGGGTTAGATGATATTGCAGAATTAGATTGGGGGTGCTTCATCATTTTATTTCTTGAGTTATATTGGTGCATGAAATTAACTTCCTCTAATACTATACTTAAGGCTTTTTCTAGTGAGTTGCATGATTTTAAGCGTACTATCCTTAATAAATCTTCCGGTAAATTATATAAAAATACATTCATAGCTAAATTATCGTATATCGTGATTTTACTTTCTCGTAAGCTTATATTTGTTAATAAATTTACTTTAGCAATTAATGTGCTTTTGGTATGCTGAATTCTATTACAAAAATCTAGATAAGATTCGCTATTTTTAATTTTTAAAGTTTCTAATTCTATAGCTATACATTCTTCTGAACGCGGATCACCGAAATGTTGTTCTAATGCTGATTTAAGACTGTTCCACGTAATTAAATCTTGTCGTTCGCTTATTAAACTAGCCGCTCGACCTATTAATTTGGAAGTTATTATGTGAAAAAGATATAAATCTTGTGCTGGATTATTTTCTACTACACAAGTTTGGATTACGTATTCACATTTACGAATAAAAAGGGATAATAATTTTTCATCTCCATCAAACTTAGGGATAATGTTGCTGATTTCTACGGGAATTTTCACTATATTTTCCATTGTCACTAATTATAGTACACACAATTTAATATAATAAAATATTTTAATATAATTAATATATTTTTACAAATTATATTTATTCGAATTATTTTTTGTTATATATTCAATTATAATTATTAATTAAATTATAATATTGATTCAAATATGAATTATAACTTTATTTCACTTCGATATTATTTCATTACTTTATAAAAACACTTAAAACAAACGTCAAAGAAATATCTAAGAACCTTTTTAATTTTTAAAAGGAATCTACAATTAAATTGACACATATATCTAGGGTTGATTAGGAAATGAATAGATAGGAATAGCTTTAGGGTCTACTCACCAAATCATTTCCCTCGTGAGCCTGAAGGTAGCAGTGTCTTCAACAGCCAGACGCTCGTTCACGTAATATGACAAATTTATTTATCTGGTTCGGATTCCGAGAATTACGCTTGAAAACGTACGTCGCGGTAATTTTCTTTTATTTTCCGGACGCGGAATCCTACCGGCTGCGCCAGTCAAGTTCCCTACGCAGCGAATGGCTTTTTAAAAAAAAGATTTTATCTTAATTAAGATGGTATTTAATTAACAAGTTACCACTTAGACTACCTTAAACAGACTAAACTTAATATTAATATTATAAGCTAATACGGGTGGGAGCAGACCACCCAGTAGAGTTATTCGCATTGTCCAGTTACTTAGAATATTGGCTTCCCATGGGTGGTAGACGCTAACTCAGCGGAGCCACCTGGCTGGCGACGAATGGAATGTGTCAGCTCAGCGGTTTGGGGCGACGTAACTAGTTACATACATTGATCTAACCCCTAAGTAAGCAAATTATTTCCTTGTATATATAGACAACGATACAAATACTTAGAAATACACATATAAGTACTGAGAATATATTTAATAAACGACCAAACCCAGAAATACATACATGCCTGTGTCCCTGTCGGGGATCGAACCTGAGCTCCATTGAGTCGCTATACGTGAGGCGTCTGCGCTAACCACTAGGCCAACGGGGCGGTAAATATTATCACTATATTTGTCTTTTGGTTTCGTCGCCTAATAGTTTTTATGCTAAAAACATAATTGTTCAAATAACATATGAAAACGAGTATTTTAGGTCAAATGTGATTTCTTAAGAACGTGACACATTTATGTGCAAAACGCTTTTACTTCTAACTAAAGAGTATCTTAAAAACCGATTTTTCAAACGTCCTTCAATATATTTTAAACGCTTAAGAGAAATTTTCCGTTAAGGATCATTGTAAGTTCTGTTATTCGGTTGAGAATTTGATATATTTTATGATAGAAATAGTATTAAGAGGATTTTTTTAAATTAAAACGATTTATTACATATATGACACTTGTGGGACCTATTAACAATACTAAATTGCTGGTCAATATCAGTTTTTATTGTAATTAACGGATTAATTCAGTCATCTTTGAGTAACAACTCTTTACTAGAATTCTAATTTATTTTCTCATATCAGTTAAACCTGTAACTGCAATAGTCATTACTATTCATAAATGCATTTTATATAAAAGTTAAAAATATTTACAGAGTTTTTTGCTAGTTCTTTTCCACGGACCCCTTTAGAAGAGTTTTAGAATTTGTTTCATAAGTATAATCTAGAGCTATTCCATACGAATAATAAAAACTTTTCTAAACTTGTTTAATGTCAAAAGCTTTTGTGTTTCGAATTTTAATTTCCTGTCAGCATAGTGTATTGACCTATTCTGTAATATATTTACGTTAAAAACTCTATAGCGGACTTTGTTAGCGTAATGCTAGTAATGTTAAATTTTCAAGGATTATTGAATAGTATTAAAATGGATGATAAATAAAATAGTTTATTTTGAAAACTAATTCAAGATTAGTGTGAATATGATCCCGTGACGTCTTACTAATGCGATGATAGTAAGTTTTGAGTGTTAGTAGTGTCCCACCCCCCGTCTCTTAACCTGGTGGTAGACCTGGTGGACACCAGGGAATGAAAAAAAAAAGTTAAGAAAGTTAATTATATATTTTAAGTAAATAGAGGGTCGTGGGTTCGTCCGATGACCGAGGATGTGCAGAACTCCGTATAGACAACAACCACTGGCCTTGTATTTGTTGAATGCAGTGAAGTACGATGCCGTGGTAATTTTGGCGGGGAGACAGCAATTGTCCAGCACTGTAGTAGGTAGAGTAGAAAAGAAAGCGCCAACGGTCCTTAAACCGCTGTTAGGCCTAAGCCAGAAACCCTGAAATCCCATTTATCGGGTATTATATTATGTGCATTCAAACTCAGTTTGACTGCCACCAGCCGGTACGCTAAAGAAAGCCAAAGCGGTGTTTCTATGCAAGCAATAGTTTTCAAGGATGAGGCAGTCAAACTTAATGTAATTTTTAAAACGTTACCCTCCTTTTTAAACAGTAGCCGGGTAACGTCTTATGTAGCAAAGAATAATATAAAAACTTATGTAAAATACTAATATAAATACTACGCTTAAGAGGGTAAGCCACAGAATCTGCGTCATGCTATAATCTAATACAATAATACAAGTTCTATTTTTGAAAATATCTTTAAACATGTATAGCCATGTTAAGCTTATTTAAATTTATATAAATATAGAATGTAAAAAACCGATACGGGCAGGGATTCGAACCCGCGACTACTGGGAAACCGTCCCGTCGCTCTACCAACTGAGCTACCGTATCGCTGTCCGTCTCGGTGAATTAAGCATTCTATATGTGATCGTCCTTATCGGGACGATCACATATAGAATGCAATTTTTTACATTCTATATTTATATAAATTTAAATAAGCTTAACATGGCTATACATGTTTAAAGATATTTTCAAAAATTGATTTCGGTAGTGGTATCTTTTCAATGTTTATCTATACTGCAAAGTTAGAAACATTGGTTAGGATTTTCGAAAGAAACCTAATAGATGTCACCACCGTCCCGATAAGGACGATCACATATAGAATGCTTAATTCACCGAGACGGACAGCGATACGGTAGCTCAGTTGGTAGAGCGACGGGACGGTTTCCCAGTAGTCGCGGGTTCGAATCCCTGCCCGTATCGGTTTTTTACATTCTATATTTATATAAATTTAAACAAGTTCTATTAACTACACTACAATATATAACCACTGCATTGAAAGTATATCCAACGTCAGGAAAAATGAAACTTATACTAAAGTGAACATATATTTAAAATGGTATAAGAAGAATACCGAAGCAAAATTAAATGAAAATCGAATATACTTACATTATATATTCACTTATTAAAAACTATAAAACAACAAATGCATAATAAAAACACTCACCCGAAATGGGGTTTTAAAGTTAATAAAAATATTTAAAAACAATAGAAAAAGTCGCAACTTTTTAAGACCTCTAATGACCTTAGCAATTGTAAATGAGTACGATATGCACGATACGGCTAATAGCAGCCACTTTAGTAGGTCCTCTGACTGCTGTAGGTCAGGTTGAGGTGCGCGGTGGCGCAGCGGTGCACCCCGCAAAGCCCCCTTGTCGGCCAGACCGGTTGCAAGCGCGTACGCACTCAACACAGCACCCGCTATGCTAATTATTGCTCTGCTATATCTCCGTAACGGCTATAAAACCGGTAGCCGTTAGCCTTTAACCTTTTAACCGATAGCCTTTAAATATTAACTCTCATTTTTTACAAATATTAAACACATTTATTTATAGTATTTTTTTTAATTCAAATTTATTAACATATATTTTTTTTATTTACCCTATTTTATTTTTTTTTACCTTGAATATTATTAATAAGCGTGTTTATTGTTGTTTTTAACTTTTATTTAATTTACACTAAGGTTTTATTTATGAAGCGTGTTTTTTTATTTGTATTAAGTATTATTTTTTTCATAACAACGCGTTGTCATCGGTCCTTGATATATTTGCAATATTTAAAATTACTCCGATAAATCAAAGTTAAGATATATTTGAATCTAATAAAAAAGTATTAATATAAACTCATTGCAGTTTATTGTACAGGAAACTTTTTGTAATTCATGTCATTATAGATTCGGTGCCTGTAATTTCCCGAAGAAAATGTTGTAAACAAAATTTTTGGGTTTGTACTCATAAGTGTAAATTTCAACCGTTATATTACACTCCTCAATTAAGTTTTTAATTAAAACCATCGTAAAACTGCGTGTAATATCACTAATAAACTTTAAAATTTTCATACTGAAGTTAAAATATAACGTATTCACATTGAAACGTTTTAAAGAGCACAGCTCTTAAGTTATTAATGTGAGACGTAAACGTTCTCTTATATCGTAAGGACGCTACAAACTGATGGACCAACGATCATTGCAATTAAAATGATACCTGTCATTTGCTTAATAGACTTTTGCTCGATTCTGAGCGATCTCTTAGGATAAATATACTTTTTATGTTTAAATTTATATAGTCTCTTAAAATAATACCTAAAAAGAAATAGTTATAAAAAACGACTAAGGCATTTTCACGATATACCATATTCAAATAATATATATTACAATAATAATATTTCGATAGAATTGTGAATCTATTTCTAGAGCTTTCAATAAACTGAATCTGAAATAAGAATTATGTTTCTGTATAGTTTTAAAATTTAATTTAAATTCTGATTTATTTAATAATCAGCACAACATTTTAAGCACTTATGGTCTAAAATTAATAATAATTAATAAAAATCTATCAAGAAAACTGTCAGTGCCGTATCAAATGCTATATTTTCCGCAAGAAAGTAATTATTATTTTATACACAAAGTATGGTCCTGGGATATAAAAAAATATTTTTAATTAATGTATGATTATGAAGGTATCATGCTAAATAAACTTATTGAAGACCATACATACTGTACATTTATAATTTTTAATAAATCTTAGAAAGCTAAAAGTCTAATACACGAAAAAAATCATTTAATCAATCAATCAATTAGTCATCTCACTTTACTGTTAGCTTAAAACAAAACAGCACGAGCTAATTTTCTTCATACAAAATAAGGCCTTTTTTGAAGTATCTAGCTGTCCTTTATTTTGCGGTCCCCAGACGAAACGACTTTAATAAGTACATAATCGTATTATTTTATTCTTTTTAGACGTATTTTTATATCGGGGTTTTTTTATTTTTTTTTATGTTATCCAAAATGAAGCACTACATTCATTTTTTTAGGTTTTTACTATCAATATTGTGTAAAAACCGTTCACCACCACTAATAAAAGCTCTATGTCTTGGAGACACCTGCTTCTATTTCGACCAAACATAGCTAAGGACCATCTCGACGAACCAAGCTTTCGATTAAAAAAACCGCAATCTAATATTCAAAGTTGTCAACGCCTTTGGCTGCTATGTTGCCACAGGCAGAAACACAGATACACAAATACACCGGTTAAACTTATTATAATTATTAAACTCTTTTTGAATCGGGGGTTAAAAAATTTACAAATATTGCCTCTTGACATAAGTTAGTGCATGTTTCATTTTTCATACAATTTGAAAATATTTTAGCTTAGCTTAAAATAAAAATAACAAGGGTACCAAGAACGCCTTGGTCTGAGTATAAAAGCAGTCAATCAATATCAAAAATAAGTTTAAAATGTATGCGGTCTTAATGTCAAAGATTTCTTATTTCTCATATAAATATTTGGTAAGTATTTCATGGAATCCCATCAGTGTAGTTTACTTCAGAATATAATTACTTTTTTCTTTAAAAGTGCTTATCAAACAAACAGACAATCGAATATGAAGGATATTTTCAAATTAAAATGTACGATTCTTGGCAAACTTGAATCGCAATAGTTTTCGCCTTTACTCGATATTCAAGTAGAATATTTTTTGTGATATCGCCAAAAACTGACATTGTTTCTCACTCGCAAGCTTTATAAGAATTTTTCAGAATGATAAAGCAAGGCGTTAAAAGTCCTCCGCACGCTAGCGAACTGGATAGAAATCTAAAAAACCTGGTCCACTTTGAAACTATTACTATGCTATAATATATTTCATGATCGGGCATGATAATAAATTGGTCCTAGAAGTTTTAAGCTTCCAAATCATCTAATAATATTCTTTGAATTATATTTATTATTTTGATCATTTTATGTACAATCTCATCAATATTTAAATTTATACCCTTTTTTTATAACTTCAATCAAATTTGCAACACCATCTGTGGGTTATTTCAATTTACCTGATGCATAATTTGAACCATGTCCTCAATGAAATAGCTTTTTGAAGTTTCTAATAATTTAATTGACAATTTAAAATGAAAGAAGTGAATGTTATGCATAGAATTAATATACATAGAATATAGGTGAGCCATAGGTATTCGTATGAGTGTCAGTGAAAGACAGTTAAAAAAAGATGCAAGATATCACACTGTTTGTCTTTGTCTAATTACACATGCACAAAAAAATATTCATGACGCGTTTTTAATTTAAATACTTTGAGATCTTTTTAGGACATCCTCTAAATGTTTGAGTTTTTTACTATTTTATCTAGACTGAGTTAAAACATTTGTGTAAAAAATTTTCTACACTCCTTTTTGAAGACTATATTGAGTCAATACGAAAATATTCGAAAAAAATCGTATAATATCGATACTAAAAAAAACGTTTATCGATACGAAAAATGGCAACAAGAATTTAACAAAAAGATACATCTAAGTATTTATTTTAGACACGTCAGAAAAAGTTCACAAAAAATATTTCTTATCTAAATATTCCCTGTAATATTAGTTATATATTATGATAGTATTATTATACGCTTCGCCAAATTGCTTCGAAAACATGAAGATTGAGGATATTGCAACAAAAGCTTTTTGTTCCATTCTTGATTTCGGCTGATTGATTCAAATTAAGTATAAAAGAAAAGGGATGAAATAAATGGAATCGAGTAGAACATTACATTTATATCTTTATAGCGAATGAAACTGGAAAGATTAAATCAACATTGTTTTGGGTCTTTACATTGTAATATGGTTTTTGCTGAGCATTTCAAATTTATTATTGTTACGATTTATTATTATTTCATTTTAGCTTTAGCTGCTTCTAGTGAAACGACTCTCAGTATGAGGCTTAATGATTAATTATTCTTGTTAAATAAAAACATGTAACATGTATGATATATCACATTATGACATATGTAGATCATATAACTATGTTAAATAATAGTTATACACAACACCAATTAAATAATAAATAAATAAGTACTAAACACTTCACAACCGATAAGGGCAGGGACTCGAACCCGCGACTACTGAGACTACTGAGTCCCTGCCCGTAGCGGTTTAATTTTCATTCTATATTTATATAAATTTAAATAAGCTTAACATGGGTATACATGTTTAAGGATATTTTCAAACATTAATTTCGGTAGTGGCATCTTTTCAATGTTTATTTATACTGCAAAGTAAGAAACATTGGTTACGATTTTCGAAAGAAACCTAATAGATGTCACCACCGTCCCGATAAAGACGATCACGTATAGAATGCTTAATTTACCGAGACGGACAGCGATACGGTAGATCAGTTGGTAGAGCGACGGGACGGTTTCTCAGTAATCGAGGGTTCGAGTCCCTGCCCGTATCGGTTTATTTTTCATTCTATATTTATATAGAATATGTGAAGCTTGTTTTTGAAACTTGTTAACTTTATGAACCCTGTTCTAATAAAAGAATATTATTATTATTATTATAAAAATAAAAATAATTGCAGCAAACCTTACAGTAGCTAAACTACCTACCTAACCTAGCTGGCAGAAAGTTATTGTGCTTTTTAAGATGGTTTTCATGTTACAAAACTTATTTACTTTAAAACATTATAACATTTTATACATTTATTCACATTGAATCAACCTCTTTCACCAGTTCCTTCTCCTTTTTGTACGCAAAATAAAAAAAAAATAAAAATCTATTTTTCAAATAATATTTGAAGAGTCTTCTATGCTTTTCAAGGCAAGTTTAATTGGTACCAATACAAGTCTTATAATCTAGATCGTTATTATCATAAAAAAAATTAAGTAAGAAAAATATATTCGTAAACTAAACAAGTAAGATATTGCACAGTTTTAATTTATTTTAGATACCATTTTCAATTTATGAAAGTTCCAAAACACATAGGGTATATATTGAATACAAACTTGGAACTGAAAAGCGCTGTCTGCAAAAGATTTTATCAAATGACGTGGAAATTTAAACTTCATTAGAGGTTATCGATAAATTCTGAAAGAGTTTCAATGAAGTTGCGAATTTAGCTCTTTCCTACGAGGTATCATAATTTACTATATTTTGAGACAAAGTTTCGAAAAGGTTTTCGTTTTAGGTTTTTTTTTTCACGTCTTTTTTCTGTTATTAGTAAAAATAATATTAATAATATTAAAAAAACATATCTGTTTACAAAATAAGATTAAGTGAGGATTAAATTAAAGAATTTAACATAAGTAAAATGATTCAATTGGTAATTCTAATATGTATATGTATAACGTAATATGTATAACGGTATGACGGTGTAAGCAGTACAGTTAAAGTAAAAATTATATATTTTTTTATCTTGTTTCAAATCTTGATTATAGTAGATTGATTAAAAGAGAGCTCTAGTAACATATATTCTACTATATGTTACAAGAACTATAGAAAGACGTTGCTATACATACATCACATATATTCTAAAGATAATAATAATATCGCTTAATAATAATATTTTGCCTATGTGAATAGCAACTTCATCAATTTGTAAAAGATACATTCGCATAATTAACAAGTTTTGATCAACCTTTTTCGTTTTTAGAATAACAATAAGTAGGGATCAAATATAAACTTCTCTAATATCTTAATTATAATCTTATTATATATTAAATACCATTGATATTTTATAATATTAAAATGTTATGAAGTGAATTATTTTCGAATACAAGTCGATGCCCCAGACTCAAAATTACTTACTAAATTCTACAGAAAATGAAATATTAGACCACAAGAAACATATAAATATTAATAATAATAAGAAGTTCAATAGATAATTGTTCACAAACATACGATTTTAGAAGTTCGACAAATTAGTTTCTACGTTAAGAAAATAACGATTTAATCCCATAAATCTTATATTCATTGTCTTGGTGGTAGACCATAACATCGGGTCGCCGGCAAAGTTACCACCCATCGGGCAGAGTCGTGCCGCAAAGCGACCTAGTCGTGTTCCGGCACGTTGCTCAATGAAGCCGTTTATGGGAAATGGGTCTGAACAGCTGCGGTGCGTTTGCGAACCGGTTTGACGTCGAGTTGGTGTTTGTTTTGTCGGGTGTCTAGTCGAGGAGGGTAGCGGGATCCGAAGCGACGGCTTTCCGCTGGCCGCCCGCAGATAGTTGGGGGCCCAATTAGTGGGTTAGCCACCCACGAAAGGCTGCCCCGCCAGCTGCGTAAAATCCCAGGGTGGCTCCATCGTGCTGGTTGGCGACCAGACGAGGAGGCCCGATGGCGATCCCTGGGGGGGTTCGGGCGTCCCCGCAGTCTCCAGACTAGCCTCCCAGTGGCAAGACATCACCAATTTCGACGTCGGGGTCGATACGTACCGCCTCGTTCAACTGCCATTTCCCATCCCTATTCACTTTTATTTTATTTTTTTATGAGTAAAGTTAAAAAGAAGAAAATGTTTTTACAGCGGTTGCACTCCTCCTCATTTAAAGTGCACCTCACTAATATCAGGGGTTTGCACTCTAATATCCTAGCTGTCCATCACCACCTGGAGACAGAGCAGCCGCACCTCTTCTTTTTGACGGAGACGCAGATACAATGTCCTTTGAGCGCTGCGCACCTGCATTATCCCGGATACACGTTAGAGCACAATTTTCGCTCACGTGCCGGAGTCTGCGTGTACGCGCGGAACGACCTCTGTATCCAGCGTCTCCGTCACCTTGAAGACCCCACTTTTTCTTCTATATGGGTTTTACTAGACACAGGAAACGAAAAAATCCTGTATTCCTGTGTCTACCGTTCGCACAGCGGTGACCAGGAGACAACTAGATTATTTGAGTATCTCGGTGAGGCTGCTGATATGGCTTTGCATCAGTACCCTTCAGCGCAGCTTGTTTTTCTGGGGGACTTTAATGCTTGTCATCAAGACTGGCTGTTCCCGTACCAGAAAACCGACCATGCTGGAAGAGAAGCGCGGAAATTTGCGTTGTCCTTGGACCTCTTTCAGCTGGTGAGGCAAGCGACAAGGGTACCAGATGTGGTAGGCCATACAGCCAATTGCCTGGACCTTCTGCTGACAACTGATCCGGACAGGTATCGTGTTGAGGTCACCTCCCCCTTGGGAACCTCCGATCACTGTCTGGTGAAATCTGTGTTTACATATTCCCCACCAGCTCTCGAACCACATGGTGTTAGGCGAGTATGGAAATACAAGTCAGCAGATTGGGATGAGATGCGGCACTTCTTTGCATCTTATCCTTGGCGGCAGGTCTGCTTCTCTTCTTTGGATCCGTCGAGTTGCGCGGATGCTATAACCGATGTGGTGCATCAGGCAATGGAGTATTTTATTCCTTTTGCTGAAGTTCCCGTCGGTGGCAAAGCTCGCCCATGGTTTAATGCTGAATGTGGTCATGCTCAAGACCGAAAACATTCGGCATACCTCATTTGGGCTGATGCTCGAAGCCGCAAAACTCCGGATCTAAGTACAAAGAAGAGAGCCTTTAACCTAGCTGCCAAGTCCTACAAAAAGGCATTGCGGAAGGCTCGTCTCGATCGAATCGCTAAGAATGGCGAAAAGCTCTCTGTCAAACCAACTGGCAGTCGAGCTTTCTGGTCTCTTGCGAAAGCGATCGAGTCGAATTTCTGCCAACCCTCACTGCCTGCTCTGCTGAAGCCGGATGGATCCCTGGCCCACACAGCAACAGAGAAAGCGAATGTATTTGCTTCTCTGTTTGCTGATAATTCGCATCTAGATACTGGCAATGCTTCTCCAGCACATCTTCCTCACTGCGGTATTTCGATGCCTGAAATCCGCATCACTAACAAAGAGGTATGGAGAACATTGTGTCGTTTAGATGTGAATAAAGCCAGTGGTCCTGATGGTATACCAGCCATTCTGCTCAAGACATGTGCAGCTGAGTTGTCTCCTGTACTGACACGTCTGTATCGCCTCTCTTTCAAGACTGGAATAGTGCCGAAATCCTGGAAGCTTGCCAACGTGCAACCCGTGCCCAAAAAAGGCAGCCGTGCTGATCCTGTCAACTACAGACCGATTTCAATCACCTCCATACTCTGCAAGATTATGGAGCGTGTATTGAACTCGCGCCTTCTAGCATACCTAGAAGGTAACGATCTCCTCAGTGACCGACAGTACGGGTTTCGCCGTAATAGGTCTACTGGGGACCTCCTAGTGTATGCTACACACATTCTAGGCGAGGCCATCGAGAAGAACGGAGAAGCGGTCGCCGTCTCTCTGGACGTCTCGAGGGCATTTGACAGGGTCTGGCATGCGAGCCTTATAAGGAAGCTTTCAGCGTACGGTATATCTCCTGGTCTGATCGGCTGGGTAACGGACTTTCTGAGCCAGAGATCTCTCCGAGTAGTTGTCGATGGGTGTTCCTCGGAATCCTTGGCAATAAATGCCGGAGTGCCTCAGGGGTCCGTTCTTTCTGCAACTCTTTTTCTGCTGCACATTAACGATCTGTTGAAGCCCGGTATCTATGGGTACGCAGACGACAGCACAGTTGTAGAAAGATATCTGCCGAGTACTCGGGCTAGTCGAGATCAAGTACAGTCTGAAAGAGAAGCCATGGTGCAGCGTTTGAATGACAAACTTCAGGCAGTCTCCGCATGGAGCAATGCCAATCTTGTCAAATTCAACGCCACCAAAACGCAGACGTGTCTGTTCACCGCCAAAAAGAGCCCTTTCACCTTGGCTCCTACTTTCCAGAATGTATCTTTGGAATACAGTGACCGGCTTCAGTTGTTAGGCTTAGAGATTTCCTCGAACCTCAACTTTGGTCGGTTCATTGAGTCCAGAGCAAGAGCAGCAGCAGCAAAGCTTGCCGTTCTTGCGAAGGTTCGGCAGTACTTTACACCGGGACAGCTTCTTGTTTTATACAAAGCACAGATCCGGTCGTGTGTAGAGTACTGTGGCCACATATTTGCTGGTGCCGCAAAGTCTCATCTTGCGGTTCTGGACTCAATTGAGAGGCGAGCAATGAGGCTCATAGGAGATCCCGAGTTGGTCGAAGCCGACCTCCAAAGCCTTGAACACAGGCGTAGAATTGCTAGCCTCTCAGTATTCTATAGGATACATTTTGGTGAGTGTGCGCAGGAATTACACGATCTAATTCCCCCGGCCCCCTTCCATCATCGGACTTTCCGATGCACGGCAGGAATCCATCCTTTTGTTGTGGACATTCCACCTGTCCGAACGAAGCGCTTTGCTTCGTCTTTTTTACTTCGTACAGCAAAGGATTGGAACAGCTTGCCTGCGTCGGTATTTCCGAAAGAATACAATGTGGTTAAATTCAAGAGAAGAGTGAATAGGCTGCTAGGGTAATGCGCCTTACCACCTTAGACTACATTCCACTTACCATCAGGTGGAATGTAGTCAAGCATTGCCCTAGATTATATAAAAAAAAAAAAAAAAAAAAAAAAAAAAAAAATTCTGAATTCTGAATTCAGTAGATTTAATGGAAAGCTAACATCAGTCGCAGAACTATTTGATGAAAACAGATAATAATGTTCATTTTAACTTCAGCAGTAGAACTGAATTAAGTTGTCTATACAGAAAAGTATGAAATATTGTAAGCTAAGTATATTAATTTTAAAAGACACTTTTTTTGTACAAGTTTTAAAATTTAATTTATCTGTTTTCTTTATTTTTTCTAATTTTTTCTAATTATGATATACTAGTCTGGTCCATAAATATTGTTACAATTAAAAAAAAAATATTACATTTGACTTTGGAATCTGTCATTTTTATACGATTGTTCATTGTGTTTTCTCATTTTGGCGCCAATACATTGTAAAATATTTTGCGATATTAAAATAGAAAGGGGTGACAAAAAGAACAGAATCGCTGTGATTGCATTAGAGAAAGTAGGTATGGAGCCAAATGCAATTTTTAAAACTCTCCATACACTTGATATTAGTCAAATGTTTGTATACCGGCCTATTAATAAGTAAGATGAGACTACCTCTGTCTGTGACATAGAATGATCTGACCGTTCACGTAATGTTCTTACGAAAAAGGTGGTCAAAGCAGTAAGGGAAAGAATTCGAAGAAAACCTGTCCGAAAGCAAAAGATTTTATCTCAGGAAATGATGATAGCACTTAGAACCATGTCGCGTATTTTAAGAGATGTCTTAGAACTTGCAGCCTATAAGAGATGCACTGGTCATTTCTAAACTGATAAATAAAAGATGAATAGGGTGGTAAAATTGAATAACTTCTGAAGCGGTATGCAAACGGAGGTCACAGAAAAATTATGTTTACGGATGAGAAAAAATTTACAATTGAGGAATATGTTAACAAACAAAATGACCGTATTTATGCTCAAAGCCCTAAGGAAGCTTCTCAATCAGTCGATAGAGTGCAACGCTGGCATTATCCGACTTGCGTGAGGGTTTGGTGGGGTGTTAGCTATAAAGGAGTGACTGATTCATATTTTTGTGAAAGAGGAATCAAAACATCGGCATATCCCGCGAATTATCGCGGGTGCCCCAAAGCGCAGCGCAGGACACAGCCGGCAAGGCATCCTCCTCGGTTCGTCCAGCCTCCATGGGCTCCTCTAGCCCCTAAGAGGACCGCGGCCCCTCAGGCATCTCAGGCCCCTCAAGTCTTACTCCAATTAGGTAACGCAACCATTCTGGCCGGCGACCTAAATTGCAAACATCCCCGCTGGAACTCTACTGTCGCAAACGGTAGAGGAAATCTCCTTGATAGGCTAAGTTACAAGGCTGGTCTCGACTTCAAGATCACCGCGCCTTTGAGTCCCACGCGATACTGCGACACAGACTACCGACATGACAGACCCGACGTGCTCGACATAGTACTCTTGAAGGGCGTGACACTCCAGTTACGTTCTATCGAGACGCTATCCGAGCTAGACTCTGACCATCGACCAGTCCTATTTCAGCTAGGACCTCCCCCCCCTTTTTTATCGTTTGAAAAATGCGTTTCCGCATCGTCACCCAGGCCAGGAAGGCGATGGCCGGGCGGTACGTGCGGCACCCGGCGACTGCATTTTTAAGGCACCCCACTAAAAAACCAACGGCTGCCCTCATCGCTACAATGGGACGCCACGGGATCGCTTTCGCACTCACCGTGACGAGGACCTCCCCCCCTAGGGAACCCGCGACAAAAACAATTATTAACTGGACGAAGCTTCGAGAGCAACTCCATTCCCCCGTATCAGCGCACCTCGACAAAATTCCAGACCAGCTTACATTGCATCGGTCGAGGACGCTGTTTCAGCCGCGACTAACTTCACTGAACATTTGGTAGACAGCATAGGAAAGTCCTCAAGGGAGGTCCGAGTGAACTTCGAGGGTTACCGAGCACTCCCTCCGGACATCAGACTTCTCATCACCCGTAAAAACGCCGCGATTAGAGCCCATGACCGATACCCAACAGATGACAATCGACGGAGGCTGCGCCGTCTCCAGAGGGAGTCGAGACAAGCTCTCAACGACTTCAGAGATAGCGGCTGGGATAGCACGCTTGCGACGCTATCTCCAACACACCAGGCATTCTGGGGGTTGCAGAGAGCGTTGAAGGCGGACACTGTCTCAGATATGCCACCCTTGGTTGGACCTAACTCCGCCATCGCGTTTGACGACCTTGACAAAGATGAGTGCTTAGCCGACAGTCTAGAGAGCCAGTGCCGTTTGTCTGCTCAATCGGTTGATCGCGATCATGTCGAAATAGTCGACAAATTGGTCAATATAATGTGTTCTCAGCCACCGGTTGGTCCGCCAATCAAGGAAACGAACCTTGACGAGGTGACGTCCATAGTTAGGGCGCTTCACGCCAAGAAATCGCCAGGTCTCGATAGGATCACTAACAAAGTGATAAAGCTCCTTCCGCCTCTTTTAATTTACCTATTGGTTACCATTTTTAACGCTCTTCTGGCCGGTTGCTCGTTTCCGGCCCAGTGGAAAGAGGCCATAGTGATAGGGTTCCATAAGCCGGGCAAACCACGGCATCTGCCTAGTAGTTACCGTCCCATTAGTCTTCTTAGTTCCTTAGGGAAAGTATATGAGAGAATCATCCTATGTAGACTTAGATCGGAAGTCGAGAGACTCAAAATCATCCCAAATGAGCAGTTCGACTTTAGAGCCAACCATTCATGTTCCCATCAGGTGCAACGCCTCACGGAGCACATACTGATAGGGGCCACTGTGCGGGCCAAGAAGCATAGGACAGGAGCGCTCTTCCTCGATGTAGCTAAGGCGTTCGACAGGGTCTGGCACAATGGACTGGTATACAAGCTATACCAGTTCAATGTGTCGAACAGACTCGTACTCATCATACGGGACTACCTGTCGAATCGCTCCTTTCGCTACAGAGTGGAAGGCGTTTTGTCAATCCCCCGCTCCACCAAGGCGGGTGTCTCCCAGGGTTCAGTTCTCTCGCCCATCCTCTACGCTAGCGATATTCCTAGGCCGCGACCTAAAGTGCACCTTGCCATGTACGTGGACGATACCGCGCTTTACACGTCCTCTAAGGATCACTGGGAGATATACCAACGTATCCAATCCGCAGTCGACTCCCTCGAGAGTTGGCTGCGGAAATGGCGGATCGAGGTAAACCCTGAGAAGAGCGTTTCGGTGCTCTTCGACCGGGGCCCCCCAAGGATTCTCCCGCGAATCAAACTCTTTGATATACCGATACCTTGGAAAGACGAGGCAAAATACCTAGGAGTAACGTTAGACAGAAAGTTAGTTTTCACTGCGCATATTAGGACCGTTCGTAGCAGAGCGGCCTACATATTAGGTCGTTTATATCCGCTGTTAGGCAAGCGGAGTAAAATGTCCCTTCGCAATAAGGTGACACTTTACAAAGCTTGCATACGTTCCGTCATGTCCTATGCGAGTCCCGCTTTCGCGCACGCTAATCTGAAACCCCTTCAGGTGATTCAGAACAGATTTACACGGATTGCAACCGGGGCGCCGTGGTTCGTACGCAACATCGATCTCCATAGAGACTTAGACCTTCCGACCATCGCTCAGTACTTCAAGGGGCTTTCTCAAAAGTACTTTGAACGTGCTGAGCGACACCCGAACCCACTGGTGGCTGACGCCGCAGAGTATAGACCACGTAAGACTACTTTAGTCGGAAAAAGAAGACCCAAGTCGGTACTCGTTGATCCCGACGACGCGTTCACAGTAGGTAATAACGTGTACGCGTAGGCATAAGTGACACCACACAACATACAGACACACACCGTCTATACCGGTATAGACGAGGTCCCAACTGAGTAAGTGCTCCGTTGCTCCGGCGTTCTGCCGTGACGCTACGCTGACGTCTGACGCTAGTTGAGACGCTAGTGCACGCTGACCCAACCGCTCCCCCGGTGACGCTGTAATAGTCAACAGGGCTAACAGCATAGACAGAAATAAAAAAAATTAAAAATCTATCACTTCCTTTAAGTTTAGGTTGAAGAATTATTTACTCTCACTTTAAGATTTTCTTGAAAAATCTATTTTGACTATCGGTATATCTTTGCATGTATGTATATATACATATATGTATATATGTAACTATATATATTTATTATAACTTAGTATAAATATATATTTATTATATTTGAGTGTGTTAGCTATGTTAATTTAAATTATTTTAATTTTAAAGCTTTTACCCTCAATAACAGAATGTTTACTTTTGTTAAGGGTTTCTGGAAGAAATCTCTGCTAAGAGATAAGTTTTCCTATGTATTAATTATTTCATAAATACATTGTCATTTATATCTATCTTGGTACATAAATAAAATAAAAAAATATATAGTTTTCTCCTTACATTATTTATCATAGTATAATATTTTGTGTTTTATTTTATATGTTATCATTTTAAATTAAGCTTTAAAGTTTTTGGACGAGTGATAAATTGTAAATTAAAAGTGCAAAATTGCATTCGCTGTTGCGGCTGGTACATTCTCTTAATTTGCATGCTAATTTGAATGCTGGGCAAGATAGAGTGCTCAGTGCGGTCATTCCAATGCTAAATAGTTACTAAATCCTGACAGGGTAATAAAATAATAACTAAATATTAACGTACATAGCTATGTAATTAAATGATAAAAGTTTTTTTAAAATACGTATGTATACATACGTAAGAGCTCCTGGTTTATCTTATTTAAAAAAAAAACTAATTTTGTAAACAAAAGTTATAATTTATTTTTATTATATAATATTGTAAATAAAATTAACCAATATACCCTCTGGGATCTTAAAAATAGAAACATATTGAGTAAATTAATCATAGATTAATTTTGGGTTTATTTCATTAAAGATAAATGTTTTAAAGATAGTATATAATAAAAAGATATTAAATATTAGCATGCAATAATTAAGGAATAATAAAAAAAACATAACACATAAGTAATACATAATATATGATTTTATCGTATGCTCTGACATAATAAAATAAACAAATTAACAAAAACAATACAAACTTGTAATTTAGACCTTCAACTTAATTTAACTAAAGTTATAAGTAATATCTAATAATAAAATTACGTAGGCCATCCCAGCTTGTTAAGGATAAACTTATTAATTGAGTAGAGTAAATTAATATTTAAGTTTACCCTTTGATTAACTGACGGTGACATTCCGGTTACAACATGTCAGCAAATTGAGCTCACCGGGATGATCCCGCCACATTGTAATATCATTTTCATATGTAATATCATTTTAATAAACACGAAATCCAAATCGAAAATGGATATAATAATAATAGTAATAATCATTTATTCATATCTATTTATATATATTATACATCTATTTATACATATATTTAATTCTTTGTTCAAAATCCCGATAGTTACTTTCTTATTTTATTTATTTAGGTGAAGTAAAATAAGTGTTCAAAATTGGTTTTAGTACTTTTGAAACCAGTTACAAGTTTCGTTATGTCCATATCAGAAACTATAATTCTAATATACTTAAAGATTAGTTTTGTAAAAAAAATATTAAATACGATTGTTTGCTTATCTTTTACTGCACTGTAAAAGGCTCGAGGTAATTGATATTTTAAGGTTAGGTTCCTTATTAATAGGAAGGTGCCAATTTTATCTAAACATTTTTATGACAACAGATTGAATATATCGATATTCAATCTGTTGTCATAAAAATATATAAATGAAGATGCCGTAATCGTATTAGGGTGAAAGAACCGGTTTTCCAACCCAGTATATTAAACGCAAGCCTTGCAAATGAGGGTACAAAGTATTTGTTAAAACGAAAATTTCAGGCTTTATATACGATTTTGTCCGATATAGTTGTGAAGACCTTTAGATATCATACATTGTCATGAGAATGTATAAGATAAGTTTTTAATGAAACAGTTATCTTACAGTGTTAAACTATACAAAAACATGTGCAGTTATTTACTTGAGTAGTTTTTAACTAACTTTGAGATAAGATTATTCATATGCTGCGATATCATATAATAACATTTTCTTTAGGCAGAATAAGATCAAAACGATTACCTATGTGTTGCAGAACAAAAACTGTTGACCCGATTCATCTGGTAACAGTTTTTGTTCTGCAAGTAAGCAAATGAATAGTATGAAATAAAAACAAAGTGTATTTTATGAAATGGCAAGGCAATAATATGGTCTTTGTGAAAAGCAGTTAAGTCTCGGAAACACCTGTTCGAGGTATAAAGCCGTTCAATAATCATTTAAAAATAGAGCTGCTGTCTCCTGTCAGAGATAAAAATCCACCAATGGTGCATATTTATACTTTCTCAATTTTTAGATTTGTGCATGAAAACTAGCTGTATTTTATATCGTTGATGTATGTGTGTGTGTCAAACGACTGAGCTTAAAGGAATTCTGAGATAATTTTGTTCAAGGGATTTTACATTCTAGGAGATAGGAACCATTTAGAAATTCTGATTCTATACCACCAAAACCAAATAATTAATAAATAAACTCTGCAGCGTAAGCCCTACTGCAGACGTGAAATAAGACTGGTATAATAATTTCCTCAAATTAAGATCCAAAGCTATGCATCAAACACCAGACTACTGTTATGTACATAAAATTTTGTATGTGGCTGTGTTTACTACCGGATAAAAGTTGTTTTTTCAATGTGCACAATAGAAATTTCCAAAATAATCTAGTTTTGGTTTGTTTTGTTTTTGTGATAGAAGTCATATTTTTGTCGCTTAAATAAATAACATATTACTGATTTATTTGATAATTGATGATAATTATTTACGATTAATAAAATAAGACGCAGGGATGGAGAGGAAGCAAACGAATTTCCTGATAATAGCCAGGTAGTGATATAAATTTATATCGTTTAATCTGCCTTTGTTTATTTTTCACTTTCTTGCGGAAAATTGGGTCCCTCTTAAAATAATAAATGTTTTTGTATGTACATAAATCTACGCGCTTCGCCGGCTATGGTTCCTCTGGGTAATGGTAAAAATGTCGGTAGAATTTTATACATCTATTATTAAAAAATATATATATTTAGTACTTGTACAAAATTATGTCTTTAAATAATAGAAAATAGTATTTTTATTTTTGTCTTTAAACTACAGACACACCATATTAATTGACGAGGACAATCGTAAATATATTTATTCCGCGGCATAATACGATTATAATTTTATATGAATATTATCATATTTTAAGAATTTATGGATATATTAGATTGTAACAATATATTATTCATCAGTATGGGCAAATTGTGTTTAAATTAGCTTAATGAATTACTCGACTCTGAAAAAAGTGAATTAACTAACTTTAAATTTCTTTGAACTAACGTCACACCTATTTGTTTATGATATTCATAATTTAGTACCTTTATATAAATTGTGAATTATATTATTTGCAATTGATTTATAGTGCGGTATTAGTAATAGCTGTATGCAACAAAGATCCTTTTTTTAACATGAAATAATAATCTTGTCATAAGATAGTATATAATATAGACGCCAGTAGCACTATGTCGTACTATGACTTCTAAGTTAGGGTAAGTTCAACATCACTCGTATGGAAATATATGATTTATGTAGCCTCTAAAAAGAAAGCAGTATATAAGTCTTTAGATCTAGTAGAGATATTGCTAATATTATAAAAACCCTTCAATACGAGAATAACATTTATGAGTTTTCTGACGAAAATAAATACAAAAAAGTCAATTAAAACCTGACAACAAGAATAATATAATACGAACTGTATTCGATTATTATATATATTCGACATATTACCAATAAAGAAAAGACAAAACGATATTAATGATAATAAATAACGATTTATTTGGATATGAAAGATAAAATTATCAATCTTTAATTGTGAACTTTATGAAACTACCTTTGAAAAATTTTATTAATCGATATCGCAAAAATATCGATAACAAGGTTTATTAGAACAAATAACTTACGATTATTTTATATCTGATATTCCATTCCATGTCTGAAGATGACTAATGGTAATTTGTCCTAAAAAATCAATAATTTATATGATTTCACAGATTTCACTCTCATTTTTACTTTATGCCTTAAATTTGAATCTCGAAACTGTTTTCAGATGGAGAAAATCAAAATGTCTAACATCTGGTGAATATTTCATTCGAAATCCCTTTTGCGTTGTTAATTAAGTCTAAAATGTTTAAATTATCGTCTTTTGCGATATTGATGTTTTTTTATGATTGTAACTTAAATAATATTAAAGAAAATATACATATCATAAATGTACATAAATATAGAATGAAAAATAAATCGATACAGGCAGAGATTTGAACCCGCGACCTCTGGGAAACCGTTCCGTCGCTCTACCAATTGAGCTACCGTATCGCTGGCCGTAGACAATGTCTGTAAACAACGTAGTAGCAACTTAGGACAGTCTCCGAGAAGTCGCAGGTTCGAATCCCTGCCAGTATAGATTTAATTTTCGTTCTACATTTACATATATATTTTTAAATAAGTTAACATATTTATAGATTTTTGCAATCATTGATTTCGGCAATGGCATCTTTTCTTTTCTTTTCTATTCTGTCTTATTGTATTAATGAAATTGCCTGTTAGAAAAATGACATGAAGTAATTGCGGCTAGAAATGTTTAGTTGAGACTTAAAAATAAAATAAAATTATTTTTAATTATTTTTGATTAATTTGAGGCATAATATTATACAAACTAAATGTAAAATATATAAAATTACAAAGTGTCATTTTGATATTTTAAAATAGGTCAGATTTCAATCAATGTGAATTCAGTTTAATGGGCACAATAATTATGACGCAGATGCCAATAATATTGTTCAATTATGTCCCTCACATTAAATTATTATTGTTTTTATCATTTTATCAATACCTACAATATCTTTAAATTAAAATAAGTTAATTTCAATGGTTGTTGTGACAGCAAAATTGATGACAAATGTTTAATTAAATGAAAAGTAAATTAGAATAAAAAATTATTAACAAGTGTTAAGACTTTTTTCAATAATATACAGTACTTGCTCTTCAATGTTTAATATCCAACCATTTGTAATAGAATGGGCGAGAGCAGCCCTTGCAACTCGTTTTATAATATTTTAACATTATAATATTTAGATGAAAGTCATTTACAATTTCATAACCAACTTACAGATGCTATTTATACCTTATAATAAGTTCTAATAATTAATCAAAGATTAAATATTATGTTAAAATATCCTATGCTTCCAATTCTTATAGCCTAAGAGCCCGTAAACCCCAGACCTTCGTTATTTTATAAAAGCTGAAAGTTTGTCAGCGCACACTACCAACACAGGTAAGAACGATGGAGCATTATGAAGTTCAGACTATAGTGGCTTCAGCAGGTAAACGGTGCTGAAGATGAGAAAAATACCGCTTTACTTTCGTCAAATTATAAAGTCTTTTTTTGGTAATACCTTTAGAATATTATTAAAATTACGTCATTCATTGCCAGACACTTAACACCATGGCAAACCCTTGCCAGACACCCTTAATGTTAAGAAAATTTTAACGTTACTTACGTTATAGTATAAAAGCTGATTTTTATATATAATATTTATATAATAATTAGATGATGTTTTCTCATCAGCCAGACTCTTTTCATAGTTCTAACTCCTTGCCAGACAATAAAATAGGGTAGCTGTAAGAAGGAGCGCGAGGTACTGTACACGTATAGGTACGAGTGAAATATGAGCGAGCTGAAATTATTATATATGGCAAAAGACCTATGCCATCTATAATAATTTCATCACTAAATCAGAAACTAATTGTAAACTTACTATATACTAGCTTTTGTCCGAGGCTTCCCACGCCTTAAATTCGTAGTAAAACGATTTCCCTTTCCCTTTTTTTTCTATTGGCTATATGACTTGTTTTAAGTAATTCAATCAAAATTGCGACATTGACAGACTTCGCTCACTGTCAGAAATCTATTTAAAGTTTTTAATAAGGATACAATATTAGGTGGGTACTGTTTTTTACACCTTTCTAGTTTTTACTTAAACATCCATTAAAATACTTTTTAAACAGAGTACTTAATAATCATTCTAACCATATATCACACTTATAGATTTTCGTTGAATATAATAAAAATATCACCATGCAAACTTTAGGAATTCTGAGCTACACAATCGATGTTATTGTGACCATCAACTTGCAGGTCTGGTTTTATTTATAAAAAAACATCTATTTTAAATGCTAAATAACATGTATTAGATATTCAGTTAGCTGTAATGAAAAAAATGTTAATGCATTAACAAATTTTTCAATACTGAATATTCACAAAAGCCTTTTTTGAGACGGTTTGCCCGGTTCCATACCATAGAGCGCCGACCGTACCGCCGCAAACGAGATGACCCTTTATTTTAAATCTGTAATATCGTCGAAAATATTCAATAAAATTACATGCTGTTAAGGGCTATATAACCGCCCCGTTAGTCGAGTGGTTAGCGCAGACGCCTAACGTGTTACGGCGGATAGTAAATACTTAATAACGTACCATAATTAATTGCGTAGGTGGCGATACGGTTGAAACTTATGAAACTAAAACGTATAAATTCCAATGTATTTACCATTTACATTATTATAAATAAATATGACAAACACAAGCTTATTTTCTAAAACACATTTTTAACGATTACACTTTTTATTGTAATATGTAACTATTTTTTTTTATGTTAAGCCTAAGAATTTGAAATTAAGTCTTATAATGCCTTATGCCTTTCCCGAAATATTACAAAAATAAATCTTAAAAAAATACTACTACAATAATATACTTAGAACGGAAGTTGATTTTTTACTATTTTTAATAGATTGAAAACTTCTCTTTCACAAATTTATTGTCGAATTATCAATCAAAGTTGCCAAGAATATCGGGATTTGGAACCTTATTCCATCCCATATCCGATATACCATCGCGTCGGGAGGAAAAACAATTGATAAAATATTGTCTACCAATTTGTATTTTACGCTTCTCTTATTAACAGTAGCTGATATCGGCGACGGTAAAGCATTGACTTCTACTAACTATGGTTTCAGTAGGTTGTGTATGATATTCGTAGCCGTAGCACTCGTAGCATTTTTTTATTATTATTGCGTATTGTTTAGACCATTATAATATTGAGAGTGTATTGTTTGATGATGATACTTCTTTGGGCATGGAATTATTTTAAGTATTTTAAAATAGCACCAGGTTATGTATTCAAAACTCTTTTTCTCAAACAGTGTATTAAATTATTATTTGTTAATAATAAAACATTTTACTTAATAACTAGGATCCGCTACTTTACGCTGCGGGAGTTGAGCTGAGCCCCTCCCTTTTTTATGTTAGGAGGTTTAGCAAAAAAAGGTCGCAAAACAGCAAAATAAACGGTTAAGAACTTCACTTACACTCAGTTCCATAAAAATACATTTTTTTCTAGAATTTCGATATCACATGTAAAACTGGTGCAAATTTAGGAAGTTTGAAAAAGCGATCGAATAGTTTTTGTGTCAGTTTATTTTAAAAACCTTTGAATTTACTTAGACTGTTTGTGTATGTTCAAGTATGTGTTAAAAGTGTTCTTCAGTTTTGGTTTGATTTAAACTTTCTTAATTAATGAAAATATTTTACAATCGCGGATTCGAGATTTTGGATAGGTAAAGTATTCGCATCAGTATATGATTTTATTATTTCATTTCTTCAACAAAAATATTATTTGTCTGTAACGAACGTTCTACTAAAACATTTTATTACAGTACACAGAGTGAGTAAACCGTTAGTTTACAAAACTTCTTCTAAACTAATAAACCAAGTATCGTAACAAAAAGGTAAGTAAGGTCTCCGGGATTATGTAGAGATTGTATAACTTATTAAATGAAACAACAACATATATAAAACATAATTGAACAAAGAAGTTACAGCCATTTATGTAACAAGTTACCTTCATATAATTATATAATAATATGTTACTTTATGTGTATCAGAGCCTATATGTTTATAGTTTTTAAGAGTCTATACTGTGATTTTATCTTTATTTTTTTTATTTACCATAGGTTTACGATAAAACTAACTATTTTCTTAATTTTAAGAGACTCAAGGAACAATAAAAATATTAGCTTTTTTCGAGTTCAGTAAGGCTCGAGCAAACTGCTTTACATGTAAATATTGAAATGACAGGATAAGGATCTTGTAAAAACTTTTGTTCCCATTGTCTGTATCTATTTTATTAAATATTATAAGAAAATTTATTTAAATAGCAATTAAATAGAAAAACTTTATATCCAAAAAAGTGTGTAGATTTCTTTTTTCATAATTTTTATATTACACTAATATTTTAGGAGGTCAGATTTGTTTATTTTTTAGGTAGAAAGAAAATTTTAAAAGAAAATCAATATTTATAACATATTTTAACAATACATGTCTAGAATGACTTTGCTAAAAATTGTGGGCTTTTATAGAAACCAGTTTAACAAAGTAAGTTGACAATAATGGGTAATCAGACTTCTACTTCCTAACGCTGCTTTTTCAGAATAAACTCTGGTCCCAAGGGTTGAGTTCAACATTTTAGAACAATATATTTATAAAACTCGGTTAAAACGAAAACATAATTTACATAACCCATAAAAACAATCTGTAAGCAATTGAAACGTAACCACAGATTACTAACATGAGTACAGGAATGTACGAGTATGAAGCGCTGTAGGTATCTCATGCTTCATATTTTTTATCTGGTTTCGTTTGTTTGTGACAAAAAATTACAACTAATTTAATTTTAAATACAATGAATGTTATCTTTTAAATATCATCATCATCGGCATGCCTTTATCCCTATTTTGTGGTCGGCGCAGCATCTTTATTCCTTCCATTCTTCCCTGTGACTTGTCATTTTTGTAGACGCTCCCTTATGCTCCATATCGGCTTCCACGCAATCCATCCATCTTTTTTTCGCCCGTCCTCTTCTTTTTCATCTTTCCTCTTTCAATAACATGTCTCATTATATGATAAAACAAAATATGTTATAAAAATATTTACTTTAAAATAAATATGTTACCAAAAAAAAATAAAGGCAAAGCGTTTTCCAAAAGCATTAAGTTAATACACTTTAGCGATATCTGTGACTATAAACTAAGTCACACACATTTGTTATTAAAATGAATTTAAAATATTTATGTAATATATTTACCGCTTATTGTATACCAAAGAAAAGTATTATATATTGAGTATGATAATGAATATCGTGTAATAATAAACTAATAAAATGGTTGTAAGGCAATATAACTGACTCAGTCATAAAATATCATGGATTCATGTTGTATTGGTAAATAATTTTAGATAAATAGATTGCGGCAGATATTGTACGCTCTGGCAGGCTATCAAGTAAATTTCCTAAGTAAATAAATAAAAAAATTCCTTGTAAGCGTTTGGTGGACTAGTGCCGGTATTGTGCATTACAGTTTACGCAAATCTGACCAGACTATTACGACAGATGTCTTTTGTCACCAATTGCAAACCATGATGAAAAAGCTAGCTGATAAACAACCGAGGCTGGTCAATCGTTACCCACCACCGCGGCTTTACGATAACGCTAAACCACACACCGTATATAACAGACGGCTACCAAATTAGAAGAGCTTCAATTGGAATGTCTAAAAGATCCACCGTTCTCCCCGGACCTTGCTTTTTTTTTTTTTTTTTTTAATATGATCTAGGGCAATGCTGGACTACATTCCACCTGATGGTAAGTGGAATGTAGTCTTAGATGGTAAGGCGCATTGCCCTAGCAACCTATTCACTCTTCTCTTGAAGACACCCACATTATATTTGACCGGAAATACCGACGCAGGCAAATTGTTCCAGTCCTTCGCTGTACGTACTAAAAATGAGGAAGCAAAGCGCTTCGTTCGGACAGGTGGAATGTCAACAACAAAAGAATGGATACCTGCCGTGCGTCGGGACGTCCGGTAATGGAAGGGGGACGGGGGAACTAAGTCGTGTAGTTCCTGCGCACACTCACCAAAATGTATCCTATAGAATACTGAGAGGCTAGCAATTTTACGCCTGTGTTCAAGGCTTTGGAGGTCGGCTTCGACCAATTCGGGATCGCCTATAAGCCTCTTTGCTCGCCTCTCAATTGAGTCCAGAACCGCAAGATGAGACTTTGCGGCACCAGCAAATATGTGTCCACAGTACTCTACACACGACCGGATCTGTGCTTTGTATAAAACAAGAAGCTGTCCCGGTGTAAAGTACTGCCGAATCTTAGCAAGAACGGCAAGCTTTGCTGCTGCTGCTCTTGCTCTGGACTCAATGAACCGACCAAAGTTGAGGTTCGAGGAAATCTCTAAGCCTAACAACTGAAGCCGGTCACTGTATTCCAAGGATACATTCTGGAAAGTAGGAGCCAAGGTGAAAGGGCTCCTTTTGGAGGTGAATAGACACGTCTGCGTTTTGGTGGCGTTGAACTCGACAAGATTGGCATTGCTCCATGCGGAGACTGCCTGAAGTTTGTCATTCAAACGTTGCACCATGGCTTCTCTTTCAGACTGTACTTGATCTCGACTAGCCCGAGTACTCGGCAGATATCTTTCTACAACTGTGCTGTCGTCTGCATACCCATAGATACCGGGCTTCAACAGATCATTAATGTGCAGCAAAAACAGAGTTGCAGAAAGAACGGACCCCTGAGGCACTCCGGCATTTATTGTCAAGGGTTCCGAGGAACACCCGTCGACAACTACTCGGAGAGATCTGTGGCTCAGAAAGTCCGTTACCCAGCCGATCAGACCAGGAGATATACCGTACGCTGAAAGCTTGCATATAAGGCTCGCATGCCAGACCCTGTCAAATGCCCTCGAGACGTCCAGAGAGACGGCGATCGCTTCTCCGTTCTTCTCGATGGCCTCGCCTAAAATGTGAGTAGCATACACTAGGAGGTCCCCAGTAGACCTATTACGGCGAAACCCGTACTGTCGGTCACTGAGGAGATCGTTACCTTCTAGGTATGCTAGTAGGCGCGAGTTCAATACACGCTCCATAATCTTACAGAGTATGGAGGTGATTGAAATCGGTCTGTAATTGACAGGGTCGGCACGGCTGCCTTTTTTGGGCACGGGTTGCACATTAGCAAGCTTCCAGGATTTCGGCACTATTCCAGTCATGAAAGAGAGGCGATACAGACGTGTCAGTATAGGAGACAACTCAGCTGCGCATGTCTTGAGCAGAATGGCTGGTATACCATCAGGACCACTGGCTTTATTCACATCTAAACGACACAATGTTCTCCATACCTCTTTGTTAGTGATGCGGATTTCAGGCATCGAAATACCGCAGTGAGGAAGATGTGCTGGAGAAGCATTGCCAGTGTCTAGATGCGAATTCTCAGCAAACAGAGAAGCAAATACATTCGCTTTCTCTGTTGCAGTGTGGGCCAGGGATCCATCAGGCTTCAGCAGAGCAGGCAGTGAGGGTTGGCAGAAGTTCGACTCGATCGCTTTGGCAAGAGACCAGAAAGCTCGACTGCCAGTTGGTCTGACAGAGAGCTTTTCGCCATTCTTAACGATCCGATCAAGACGAGCCTTCCGCAATGCCTTCTTGTAGGACTTGGCAGCTTGGTTAAAGGCTCTCTTCTTCAAACTTACATCCGGAGTTTTGCGGGTTCGAGCATCAGCCCAAATGAGATATGCCGAATGTTTTCGGTCTTGAGCATGACCACATTCGGCATTAAACCATGGGCGAGCTTTGCCACCGATGGGTACGTCAGCAAAAGGAATAAAATACTCCATTGCCTGATACACCACATCGGTTATAGCACCCGCGCAACTCGACGGATCCAAAGAAGAGAAGCAGACCTGCCGCCAAGGATAAGACGCAAAAAAGTGTCGCATCTCATCCCAATCTGCTGACTTGTATTTCCATACTCGCCTAACACCAAGAGGTTCGAAAGCTGGTGGGGAATATGTAAACACAGATTTCACCAGACAGTGATCGGAGGTTCCCAAGGGGGAGGTGACTTCTACACGATACCTGTCCGGATCAGTTGTCAGCAGAAGGTCCAGGCAATTGGCTGTATGGCCTACCACATCTGGTACCCTTGTCGCTTGCTTCACCAGCTGAAAGAGGTCCAAGGACAATGCAAATTTCCGCGCTTCTCTTCCAGCATGGTCGGTCTTCTGGTACGGGAACAGCCAGTCCTGATGACAGGCATTAAAGTCCCCCAGAAAGACGAGCTGCGCGGAAGGGTACTGATACAGAGCCATATCTGCAGCCTCACTAAGATACTCAAATAAACGAGTTGTCTCCTGGTCACCGCTGTGCGAACGGTAGACACAGGAATACAGGATTTTTTCGTTTCCTGTGTCCACTAAAACCCATAGGGAAGAAAAAGTGGGGTCTTCAAGGTGACGGAGACGCTGAATACAGAGGTCGTTCCGCGCGTACATACTGACTCCGGCCCGTGAGCGAAAGTTGTGCTCCAACGAGTAACCGGGATAATCCAAGTATGTAGCGCTCAAAGGACATTGTATCTGCGTCTCCGTCAAAAACAGCAAACTATATCTCAGTATCATACTCATCACTAGATACTGAAATAATATTTTATTTGGATTTATTTTCTTATACTTAAAGAACAACTGTTGAATTGTTAATAATTTCAATTGTATATAGTTTTACTGCTATGAAATAATCGAAATGAATAACATATAAGATGAAAGGAAACCATTTTTTTAATTATTCAATCTAAGAAAAAACATTGTGAAACTAATTTTAAATCTGTTTATTTAAATGATTAATTATTTTTAAATTGATTTTAGTGTAAGAAACCGTAATAACATACAACCACAAAAATTATTTACTTCGATATTTTATAGAATTAAAATAATATTAGATTTCAAAACCCCATTAATAAACTTAAGAAGTTAATATAGTAATTTAATGTTTTTTCAGACAATTATTAAAACTTCTTAAGTAGCTAGGTCCTAAGCAGATGTTATTTATTATTCATATAATTTATTATTTTAAGGTAAAAATAATTTTGAAATCAACGACTTGAAAGATAGGCATTTTTACGGGTATCAAATAATAAAAATATTTAAGAAAATAGGTATAGCTGTCTGACTTTATAAAAAGTTATTTTACATTTATAATGTTAGAATTATAATGGGTATACAGTTTTGGATAGCATAGAGAGCGCAAGGTTTATAAATAAATTTAAAATTATTTGATCATTTTCTCATCAAATAGATCAAACGTAGGTATTAAAATTTATCATCGCTTTGATAGTACCTACCTTCTAGCGCTATACTATATAAAATACGTAAGCCTTAAAAATTTATCCAACGGGATTTTGTAATTTTCATTAATTCGTAACGAACCTTTCTGCGTAATTAGGTATTCAAATTAACTCTTTTCATTTGTCGAATTACAAACGAATAGGAAGTCTAACGAAAATTTATAATTTTAAGAATTGATTTGGTTTTATAAAATGTTTTACATTTCAACTTAACTTTAATATTGTAACAATAACTCAGAAAAAAATTGAATATTTTAATATTCTGAAAATTGTAATGTATTAAAATAGCTTGAAATAAAGTTCGCAGATTATATGGATTTTTTACATTCGTGTATTATGCACAGAAGCACATAGGACAGTTTCATGAAGACTAGTAATTATTGAATTAATGTAATTTAATAATTTAAATTAAAATTTATGACCTTATAAAGTCTATTATATTTTTCACAACACTTGCCATATATATGCCTTTTAAACATTATTAATTCCAAAAGGAACTTCAATTACAAAAAATAAATATACTTAAAAGTCTTTGTTGTTAGTGAAGTTGTGGTAGTGTGTTTAAGTGTTGGTGCGGTTTTTTGAATCTATCATGAGTATGTTCGATAAGAAGTTATATCTTATAAACTAGAAGCGGTTTTGTTGTTGTATCGATTATATCTTTAATTCGAGTTTTTATGCTAGATTTGTTTTTTTTTTATTTTACGCATGTTTAATTTGTAGCTTAATTGAATTTATAACAGATAGTAGGTACTGGAAAACCTAACTGTATTCTAACCCACAACGAAGATAGTGTTGCAAAACATAGTATAGTAATATTTCAGAACATAGTATAGTAGTGTTACAGTTTAATAATTAGCTTTAGATTACGCTGAGTTAATTGCACAAATAATTATTGCCGCTCTATAAACTCTAAGTCAAAGTGCACTAATAAAATCTCAAGGCGTATTACTAAACAGGCAAACTAGATTCCTACTATGTAATATTATAGTTTATGATATCAGTTTGATAAAGAGGGGCCTGTTACTAAATGTTATCTAAATCCTAGTTTTAAAACAACTCTTATAAATGACAGATTTAAGTGGGATTTGGGGGCTTTATTATTAAGTTCCCAGATTTATATGCTTTAGGTATGAAACATATATAGAAACGTATCAAAATGGATAACTACATTAAATATTAAAGAAAAGTATAATATGAATTTGTGTATAAATATTGAAACATTTTCTTTTATCGATCACTAAGCAGCTAAACAAAGAGATCTTAATAAATACAGTTAGTATTTTTCTTTCATCTTATTTTATTTGTTCTTTTTACTTGACTTTTACTTAAAATGAATAATTCTGAACAAACAGAGGTGTAAATCACGAGGCATATTAGTGGCTGCCATATTAAAATGTAGTCAAAAAAACTAAAAAACACGCTTTAAAAATGAGTCGAACTAAAAAGCAAAAAAATATTCGTAATATGAGAATAATGGGCAAAATATAATAAAATAATTACGGAAAAAAAGGGGTGCTGTGTTCCATATAGTGGAACATTAAAAATTTAAAAAGACAATAACTAGGTAAGATTAAATCATAATCCTCGTTAAGATCACCAAAATTAATAATATTTACACATACTTTGAGTGAGAATAAAATAAAGTCCGTAAATCATGAAGAATCTATTCGAAATTAATAATTATATTCATTTCTAAAAATAGAGTAAATTTTATTTGTAAATTCATTTTTGAAAATATTCAATCACTACAATGTCTTTAAGAATGCCACAAAAATAATAGCACGAAGCGCCCCTAGCTTTTTTCCGAAATATTTTGTTTATTTTTTGCCCATTACTCTCATATATTATCTTTTGCTTTTTAGTTCAATTAATGTTTAAAGCGTTTTTAACACGTTTTTATCAATACTACGTACTATTAATATGTACAATCAATGTGTACTATCGATATGTACTTTCAATATGTACTATCAATATGCACTATCATTATATTCTATCAATACGTACTATCAATACGTACTATCAATATGTACTATCAATACGTACTATCAATACGTACTATCAATATGTACTATCAATACGTACTATCAATATGCACTTTCATTATATACTATCAACATGTACTATCAATATGCATTATCATTATATACTATCAATATGTACTGTTAATACGTTCTATCATTATATACTATCAATGTGTATCCTAGCTACATACATCTATCTATACAGTAAAATTATCACTGATCCATTTCTGTGCACGGAAAACATTAAAAAAGGCCCCTATGATTATAGGGGCCTTTTTAAGACCAGGAAAACCCAAAACAATGGTTTTTCAGTTTGTCTGTTTGTCTGTACACCTATCTGTATGTCTATTTGTCTGTACATCTATCTGTATGTTTGTGCACGCTAATCTAAAAAAAGGCTTAACCATTTTGGATGCGATTTTCAGGAACATATTATCACAGTCTCATCTTAACATTTAGCTTTTATTTTATTTAAATCGATAAAGAAATAAAAAGTTATATTAATTTATGTCAATTAAGTAATAGGTACCAAGTAAATCTTCGTCTATACATTTATGTTTAGAAGTGATCTCTGTATATTCAACATAATAAAAAAAGATATAGCCTGGATGTGAAGAGATAATTAACAAAAACTATTTCTAACATTTTTGACACTTTTGTCTGTTTATCTGTTTCTCTTTTAGTTATGCAAGCAACACGAAAAAAGTATATGGCCAATGTTAATAACTTTTATACATAAAATTTGAGAATTACTCTGAATAACATTTAAGTCTTTCACTTTCATTGTACACTATTCACTCTATCAAAAGATAAATGTATTTAGTGTTCAAGAAATGTATCGCTATACCTATATAAAATAAATCTATTACTGATCGCTGTCTCTACTTGAAAAATATTGAAAAGAAATCATTGAGGACCTATAAATAAGCAAGAGAACCCAAAGCTATGGCTTTTCATTTTGTCTCTTCGTCTGTATGTTTGTATGTCTATATATCTGGGTCTGTAAGTTGGTGCACGTTAGTCTGCGAAATGGATTAATAGGTTTGAATGCAGTTTTCGGGAATGTGTTGTCATGGGCTTCACTTTACATTTAGAGTTTTTTTTATTTATCGATTAGCAAATAAAAAAGTTAATAATCTCTTATTTTAGTACCATTGTGGCAAGACATTTTTTTTAAATTTAAAGAGGTCATTGTAATTGTCCTCCCCTCAGGGAATAATAATTCCATTAAATACAAAAAAAAAAAATAAAAATAAAAATTTAAACACCTTTATACAAAAAGACCTCTAAAAAAGAACAAAAATAATATTATTATGTACTTATTGAAGTCGTTGCGTCGGGGGACCGTTGTACATACGTTAACGATGGTGGGTATTTTACGAAGTTACGAGGGCTTAGACTATATGATTCGACGAGACGAAGCTTCTTAGCATTCCATGGATTCACCGTCCGGGTGCCGGGCCCATCGCGTTGCAAGGAGAGGAGTGCAAGCAGTGCCTGGGACTTGCGACCCAGGAGTAGGTTTAAGGGGCCCCTTTATTATGCGCAAAAACGCTCACCTTCACCCTCCACACTCCTCTCCCTACCTAACCAAATTTGGAAAGAACCTACTAATGCCGCCTTTGAAATACGTTCTAGAAATGAACCGATGCTTGTTCTAGAAAGGCCAAGGTCTTTAAGTAGGCTATAGAAAGATTTCGCTGTTATACCTCTCGCTCCCACTTCTACTGCGTACAAACTAACTATAAATTTATTCCTGATCAGTTCGTTGGTCAGTTCGTAATACTTATTGAGCTTGAATGTGTGATCCCTTGGGAAGTTTGTTTCCCAAGGTACAGTAAGCTCCACAAGTATCACGCGCCTCAGATGTTTCGAATACAGGAATAAGTCCGGTCTGGATGACGAAACACCAACATCCCCAGGGATTTTGTAATGCTTTTCATACGTGTCCATCATGAGAGTCCAATCAGGAGCCGCGCCTAATATTGAATAAGGCTTCGCTTTTGAATTTTTGGAGGAGCCTTCTTTTACGAATTCTACAGATCGTTTGGTGGTTGTTATACCCTTCCGCGCTCTTGCTACTGAAAGACTAACCGCTTCCCATATAATTTCTAATACCTTGTCGTGGCGACGCGAGTATTGACCTTTATCTAGAAGTACCCTACACCCTACTAATAGGTGTTTCGCGGTTCCTATTGCCTCCCCACAGATGTTGTAAGACTTTTCGGTGGCTTTGCCCCATCTTACTAAATTACTTTGATCTGGGAGAGTCATTTGGAATGCATTAAGATAGAATTTTAATAATGATGGGTACCAATCATAAATTAAGGTAGGCCACTTCAAAGCTAGTGGAATACAAAAATCTCCTATGGTCACCCATTCGTTTTGAATTTCTAGGCTCATCGCGTGGAGTCGGTAATTATCGTTTTCGTCTTGTCGAATAAAAGATTTTGTTATGTCTATGTCTTGAACTTTCCTACTTGATCCTAGCCCTACTTTATTCGTTTGAGCACCAATCATAAATTTTTTATGGAATTGAAGTCGTGACTCGAGCTCTGAGGCAACTTTGTCTTTTGGGAGAGAAGTTACAGTATCATCTTTAGATTTTCCGATGATATGTCTTTTGGTAACACTTAGATGTTTGTAGAGCTCCGATGGTCTCTTTAATTTTAATCCAAAATTGTTTCGGTCTCTAAATAAGGTTGAAGAGTCCGCTGAGTGCGCCAACCCGAGCCATAACTTCAATATCTTTATGACGCTTGCATCTAACTTTGACAAAAGGGTTTTATTAATATCATAAACGAGGAAAAGCCAATTTTGACGTGATGTTAAAAAATTATCGTAAATCCAAGCTTTCTTGACGTTACTTATTGGTTGGTTGTCTACCTTTTTGAGATCATTTAAAAAGCTATCGAATATTACATCTAACGATGAAGTACGGTCTTGGTAAACGATTTTTTTACCTAAAAATTTAAACGGAGCTGTTTCCGTAACCGTACTAACGCACTGACCGCCTATTATAAGACCCGGATCGTAAGAGGTATATTTGGTATTCCGTCTCCCCAGACACAGTTCTAAAACATTTACTTGGTTTTGTCCTCAATCCGCCCGTCCACGTACAGAAATCCTCAACTACATTTAAAAGTACCTGACATTGTTTCGGATTACGTGTCAGTATCGCGAGATCATCTGCAAAAGCTAGTATGGATTTTGTGTATTTGTTGTTGAACTTAAACCGATATCCCCATTTTTTTTCATTTCTAATTAATTTGTCTATTAAAATGTTAATATATAAATAATTTCACATCATGACCTAATTTTTATTTCATACCGAGCTAAAGTGCCTAAATGCAAACCCAAATACCTTCTTCTTCGTAATTATATTAATATTGACAAAGAAGCGATGGCATTGGATGCATGTGCTGTAAATTGGGCCGCTGTGGAGGAATTAGGTACAATTGAAGACATGGTTCAACTCTTAAACAATAATATTTTAACACTTCTTGACCGTCATGCTCCTCTTCGTAAAATTAAAGTCAGTAACCGTTCTGCGCCATGGTTTAATGATGACGTAAAAAAGGCCATGATACAAAGGGATTGTGCTTTTCGTAAGTTTAAAAAAGACCGTTCACAACTCAACTGGTCTGTATATAAGGCTGCAAGAAATCGGTGTAACCAATTCTGTCGTAAACTCAAACGCCAATATATTCTCAATAAAACCTGCTCATCCGCAGCAGAAACCTTAAAATTCTTAAAGACTCTCGGTGTAAGCAAATCTCGACATTTTGAAAGTTCTTCTTCTGTGGACATTAATTCTCTTAATCGTTATTTTTCGTTCACTAACACTATTGACTCCCAAAGAAGAACTAAAACCATTACATCAATTCTCTGTTCGTCTAGGCCCGATATCCCACTATTTCACTTCACTCCTGTTGACGAAGCCGAGGTTAAGAAGCACCTTTTAGCCATAACATCAAAGGCTACTGGTTGTGACGGTATTAATCGTACTATGTTATCATTCATTATCGATTCCCTCATTGCTCCCTTATCTAAAATAATTAACTTTTCCTTTTCCTCTGGTAGTTATCCACATTTGTGGCGTAAAGCTCATATTCTTCCACTTCCAAAAATAGCCAATCCTATGTTACTCTCACATTTTCGTCCCATTTCAATATTACCGTTTTTATCCAAGATAATTGAATCCGTCGTTTACTCCCAACTTTCCCTGTTCCTTTCAAAATTTAACTTACTAGATCCGTTGCAATCAGGTTTCCGCATTGGACACAGTACAAGTACAGCACTCTTAAGGGTCACCGAAGATATCCGTCAAGGTATGGAAAACAAATGTGTAACCATTCTTGTACTGGTTGACTTCAGCAACGCATTTGGCACTGTTGATCACGATCTCTTACTTGCGTTGTTGGACAAATACTGCATCTCGGCTATCAGGTGGTTCTCCTCATATCTTCGAGGGCGCCAGCAGGCTGTTCGCACCGATGAGGGCCTCTCTGATTGGTGTGAAGTGGTTGCTGGGGTCCCCCAATGCGGAATTTTGTCTACTTTATTATTTTCTCTATTCATTAACTCTATTACCTCTGACTTAAATTGTCAATACCACCTTTACGCCGACGACTTGCAGCTTTACATTCAGACAGAGGTAAATTTAATTGACCAAGCTATTCACTCATTAAACGCTGCTCTTGAGCGAATGTTGCAATGGTCTAACGATTATGGCATCGAAGTAAACCCCTGTAAGTGTCAAGCAATCATTATTGGTAGTTACCGTCAGTTAGCCCACATCGACCAAAACTCATTACCAAATGTAACTTATAACAATATTGTAATACCCTTTTCTCCTCAAGTAAAAAATTTAGGAATATTTCTTGACAGTTCTTTTAATTGGCAATACCAACTAAAGGAACTGTCACGTAAATTTTATAGTACTTTTCAATCTCTGCTAAAACTTAAACACTTCCTGCCCCATCGGGCAAAACTACAATTGGTTAACCTGTTACTGCTACCCATTCTTGACTATGCTGATGTGTGCTATATCGACGCTAATGAAGTTCTCCTAAATAAATTAGATCGTCTATTAAATACCTGTATCCGCTTTATTTTCGGACTACGTAAGTTTGACCACATCTCCGACTATAGGTCAAAGCTAAAACGGTTGCCCGTCCGTAAAAGAAGAAACTTACGGACTCTTTGTTTACTTTACTCTATTTTGTTTAATCCTTCCACTCCTGTTTATTTAAAACGCAATTTCTCATTTTTAGCGGATGTACATGACAGATTGCTTCGTTCTTCCAGCAACCTATTGCTCCATACACCCCTTCATCACACTGGTTTCTTGTCCAACTCATTTAGTGTAACCGCTGTCAGACTATGGAACGGCTTACCGGAACATATAAGAAAAGCCACAAGTCGTGAGTCGTTCAAACGCCAAGTAAAAGAACACTATCTCAAATAATAAAGTATTTATACGTAGACTACATTATTTGTTATATATCTCATATGTATTAAATATTATGTCGGATATATCGTATGTATTATATGTCTTTTATATTATTATTTTTATGTTTATATGTAGATTTAGATATAGATAGTCTTATAATATCCTTTTTTTTTTTTTTTTTCTTTTACTTTTTATGTTTTGCACGCCTACCAACATCCTCTCCTGTACTTCGTAAGGTTGGCTGGTAGAGAATGTCTTTGTGGCATTAAGCCCGCCTTTTGTGCTTTATTTTGTATATTGTGCAATAAAGAATTAAATAAATAAATAAATAACTATATTAAATATAATAGGAGAAATACAACAACCCTGAAATAAACCAACGTTATAATTAAGTGGTTTTCATTAAAAATTATGAAGAATTTTAATTTTGAATAATATGATGCAATAATGTCGCGAATTACCGTAGGAAAGTTATACCATTTAAGCGCGAACATCATCAGTTCATGTCGTACCGACCCAAAGGCATTTTCTAAGTCTATCCAACAAACCGTAATTTGTCTCTCGCTAGTTTTAGCATCTTTAAGGCTTTCCGATATTAACGTATTATGTTCCAGGCATCCAGAAATTCCGGGCAAAAACCCTTTCTGGTGATTAGGCCTGAAATATCTATTGTTAATCATGAATTGCGTCATTTTTGTTTGTAAAAAAGAGAAAAATATTTTGGAAATTGTATTTGTTAGGGCTATCGGTCTAGTATCCTTAGGATTATTGACATTATCGTTTTTCGGAATGAGGACAAAAAGGGCTTTTCCGAATGATACTATATATGTATAGTATCATTATATGTATATTATATATATATATGTATTTGCTTTCTTGACCAGATTTTACCGAATATATTTAAAAGATGTTTATGGAGCGACGGACATTTTTTGTAAACTATATAAGGGATACCATCTGGACCTGGTGCTTACTTAGATGGTTTCATTTTTATTATTTTATTGATTTCCTCCAAAGTTGGTGGGTTGGCTTGAAAATCTTCAGAAGGAGTCTCAGGTTTGTGTTCGTTGGGATCCCCATATAGTCTTTGGTTTTCTGGCACTTCGTATGTGCTTTTATAATGATCAAAAATTAAGCGAAGAAAAGAAGAAATTAGAGAAGCTTACCTTTTTGATCTTTGAAAATGTTTTTTGAGTATTTAAAAGGATTTTTATCAAAGTCTACTTCATGTTTTGCCCGATCAAAGCTATCACAATTTTTTGTTATTTGATTTGTTATGCCTTGGATAAGTTTAAGAATTGATCGCAATGCCCTAGACAGTTGGTGACTGAGTTGATTATCGCCTAAGGCTTTGGCTATACGAAGTTTCTTTATAAGGTCTCTTTTTTTCCTCCTCATTTTCAATTTAAAACCGTTTTCTTTATTTTTGTGAGCATAACGATTCGTAGGTGGATAGTGCTCATTAAAGTAGTCGTAAATAGTATTTTGGAAAGTCTCTACTTGCGCATCGAGTACCTGATTTGAGCCCGGGTGCTCTAACAGGGACGCTATATTTTGGTCATGTACTTTCCAGGTCGATTGTTTAGTATTAGGAATGCTAAGATGCGTCCGGATGGTCATGGACTCCTGGTAGTTTTCATTCAATGGCTCACCATGAGATATATGAGGGTAAACTCTATCCGCAGTGAAAACTGAAGATCTTACCGACGGTTGCCGCACTTCAGCACCATTGTGTGTTTTAAGATGTTTAATAAAACAGGCTCGTCTTTTGTAATTTTTCCCGCACGTAGGGCGGTGGACAGTTCTTCCGCCCCCCCTCTCGGACTGTCCTAGGGGTATTTTTCTTATTTGGACTTTTAGCGTTTATCGACGTTCCCGGGCTTGGCTTGCTAGGCCATCGCCCTCGGCTGTCTTTCCAGCAGTCTGCTGTCTTCCCAGCTGCCAGCTGTCTTTCCAGCGTCAACTATCTTTCCAGCGTCATCCCGTCTCTCCGGGCTGTCAATTTAGATAAGACGAAGCTTCTTAGCATTCCATATTATGTAATACTTTATTATTAGTAGGTTCTATCCAAATTTGGTTAGGTAGGGAGAGGAGTGTGGAGGGTGAAGGTGAGCGTTTTTATACCGCATAATAAAGGGCCCCCTCAAACCTACTCCTGGGTCGCAAGTCCCAGGCACTGCTTGCACTCCTCTCCTTGCAACGCGATGGGCCCGGCACCCGCTCGGTTAATCCATGGAATGCTGAGAAAATTCGTCTTATCTCTGTTAACGCCAAAGTTATATTGAGTTATACGGAATCTGTTTTTATTTAAAATGAATCATGACGCATAAATAAAAGTTACTACGGTTTATGGGACAGAAGATGTAGCTCAAAAAAGAAGTAAAGTATTTTTTTCAGGAAACGTTAAAAAACTGTTTTAAAGAGCAACTTTGAAACTTCTCATCGAGTAGAATGAAGTGATGAATGGAACTTATCCCTAGCGTCAACACAAACTTGTCAAAACTTAACAAGCCTCATAAGCGGTTATAGAATGAACGATAATCTGATCATTATTCATTTTTCTTATCGTTACAAGTTGTGTTGTAAAGATATCCTCTAAAAAAATATATATAAAATATTTAAAATAATTGGACCGTAAAGAAAGTCCCTTGGCTGAAAGGCGGAAGTAGTTTTACACGGAACGTTCACCTCAATTTAATGCCTGAGACATTTATTCCCCATTGGACATTTATTCCCCATATAATATATTTGTTGAAGAGTATCGTGAGTCATCGCAAAATTTACAATAATGCGAAAAATCTCAAAGAAATATAAAAAAAAAGCTGAATTAAAAAGTGGTACAGAGATATCTTTCTTCATTCAGAGTTATTTAAATAAGGAGAGCTATGTCATTTCACGATAAATTGTTTATTCCTTACTGCTTACGGATCAGTGACTAAAAATTTTATCTAAGAATATATGTGCTAATGACATCGTATAGGCCATTAAAGACTTAACTGTTACAGTTTGCATTTTGTAAAATTCTTATTTAGTGTTAAATGCAAAACAAAAGTTACTGAATTAGAAATGTAATTACCTACTTTTTATATTTGTTTTCTTATTATCTAGAATAACCTCTCAGAAACTGGTTTATTTACATATTAAAAAGACGCAAACAATACATTTACATTTCATTAAAAGCATTTGCTGTTATTATTTTATTTCTCAGAATTCGAATTGTTTTTTGGTTTGACAGAGATGTAATTTATAATACCAGTACTAAGTGAACTCGCATAATAAATTAATTACAAGTACTGTTAACAATTGAAATAAATATAAATTTTTAATAATATATATTTGTTTGCTTTTGATTTTGTAGAACAAATGTTGTTGGAATTGATGCAGAGAGGTGGTCTGCAAGAGGTGGTCAACTAAGTACAAATAAACCTGTATAGGTAAAATGGACATAGCTAATGCCTGGGTTCATTCTCTGCTAATAGATGATGTGATGTTGGTTAGGGATAGTAGTAGGTGCATAGAACAATTATATTTTATTCTGTGCTAAATAAACACTTTTAATAATCAATATATCATATACTGTGATGATTGAATTTTGACCGCTCCGTTGATCGAGTGGTTAGCGCAGACGCCTTACGTGTCACGGCGCAATGGGGCTCGGTTTCGATTCCTGGCAGAGATGTCTGTGTTTCTGGGTTTGGTCGTTTTTTATATATATTTTCAGTATTTATATGTGTATTTCTATGTATTTGTATCGTTGTCTAACACCCTTAACACAAGCAAATAATTTGCTTATTTAGGGGTTAGATCAATGTGTGTCATTTGTCCTGATATAATTATTATTAATTGAATGTCACATTTACAACGGAGCTATAATTATGTTACCTACGCTCTCAGCTGTAACGCGCAGACGCTTTCACATATATTTTCTGTATGCAATAATTATGCTCTACTCTATCTTTTTATAAAACTTTTCTGATATTATAAAAAAAAAACATATTAAATTTGAACTTAAAATAAATTAATATTTTATACACCTCATCTATGTTGGTGTATGGCTGGTCAGTAATTTTAATATATAGCTGAAAACAAAGATAAATGTTGGGAAACTAATAAACTGTTAACAAGCCAAGAAGTGTCGGTATTAATATGTTGGTTCCCAAAAAAGCATTTTCGAAGAAATTCAAATTATCAGAATATCAAATATGTAAAAAACGTTGAATCCTGACCGCAATGTAATATTTAATGTAATCCACTTTAACTTATGAATGAATGAAGGTGCTGTGGGTACATTCTACTTTAATAATTCAGAGAACACGCTACAATAAACGTCACAACGAGCCATTGGTTCAGTGAACATCATAACTTGTGTTTATTAAATAATAATGTCGGATTTTTATCGTAAGAGACGCAATTAATTGCATTATATTTTTGTTACAGTATTTACGATATTACTTAATGCAACAGTATGGTTAAACGACATTCAAGAATGCTTCAGTTACATAAAGTGTGCAAAGACATGAGGTTTATAAGAAAGTTTAGTATTTAAATTTCAAGGATCATTTTGTTTAAATACAAAATAAAATCTACACCTCCATTTCTTTAGTTTATATATAACAAAAAAATAAAATAATGAGTTCAATGACCTGAAGACATTGTATTAATAGTAAAGGCAAAGCAAAGAAAAACCAAAACTTATCGGAACAAATATATTTTTTGATAGTTTTAAATATATATTCTAGGACGTTTAGTAAACCGGTTTCTAAAGTATTTATTAGTTAAAATTAAAGAGCGCATTGTTAATAATGTGTCACGTTCTTAAGAACTCACATTTGGCCTACAAACACTGGTTTCCGTCTGTTACCTAACTAAATATATTACAGGTGTAAATATTTATATAATAAAGAACTATTGAGAAAATAAACCAAAATTAAAATAAAGGGGTAATATATTAATGAATTAAAACATAAATATATACTAATTTGGTACTCTTAAGTAGTGTGCATAGAATTGGATGTTTGCACTAATTAAGTTTTTTGTATCAAGACACACAAACCTTAGAGCCACGTATAATATTATGTTAAATAATTATACGAGAGTTGTTTTCAAAACCAATTCATGTAAAACAACACTACGTATTTATATTTATTTATTATTTATGATATACCCTTTTTATAGTGTTTTTCTATTTATTCATGCTAATATCCTCAAAGGTCTTGTAATGTATAAAATGACACTAAAATTAATGTTTTACTATAGTCTATAACTTAAGACGTCGTTAATGGACTCGTAATCGTACGAGTAATTTGTGCGCACACATTCACGTTGTGGTTCATTGGTAGTGACGTTTCAGGCATATAAATATATTATATATTATTTTTATATGTTTCTATATTTCTTGGTAGGAAAAATGACATATGTTGTACCTTTTTATTCTACGTATAAATAATATTTATCATCTTTATTGTATTTTGAATATATTTTAATGAATGAAGCATATTTTTTTTATCTAATACATAATGACATAAAAATTATAATATTTTAGTAATATCTTTTATGTGTAGTATGTCTATATATTTCTTAATACATTATCATAATTATTAAATGGTAATTCAAAGTTATTTAGAAAGTAAACTAGTTACAGTGTTGTATGAAGGAGGGTGTTTGTAATTGTCATTAGTTCTAATTGCGCTGGTTTCATTTTCCTACCTGTTATGTTGCCGCATCCGTAAACATAATCTGTAGGTACGACTCTATCGCATGCAAATTGCAATTATAGTTTATGTATGTAACGTGTTCTTATTACCCAAGTTACGTAGATATATCGTTCTGAAATATTAAACTCAATTGTTTACTATATAATACTTGCTGAGTCCTCTTGGACCGAAGAAAAGCGTGAGAAAGAATCGTTTGTAAAACTGTTTTAGCCAGTTTAATTTTTTAAATAATTGTCTAAAAAAGCGCCGAATTTACAAAAGGGTCATTAAGTTAAAAGACTTTTGCTTCCAATTGAATTTTTCAAACACTCTTTATACCTAGATACTTATGAACTTTTCTTATAATTATTTCAAAAAGAGGGAAAAAATAATTTATTATATAAATATATATTTGAACATTGTAAAAAAAAATCTTTCTTTTTTAACAAGAATATTTTTTTCGTTATTCCAATTAAATTACTAAGCAATTTTCACAATTATCTCCACTAACACTGATCGTTAATCACAACATTAGTATTAGTAAAGATATATATTTTGAAACAGCGATCTATGAAACCCTTTTAAAAACAAAATTGTTTTATTGTTACTTAAATATACTTTCTACAAACAATGTACATACTAGATACTTTGTATTAATTCTACATAAGTTTAATACGACCCTTGAACAATTAGGTCACTCCAATATTTATTTGTAAATAGAGTCGCTTGAAGGAGCTTCTCGAGTCTTATTGAGCCTGAAAAAATCTCAGGGTATTATATACTTCTACTTTAAGTTTTATTGTTACAGACAGTTTTAATTATTTAGGGTTCCATACCTCGAAAGAACAAATTGAATTAGGGTTCCATACCTCGAAAGAACAAATTGAAATTCTATCAAGACCCTTTTTCTAAGAAACGTGAGGATTTATCAGGATAAAATTAATAATTAATACTCAAATCTACTGCCTCTTAGAGCTGTGAAAAAAATCAAACTTCTAAGCCACCGCAATCAAAAGATACAATCGTTTGCGCCGCATTTGCCGAAAATTTTAGAAACTCGGTAAAGAATCAAAATGTACAGGATACTTCCTGTAAACTCAGAACCTTTAAATTTGGTATGAAGCAACGCCTTATACAGAACAAATAGAGCAACCACAAGAACCATTAAAGGAAAAAATTGCTAAAATCGTAAGTTTATAGTTACATCATATAATAAAAAAATATTTTTAATAATTTTAAAGTTACTACCTCGGTCCTAATGAACGTGTGGACTTATTTAATGATAATTCATATCAGATACTCAAGTCTACAAAATCCTTAAGCTGTAACGATATCAAACTATAGAAGTTTGATCTCTAACAATTTGTTTTTATCTTTTTGACATATTGTGATATAAGTATTGAATTAATTTTATGTTGAAATAGTATATACTTATAATAATAATAAATAAAAGTATAGCTTATAAATGAAACATGTAAAGTATTATAATATCCCTAAAGAACATTAAAGAAATGTATAAAGAGAATACAATACCCAATGACCCAGTTTATTTTTGTGACCTCTTTAAATAACTGGAAAATAAACAAAAGTTATAAACATACTTTATAATTCAAATATTTAATCCAGCTCATCGTTTTAAGTAAATAAAATGACTTTTTCACTACAACTATTTAAAAATTTCTTTAGTTCATCAATATTATCTCATAATTATTGAATAATTTTAAATCAAAAGCTATAATAATAATAACTAAAGTTATTTGAGTGAGTAACTATCGTAATTGACAATATTAATGGATTTTGCTTCATAATAATTTCGTTCAACAGAATGAATGACCTCAATTAACGCTGATTGAAAATATATTACGTATTTTAAAATATTTATTATTTAAAAATTACAATCCATTAACAATATTCGATTTTCTGAAAAGCTAATATTTTTGCACAGGCTTAGGTTATTCAAATTTTCCAGAATATCATAATATAACAGGCAGTTGGATATTAATATGTATTAAATAAAGTTAGATACATGATTGATGTATGAATTAACAATAATTAATAATCTTAAGCAATAATTCTAAAATTATTATTTATGATGATTATGATTGAATATAAATATGCTCAGAACTATTAAAATGTAATAGATTCGTTAAGAGAGCTCTTCTTTCTTCCTTAGTGAGTCAATATGTACAATATATATTAAAAGAGGCTGCTTGTGCAAGGTTGTTATACCAGGGTTGTAACCACGAATAAGAATAATGTAAATGTCCTACAAAGCTCACATTATTGACTTCAATCTTCACTTTATAAGTTTGTTTGATTTTCAAATATCCGCCGGATGTTACAATTTTAGATTTCCTCGATCAGAAAACAATTTTCATCCTCATATGATTCATAGTAAAAATCTAAGCGGAATCAGTAAAATCACACAAGATTTGATTTTTTAGGAGAAATAACTTTATAATCTTAACAAATACTAAATAAAAATAAGTTATGACTGTATAAATCAATTTATCACAGGAAGAAAAATTTTCAATCATTAAATTTAAATAAATTCATTTTATTTAATAAAGCAAAATATTTTTTTACATAGTCCGAACTTACATGAACTATTAGCAAATATAATAATAATAATAATAATAAATGAAAATCGCATTCCCAGACTGCAATTGATATTTTTATTAAATATAAAATGAAAAATAAACCGATACGGGTAGGGATTCGTACCTACGACCTCTGTGAAGCCGTCCTGTCGCTGTACCAATTCAGCTACCGTATCGCTGTTCATCTCGGTGAATTAAGCATTCTATATGTGATCGTCTTTATCGTGACGGTGGTGACACCTATTAGGCTTCTTTAGAAAATCCTAACCAATGTTTTTGTTTTGGTATTGATATGTCTTGACAATTAAATATTGTAGTAAAATGTTATTATTAAGAGATATGAAAAAATAAATATTTCAACCAATTTATTTGAAGTTTTGATTAAGATAACAAATATTTGATTTGATAAATATTATGAGAATGTGTTGATGTGTTGATGTGTTAAATGTTATACGATTTTTAAATTGTTATACTAAGAATTTTGTCAGATAATGGAAATTCGGAGTGAATTTTACGTTAAGAAAGGTAACTATTTTAGTATTTGAGATTTCATTTTACGAGTAAGAATTCATAGCCTTATCTTTTTCATTTTATGTTTATTTAATTTTTTTAGAGCCTTTTTGATTTTGCGTCAATAACAGACAGAATACTTTTTTACTATTAAATCATTTTCTTATTACTTAAAGATTCTAAAACAGATAAATTGTAAATGAAAAAACCTTCAAACATCTTTTAGAAATGAAAATGAAAATCTTACAACTTCGGAGATAAAAACTCAAACAGAATATGAGAAATGTACCTGAAAAGGTTGTTGATGCATTCGTATCGAGGCCAGTGACTTTGAAGATTATCGTCAAACTTCGAGGATTTTGAAGATGTGGAGCAAAAACTGTAAAAACTTAAAGGTATCATAATTCTGAGAACTTAATATCTTAATGTCATTTAAAATCTGAAGCTTAAAATACAGTATATCATGATATTATAAAATCACTGCTTAATAAAAAGTTACCTGTACAAAGTAATATTTTTCTTTTTATATAATTTTGTATAAAAAATAAGGTACTCCCAAGCAAAGTTACTATTTCTTGGTATTTCGATGTTTCTTTATGAATGTTTGAATAATAAATGTTTATTCAAATAAAAACAAAGTTTTTTAAAGATTGCATCATAATTCTTTAATTATTATTCTCCGAGACAACACTTATTCTTCGTTTTAGAACATAAAATAATGTGTGAAAAAGTTTTAAATTATGATTTAAATATACTTTAATTTCGGAATTTAGCTAGTAAAGTACTAATATACATTTTGGATTAATGCAAAATAAAGTTTAATAATTAACTTATAACCGAACTGGGGCCAAACTCGTAAATTTCTATAATTGTAATAAAATCGTGTATACAGAAGTACTTTAAAATACGTTGTTTATATTTTGGAGAAAACAGTATTTTTTTTACATTAATTGTTAATTGCATTTAGCCCTTTGCTTTTATGAATAATGGAATATATTGAGATATAATATAATAGGTAATTGTTTCGTGGACTTCAAAAAGATAACGAATTCTTCATGGGCTTGAGTGTACGCATATATATAAAGTTCCACAAGATATCTTAGATCTTCGTTTTGGTTGATCGAAACGTGTGGAACTTTAGATCATTGATTGATTTGCTTGATGATTTGATTGATGTTAGAATATATAAGTCAAACATTGTTAAATGTCATTTAAAAAGAGCAACTATTGCGTTTCTGGTCAGCTCTTCTCAGCAGAACAGTATTCCAACCTAGTGGTAGCTTACTTACGGACTGACTATACTGACCAATTTAATGTAATCTTTGAGAATTCAAAACTCCGTGCCTACTTGAATAAAGATATTTTGAATTTGGATGACTGATATCGTAATTAATTCACTTCACCTGAGTTTTCGGAGTAGCGCATACTTTGGACGTCTTTACAGAAACCTGAAATTATCGACCTTGCAACTGAAACATAATATGTTTTTTTAGAAAATAACTTTAGGTGTAAAACAATTAATAAAAGTACTTCTCACATAATTACTTGATACATATTTATTTTTTATATATAAAAGAAACTCCTTGCATTTTAACACAGGTTTTAATAAAACCCTTGTCACTTAAAAAGTCATTCGTAGATATAGATAGTGACACTTGAATAAGCATCCCTCATCAGAACACTTGCAACGTTTCCGTAACCTTAATTTAAATTCCAACCAATCTCTGCGACGTGAAACGGAATACCAGAAGTTGTAGATTCGAGATTTACTCCAGTTGATATATTTTTGAAATATTATTTATACAAAATATAATTTAGCAGATCATTTCTGACATGTTCGTAGATTATTTAATTAAGTTAATAACTTATTAATGGTCATGTCTATATAAAATACATACCAACTAGTTTTTACCCGTGACTTCGTCCAGATTAGATTTTTTTTAGGCAGTAGTTTAATTTCTTACGTCAAGTACTTGCATGTAGGTGTGATTGTGCGTTTTCGTTTATGAAATGTGAGTTCAAAAATGTATTTAAAAAATCTAAAATAATATAGAAAACAGTTAAAAAGATGTAACATACAACTGTATCTTACATATTTTTAACTGTTTTTAACTGTTTTAACACGAACTCGTGTAGCGTGTCGATTTTTATCAAGTAACAAATTATGACCAACCGATAATTACAAATATAATGGCAACTTAAGAGTTACACATCATTTTATCATGCATATTATATTATTTTTAAACGAAACATTATAATCCTTGTTTGTAACATTTGTTAATAAAAATAATAAAGCAATAATAATAAATAATAAAACTCGTTAAAATAAAAATCAAATTAAGCACGCAATCGCATCAGATTAGGATTTACTCGTACTCTTGCAAACAGAACACGGCCGTTTGGTTATAATTGTATAGGACTCGGGATTCAGGTCAGTTACTATTTAAATAGTACCTCAATGTATTTAAGAGTATTTGTATAAAAATGTGAGTTTTTTTCTGAAGAAGAAAAAATATACTATGTATGAACAATATAACGTACAATCTGTTAAATTGTATTAAATTATTATTTCTGAATAAAAAAATTCAGGGAATATTTTTGGTATATTTAAAATAATACTAAGGGTATATATAATATATAAGTAGTTAAATAAAAACAAAACGTTAATGTTTGTTTGTTATTGTGAAAGTATTTCATGGATTGTAATAAAAACATTTGTTAATTATTTCCTATTTTTTAACTCCCGACCTAAAAAAGAGGTTATTTATAAATTTGACGTATTTATCTGTGTACTTGTCTGTTCGTCTTTGGCCTCGTAGCAGCCAAATGAGTGGACGGATTTAATTGCAGTTTTTTTTTTAATCAAAAGCCTGGGCCATCGAGATGGTTCTTAGCTATGCTAAGTCGAAATAGCAGTCATCTTCTACATATTAAGATGTTATTGGTGCTGGTGAAAGGTTTTCATGCATTGATAGTAAATAATTAAACAAGTAAAAATTATGATGTTGGTAGGTTCATGTAGTATGCCCCATAATGACGGCGACGGCAACCGTCAGGTTTAGTGAGTAGTCTCACATAACCACCTCCATCATCCCCTGGATGGAGTTGTGTCACGTCAGGAATCCATGAGGATTCCTGACGTTAAAAAAGGTTCATGTAGTACAATATATACTTAGTAGTAACTAAACTTTAAAAGCATAAAAAAATAAACACACAAAAAGACCCCTAAAAATGATAATATAATACATATTACTATGTACTTAATGAAGTCTTTGCCTCAGTCGCCGGTTTATAGGTTTGTTATATATGACTCCAAATCAGAATTCCTTTCGAATCTCAATCCGAATAACAGAATTGCCTACTTATAAAAACATTAGATACTAGACGAAGAATATAAATCAAAGAAAAAACATTGTGCCATCAAAATGTTCATAAGTTTCGAACTGTCAAATATATACTGTCATATTTAATGGTAAAAAATATAAAATAATTTCAAAAGTATTCACAAATATAATGTTTGTCAAATGTTTAAGCGTGCGTTTAGAAATCTATTTTTCGTATACTAAAGAAAACGTATCAGGCTACATAAATATTGAAAAATGAACTGACCGAAATTAAGAAAAAGCTTAAATAAAAAAAACAAAAATAATGTTAAATCGATTAGACTCACTTAATTATTCAAAAATATTCTGGCGATCCAGTTAGAGTTATATAAATATAAACTTAACAAAATTGTAGTTTATTTTATTAATGTTGTCAGTGTTTAGTATTATTATTAGTAATGCCTCGACCAAAAACCTTTCGACCATCGCTCAGTACTTCAAGGGGCTTTCTCAAAAGTATTTTGAACGTGCTGAGCGACACCCGAACCCATTGGTGGCTGACGCCGCAGAGTATAGACCACGTAAGACTACTTTAGTCAGAAAAAGAAGACCCAAGTCGGTACTCGTTGACCCCGACGACGCGTTCACAGTAGGTGATAACGTGTACGCGTAAATAAGTGACACCACACAACATACAGACACACACCGTCTATACCGGTATGGACGAGGTCCCAACTGAGTAAGTGCTCCGTTGCTCCGGCGTTCTGCCGTCGGAGGACGCTAGTGTCCAAATTTCCTTAGCTTCCCTCCTGACTAACGAAGCCCCGAGCCGAGGTCCGTGTCTCAATCTGAGACGCCCTCGAGACGTCGTTCCCCATGGGGGCCCATCTGACCCACCCGCTCCCCCGGTGACGCTGTAATAGCCAACAGGGCTAACAGTATAGACATACAAAAAAAAAAAAAAAAAAAAAAGTCTACCAAGATGTAATGTTTCCCACCTGAGCAGTTTGAGTTTGAACATTTTGAGCATTGAGCAGAGATCAAAAATCAAATTCGAAAGAAGGTTGCTTTTTCAAAACGTCACGATAATAAGGTTTTCTAATATTACGGTCAGACAAAATAAATACTACAGTGATTGTAGATACGAAGATATATGAAAACACAAATCATACATTTATCAGACGACTACTAATAGCGAAAGCTGTTACTGGCGCTTAAAAGTCATTTAAAAGCATTACGAAATTAGTACAACAACCATACCATTACCATTCAAAGGCGTGGTAGTAAAAAAACGATTCTATAGTACATAATAATTACGAAAACCTGCTCACGCCGACCATCTGACATCTGTTAGGCTTATTTGAAAATGCTATGTTTCTAATTTTGCAGTGTAGATAAGCGTTAAAAAGATGCCACAACCAAAACTTATACTAAAAAAATCTTTAAACATATATAGACATAGTCGTATTAAGCTTATTTAGATTTAAATAAATATAAAATTAACATAAAACTATTTTTACGGATTTAACTCTGTATAATTAATTCAATTTAAAAATTTACATTAATTTTTTTTTGGGTTTGCTTTAAAATGTAAATTATAATTTCATTAATTGTACGTGAGTTAAATCCGTAAAAATAGTTTTATTCCAATGTGTTTTACTCGTGAAAGTCTTAGAAATAACTAAATACAAAAAAAAAAGAAATAATTAAGAATAAAAAAAAAACCCGAAACAAAAAGACGTCTAAGAAGGAAAAATTTAGGCTAGTTCAAAATTAAAATTACTTATTTTTCAAACATAGTTAAACGAATAAGCAACGTTTGCATCCTTATTCTCTTTTATTCACTTACCTACATCAAGCACTGCAAGTATAGGAAGGAGATAGCGCTATCTAAAAAAGTATCAAGTCAGATAGATATAGTAAATTGGAGCGAGGCCACCGCATTTGGCACATACACGCTAATGGATTATTATTATCATCTCCGGAAAACCATTTTCAGATAAGGTCTACATTACTTCATGTCTTATTTTTTTCCATAAGTTAACAAAACGTTTCAGATAATTATTTCCTTAAAATAATTACCCTTGGTAGCTTTAGCCCCGTAAAGCAGAATGTAAGTAGTCAATAACTATGTATGTTTTTCTAAAAATAACAATAATATATGTTATACAACTGCGTTTCTCATACTGAAAGACTCCTATCCTAATATTTAATCCTATTTCAGTCCTTTTAGGTTTTACCATTTTTTACACGTCTTTGTCCAATCACGGTATTTATTATTTATGAACCATTTTTCTAGATTGTGGTAAAGATATAAGAGTTTTAAAGGTTTCTCAAAAAGTGGTCCTTTTCTAAAAAATAAATAAGTATTTCTCTTTCAATAACACATTTTAAACTGATAAAATTATTTAATTACAAGTGCTATCATAAAGCCTAACGAATGTTTAACAAATTAAACTGCTTTTTATTTTAAAGCAAGCAGACAGCAGTTATGTGTGCTTCTTTAAATGTTTATTTTAATTTTATTTGACCTTATAAAGTGTTTTTATAACTTAAATATCCTTATTATAGTATAATGACTTAAAATCTATACCTTTGACCCAAGTACCTGAACATAATGTTCGAGGTGTATAAGTGAGTTACCATTCGAATGTTTAGGTCACGGACACAAACTAAAGACATTTTGGGATTCTAGAGCCTTTCTTGACATTTTAATTAATCAATTAAAAACTCCGAATAAGTAAAGGCGGACGAATTTTAGGACATGTGTTTGACAAATTATTGGCTATCAATAAATGTATGGGGTATTTAAGCCGGTATATCAAGTAAGACTTTCGGAATATCAGACAGACCTATACTCCGAAAGTCTTACTTAAGAATTATTTAACCGCGACTGCCATAAATTACCGGCCGAATCGTTTTCGGTAGTAGCTTGTGATACAGGGTTTTTTTTTTTTTATTAATTTCTACTTTTATCCACGGACACGTCGCCCGTGCACTTTTCGGTTTGGTTCATTTGGTTTGTATTTTGCATATTAATTGTTGAAATTTTGAGATAACATACTCAAAAAGGAGTCTATTACTACAGGTACCTTAAAAACTATATTAGTAAGGTAAGTCCTTTGCACAGCAATTACACATACTTATATAAATATAAATATTATATATATATATATGAATCTGCCCGTCGCGTCATCCTCGCTGTCGGTAAAATACACACAGCTCTCGGTATGACGCGACACTGCTACAACCGCGTGGGGAACGCTGTCGTGCAGTTGCATCTTACTCCTGGTGTTGATTATAAAAACGGAACTGAAAGTGAGTCCTTGTGCTTCGTGTATGGTTAAGATACGCGACCCTTCGCCTGATCCATAACCCTCGTTAGACAATGCTATCTTCTCTTCCTGGGTGTGTACTAAGTACAGGGTATTAGGTTGGGATCTGGGTATTTTCGATCCTGTGTAATTGAGCATTGTTAAGGACTGCACTAGTTTCCTGCTGGAGTAGATGCCGGAGTAGACCTCTTCTAAGGCATACGCGACATCTAAGGGATTCCGATGTGTGCACAGTAATTCTTGGCTGATGGACGATATCAGGGTGGGACGACAGTACCTCATCTCAAATAGATTATCTCTATCGATGTAAGACAACTGGTTCACGTCACCGACGAGGAGAATTTCGGCAGCGCCGGACAACCGCGTAGCCATCGCTATGGATCCGAAATGGTTCATAAGAGCCTCGTCTACCACCAAACGTTGATAGATTTCTGACTCTTTGAATCCATTTACATCGTACGCACTCGATTCTTTGATTCGTCACCTATACGCTGAGAGATCTTCTCTCTTAGATCTTTAGCTGCCTCAGTTGTGGTTGTAACGATGACGTCCTTCTCCGCGTCGAAGTGCGATATTATCCACGTGGTTTTGCCACATCCTGGAACCCCGTTAATCCAGTTTAGTATTGGCACGGTCCAAGCTTCGAAGTTCGTTAATGTGCTAGCTTTGTCTAGGATCATATCCTCTAGCATAATCTTGGTGCATTGGGCCGTGACAACAATTGGGTCGTTAGATGGCGTCGCCTATCTGGCTTTGCCTGTTCGCTTCGTCTCTTCCCTATCCAACATAACGAAACCACTGGTCGCATTGTATGCTGCCATATGCTCTCCTGTCATTGTGCCGTGAATTATCTTTGCAGTTTGGTTGTTGTATATGGCTGCATCTGCCTCCTTGAGTTTCAGCTCCAAGAACTTCCGATTACCGATTTTAAAGGCCTGAAGAATTTCTTCAAGAGGTATTGATTTAGCCTGTTTAGTCGCTTTTGTTAAAGCTTGAAACTCAAGGAAAGCATTTATGAAGTGATCAAGTGGTCCCTCTGCCAGACGAAGACAAGGCGAACTGACTATTCCCATCTTTGCCTTTGTTTTTTTTGAGGTTTTACGGATTCAGAGCTGGTTTTATTTTTCATCTTTATGAGGTTAATTACCGCCGTTGCCATGGAGCTGGTGGGCTTTAGTGTACGACGTGAACTAGTGTGTTGGAGATTTTCCTCCTGGTCATCGTACACCACTTTCTTACCTGGTGAGGTTCTTGATGCTTTTACCATGGACCCTACGGCGGTTGTGATTGCCTTCATGAAAGATTTTGATGTCAGGCTAGGTTTTGACGTGGAGGCTTCTGCTTGTTGTTGTGCTTTTGCCTGTGATACAGGGTTCATTGGGTAGGTCTTAAGAAATTAAACCATATAGACACAGTTTGATAATTCTTGTATTAGATATACGCAGGTGGGTCAAAAAGTTCGCGGAATGGAGGGTAAAAAGTAAGAAATAAAACACAAAATTATTTTTCCTTCTCAATGTATTCCCCCTTAACTCTAATACATTTATTAGACCTATCAATTAATTTATTAATACCATCGAAAAAAAATGATTTCTCTTTGTCGTCAAAATAGGCCGAAATAGCGCTCTTCACTTCTTCATCACTGGAAAATTTCTTCCCTCGAAGCTCTTTTTTCATTTTTTGGAACAAATAAAAATCACTAGGGGCTAGATCTGGGCTATAGGAAGGATGTTCTAAGATTTCGAAGCCCATTCTTTGAACAGTAGCCATCGCAACTTGCGCCTTGTGCACAGGTGCATTGTTGTGCAAAAGGAGCACACCTTGGGTCATTTTCCCCGTTGTTTCTCCCTCACAGCAACTCGCAGACGTTCTAATAATGTAGCGTAGTACTTCCCTTTTCTTTATAATCAATAAGGAGGATTCCTTCTGAATCCCAGAAAACAGAAGCCATGAGTTTTCCAGCCGACGGAGACACTTTAAATTTCTTCGGGGGTGGTGTGCCCTTTTTGTGCCACTGCATGGAGTCTTGTTTAGACTCAGGCTCATAATGATGAACCCAAGTTTCATCGCCAGTCACAATTCGGTTCAAAACTTCATCCTTTTGATCACCACAGAGCGCCAAAAACTCGCGACAACACTCAACTCGCCGCTGCTTTTCTCCATGTTGCAAAAATTCTTCCGGATTGACTTGTTGATTGACGTGTAGCTCAGTGAATTATGACCTAATTGTTTTGAAACTTAGTATTTATACTCTTAATGAGTGTCACAACTAGTGCAGGTAGTAAAAAGTTGCCTTTTCCCCCTCCATATCCCTCATTCCGCGAACTTTTTGACCCCCCCTTGTAGGTAATCAACAATCACAAATTACCTAGTAGGTATATAATAATCAGAGTTGTGCGTCTGTCTATAATATATAATATCACATTAATAGGGAATTAAAAAAATTGTTGTAGATACTATGTCAAAAAATAAGTTATAAAATAATACAATGAGGTGATAAATAGCATTTTTATGAATAAATAAAATAAAATAAAAAAATTATGGAATTGGTTACAGATTCGGGCATTAAAATAAAACATTAAAATAAAACGTTATTAATATTTTGCATTCTTATGCAAAATGTAATTTATAAATTTATCAGAACAGAATTTGCCTCAATATAACTCATTCCTTTTAAGCTCAAATAATCGTAATTATGCGAATCCACTGAATTTAATGAAATTAAAAAAACTCATTTGCGGTTTTAAGTCTTTTACATTTTTACGGAAATAGAAATTTTGTGAGAAAATAATTTGATGTTGACTTAACAGAATTGGATTCCCTGGTGATAAATGATTCAAACTGAATTAATCGTTTTATAAAACAGTCGGATAACTACATACCGGTTAGTTTTTTTCTATTTATACTATACGTAATATTTTATATATAAAATAATCAATGTTATAAGATCATATAAATATATAAATTTTTTTTTTTTAAATAATTAAATAACGACAGCCGCAAATATAATAATAATAATATGTTCAATACTTCCAACATATTTTGAAATTCTATGAACTCTTTTCCGAATTTGTAGTCAGTTGAATCAAAACATGTTTCGAATCAGGAAAATGTTTCTCCTTGCACGTATTTTCGCGTGTATGTATGATGTATGTATGATGCAGGTCTTGATTTACAAATTGCAACATTAGAGAAAATAGAGTATCAAGCAGATAACAATTTTCTATTCACATGACTTTGTATTGGAATAAAACTATTTTTATGGACTTAAATAAACATTTTAAATTTAAATTTGGAAAAAACAAAATAAATGCAAAATTTTGCATCTCTTTGTTTATTGAACTACACAATAAGATAACAAAAAATACTTCATAATATTTGTTCCGTCAATATGTATTTTACTGATTTAAAATATTTGTACTCTGAGGAGAACATATAAATGCAATGTTTTTTGGAAAATAAACATATATAAAAGGATAATGACATTGTATTTTATTTAAAAAATTTCGTTGCATAAGCTACGCATAAAAAGTTTATAAATTTAATATGAAAATAAGAAAAAAAATACAAAAAAATTGATGTTAACAATTTTAGTTCCTTGTAGTTTAAATTAAATGAATTTTTTTTTTCAGTAGTTTTCTGAAAAAGCGTTATCGATTATAAAAATTGCATTTATGTTATGTACAAATTACAAGTCTATCCATTTATCTATGGCACTCCATTTAACTTTGCCAAAAATACATATTCTTTTAATTGCTAAGCAAAACCTTAAAAACGAGTTCACGATAAACTTTTTGAGCATTTAAACGTTTTCAAGGAATACTTCCAGGAAAAGGTCATCTAACACTTTGTATTTATAATATTTTTGTAGTAGTCTATATATAGTAATATGGTATTCTAAATGTATCATTATTTAAACTATTTTGTTACTTTAAATAAACCTGACAGACAACATTTACTTTAAGACTATTTCACACCACAGGATAACTGCAAGAGAATTGTTGATTCTTTACACATTTGATTATATTTTTCTATTTAAATTAATTAAATATACCAAGACTCTTTCAATGTTTGTGCTTATAATTAAATGGATTAACATTACATAATATAACATAACATTTTTAAATGGACAGTGTATAGGAAACATGGATTGATATCTGTAAAAACGTATTTAAATACTAATTTTATATAATTTTATAATAGCTAATTTTATAACATCTTTTGTTTTTCAGTGAATTTGGCTTTGCTTTAAAGAATATTCTCAACATATTTATTTCGGGACTCTTCCAATCTGTCCTTCGTTTGGAACTTTTGTATATTTCTACTTATTAATGTTATTTGGATGCTTGAAATATCTATAAGGGTAGTATTCCAACGAACAGAAAAAAATATATAATTTATACTATATTTATCTTACATACTGTGACATTATTAGTAAATGCTTATGAAAAATTCAACCAGCATTAATTGTGAATACAGTAGATCACTGTTTATAATTCATGTCATTAGTAATGCGTCGCCTGCAATTTTCCAACGACGATGTATTCGAATCCGTAAACACAATCTGTGAATACGAATATACGGTAAAATGTAATTATGTATGTAAAGCAGATTGTATGCATTCATTTTATGATGCTTTTGTTAGATTCTAACATTGTTTATATTATCAGTGAATCGTCTGCTCGGATTTAAAAGACTTATTACGATAAAGCTATTAATTAATTTCTAATGATATTACAATTATTTTTTTATTAATAGGCCCCCTCTTGCAGGCATTCTCTATATATTAATTCCAACAACATTTGTTCTACGCCTTTTTACAAATCTTGATAAACAACAGCAAAAAAGAAACAGAAAAATTTTTGCTCCCTCTTTTACTTATTACTCTTTATTTTGTAAAAAATATATAAAAGGTTAATGCCTAGGCGCCATATAAAGGCACCAGTTCAGGTAAAACAAATATATTTTGTATTGGAAAAATTTAATTAAGAAAAAATAAAAAAACCCCGATACGAACAGACCTCTAAAAAGAATAAAAATAATATTATTATGTACTTATTGAAGTCGTTACGTCAAAATTTTTGAAATGTTTTACAATCACTAATAACACTATCTTTATGACTACGATCATACGCCATACGTACATGGTGTTAGGCGAGTATGGAAATACAAGTCAGCAGATTGGGATGAGATGCGGCACTTTTTTGCGTCTTATCCTTGGCGGCAGGTCTGCTTCTCTTCTTTGGATCCGTCGAGTTGCGCGGATGCTATAACCGATGTGGTGCATCAGGCAATGGAGTATTTTATTCCTTTTGCTGACGTACCCATCGGTAGCAAAGCTCGCCCATGGTTTAATGCCAAATGTGTTCATGCTCAAGACCGAAAACATTCGGCATATCTCATTTGGGCTGATGCTCGAACCCGCAAAACTCCGGATGTAAGTTTGAAGAAGAGAGGTTTTTGACCAAGCTGCCAAGTCCTACAAAAAGGCATTGCGGAAGGCTCGTCTCGATCGAATCGTTAAGAATGGCGAAAAGCTTTCTGTCAGACCAACTGGCAGTCGAGCTTTCTGGTCTCTTGCCAAAGCGATCGAGTCGAACTTCTGCCAACCCTCACTGCCTGCTCTGCTGAAGCCGGATGGATCCCTGGCCCATACAGCAACAGAGAAAGCGAATGTATTTGCTTCTCTGTTTGCTGAGAATTCGCATCTAGACACTGGCAATGCTTCTCCAGAACATCTTCCTCACTGCGGTATTTTGATGCCTGAAATCCGCATCACGAACAAAGAGGTATGGAGAACATTGTGTCGTTTAGATGTGAATAAAGCTAGTGGTCCTGATGGTATACCAGCCATTCTGCTCAAGACATGCGCAGGTGAGTTGTCTCTTGTATTGACACGTCTGTATCGCCTCTCTTTCAAGACTGGAAAAGTGCCGGAATCCTGGAAGCTTGCCAACGTGCAACCCGTGCCCAAAAAAGGCAGCCGTGCCGATCCTGCCAATTATAGGCCCATTTCAATCACCTCCATACTCTGCAAGATTATGGAGCGTGTATTGAACTCGCGGCTTCTAGCTTACGTAGAAGGTAACGATCTCCTCAGTGACCGACAGTACGGATTTCGCCGAAATAGGTCCACTGGGGACCTTCTAGCGTACGCAACACACATTTTAGGCGAAGCCATCGAGAGGAACGGAGAAGCGGTCGCCGTCTCTCTGGACGTCTCGAAGGATTTTGACAGGGTCTGGCATGTGAGCCTTTTAAGCAAGCTTTCAGCGTACGGTATATCTCCTGGTCTGATTGGCTGGATAACGGACTTTTTGAGCCAGAGATCTCTCCGTGTTGTTGTCGACGGGTGTTCTTCGGAACCCTTGACAATAAATGCCGGAGTACCTCAGGGGTCCGTTCTTTCTGCAACTCTTTTTCTGCTGCACATTAACGATCTGCTGAAGCCCGGTATCTATGGGTACGCAGACGACAGCACAGTTGTAGAAAGATATCTGCCAAGTTCACGGGCTAGTAGAGATGAAGTACAATCTGAAAGAGAAGCCATGGTGCAACGTTTGAATGACAAACTTCAGGCAGTCTCCGCATGGGGCAATGCCAATCTTGTCAAATTCAACGCCACCAAAACGCAGACGTGTTTGTTCACCGCCAAAAGGAGCCCCTTCACCTTGGCTCCTACTTTCCAGAATGTATTCTTGGAATACAGTGACTGGCTTCAGTTGTTAGGCTTAGAGATCTCCTCGAACCTCAATTTTGGTCGGTACATTGAGTCCAGAGCAAGAGCAGCTGCAGGAAAGCTTGCCGTACTCGCGAAGGTGCGACAGTACTTTACACCGGGACAGCTTCTTGTATTATACAAAGCACAGATCCGGTCGTGTATAGAGTACTGTGGCCACATATTTGCTGGTGCCGCAAAGACTCATCTTGCGGTTCTGGACTCAATTGAGAGGCGAGCAAAGAGGCTTATTGGCGACCCTAAATTGCTTGACGCCAAACTCCACAGCCTTGAACACAGGCGTAAAATTGCTAGCCTCTCAGTATTCTATAGGATACATTTTGGTGAGTGTGCGCAGGAATTGCACGACCTAATTCCCCCATCCCCGTTCCTTTGCCGGACGTCCCGACGCACGGCGGGTATCCATCCCTACGTTGTGGACACTCCACCTGTCCGAACGAAGCGCTATGCTTCATCTTTTTTAGTGCGTACAGCGAAGGACTGGAACAATCTGCCTGCGTCGGTATTTCCGGCAAAATATAATGTGGGTGTCTTCAAGAGGAGAGTGAATAGGCTGCTAGGTTAATGCGCTTTACCACCTAAGACTACATTTCACTTTCCATCAGGTGGATTGTAGTCAAGTATTAACCTAGTTTTGTAAAAAAAAAAAAAAAAAAGAATATATTTTTTTCAGTCTACGTGGACGCAGTCTCGGGCAACAGCTATCCCTAATAAAGTACTTCACCTCAGTAAATAAGTGTAAAAACCTTTTGGCCTACATAACAAAGCTTTTTTTTTTTTTTTAAATAGCGCGGTCGAAACCGCTGGGAACAAGTAATTATTGCATAAAAACCTTTCACCAATAAAACGTCAATATCTTGGAGACAACTGTTTCTATTTAGACTAATTATAGCAAAGAATCTCGACAAACACAGCCTTCAATAAAAACACATCGCCTTCAAATCCGTCCACGCGTTCGGCCGCTAGATTGCCACAGATCGACAGGTCAAACTTATAACACCCGTCTTTTTAGTCGGGGGTTAAAAACTATTCATTTTCAAATTTAAATGCAATATATCTTTATTCAAGTTGGTATTTAGACGCACTTTTGAATCGTCAATAATTTCCTTAAATTGGTCAGGATCAGTCAGTCGGTGAGTAAGCTGCCACCAGCTCGGAATGCTGCTTTGTTAAGAAGAGCTGGCCAGAAACGCAACAGTTTAAAATGATGTCTAACAATGTTTGAGTTATACATTATAACGTCAATTATCATTTGCAAGGAATGAGTCAACGACTTAAATTCCACACATTTCGATTAACCAAAAATTCTTGATGTTATAATAAGATTTATTTAATAATAAACTTTTAATTTTAAATTTAAAACTAAGAAAACTTTTTTCTAGATCTAAAATATCTTGTGGAACCTTATTACATATGTGACACTAAAACACTGTAAGACAAAATACTATGAACATAACTAAAATAAACGAGTCGAGCCGTATTAACGTCTGTTAATTGTCTTACTTTTTTAGTTGTAAAGAAGGCTGAGTTGAGTTTGCCTGCGAGTTTTGAGAGATGGGGGTTCCATCGAAACTTTTTATCTAACGTTGTACCTAAGAAAATTGTTGAGTCACTCAGTTGTAACACTTCTTTGTTAAGGAGCAAACTACAATTTTGAATTTTGACATTAGGAAGTGTACGTTCCATGCATTTAGTTTTTTTAGTTTTTAAGACCAAATTATTAATTTCGAAAAGTCGTAGATCAAATGTTGTTGGGATTGATAAAGAGCTGCCTGCAAAAGTTGGCTAATTCATTACAAATAACCGTTAAAGTTTAAGGATTAGCTTAAGAGTCGTTAATTAACCCTAGAATACTAATATTTTATTTCGATCGGTTATACTAAACATTAGTCGTTTTGACTACCTCTTCATTAATCACTACTAAAATAATTTACAGGCCTTTATGGCCTGTAATATGATTATATTTCTTTATTTTATTAAATAGTTTATTAAAGATTATTAGAAATAAAAATCAGATTAATTTTATGGAATTTCATAATGAAAACAATGATAAAGTCTTAGAAACTTATTTTATTGAAATGTAAGGCATCAGTCTGATTAACGATAAAAAAAGTAATAATAAAAAAATATCGTCTCTTTTCCATCTTAATAATAATGAGAAACTATTTTCGGAGGTTCAAAACAAAAATATTTTTTTATTTTTGACACGATCCAATATGACTTTGTATTATGTATATTATGTACGAAAAATTGATTGTATGTAATATGTTATAACAAAAATACATCATAAATTTAAGTCTTTAACCATTTATAGTAAAGTAGTATTATTTTAATTGTATTATGTATATTATATTAAGTATATCTATAATATGAATAATAGAATACTGTTGTTACAATAAAAGAAACCTAATCATCTAAAGCAAATTCCAGAATATATTCTCAGCACAGATTCATAGCATGTACGGCACCAATTTGTAACTTTCAGCGTTCTATCTGACTCTGTAGTTTATTATCGCGCTGACAATTAATGTTGTGTTCTCGTTACAGCAACACAATGTTGACACCATTTATAAAGAGCTGCAAACTGACTCAGGGTTTAATAAAGTTTAAATGTTTAATGAATTTTACTTTACTTTATGCCCAGTAAAAACAAATTAGATTAAAACATGACTTTTGATAACTTAATTGGTATGTTTTTGAGTTTGCAACTATGAATTCTGAGTTTCATATTTTTTACTGGTTGTTGACTGCCTGGCTCCCAAAAATTATAACTTGCCTATCAACAATTAAAGATTTAAATACATCCAAACTATGAAGCAAATTTTGATACTAATATAACCGCTTCATTTTTTTTATTAATGTTAATCATAGTAGGATAAAAATCGAATAAAATAATATTATTCTTGACTAACTAATGATCCGTAGTTATAAACAAGTTTTATTTCGTGTCATATTTGAAAAGGGTTGCTTGATAAAACGTATATCAAAACTTCAATAGACACGCAAAAACTTTAAGACTTTAGTCCTGTATCAGGATACATTTTTAATGATATACAATAATTTGAAGATATTATGTGATCTTATGTATAAGATGTCTAAACAAACAATTTTAGCCTACAAGTTGGATTTAAAAAAGGGTATTCAATTAACTGCGGTTGTGATTAATTTTTAATGGAGGACATAAAAAAAAAATCATACAAAAATGCAAAGCATTATAAAAAAAAACTTTATTTCATTTTAATGACGCCTTGCTTCTGAATGAAATTATTAAATCTCTATTATTGTTTCATAACATTGAATTAAGTTGCAGGTTTATTTTAATTGTAGTAAAGAAAAAAAAGAATAAACAATTTAAGAAAATGTATGTTTTCATTTTTTTTATTAATCTCTTATTTTCACTATATTTTATTTTGGAAAAGGATTTAATCAATTGTCGAAAGAATAATTAATAAAAAAATATAAAAATCTTAAGTGATATCACTAATCTCATATTTTTTGAGCTATTCTTCTCCTTTACTTTTTAAAATAAGAAATACCATCAATGGGCGTGTCCCGTGGTATAAAAAATAAATAAATAAATAAATAAAAATAAGAATAAGAATAAGCTACCACATGTGTGTGTTCCGGTGGTAGTAGTGAAAGTATAAGAAATACCATCAATGGGCGTGTCCCGTGGTATAAAATAAATAAATAAATAAATAAATAAATAAATAAATAAAAATAAGAATAAGCTACCACATGTGTGTGTTCCGGTAGTAGTAGTAAAAGTATAAGAAATACCATCTGCGTGTGTTCCGGTGGTAATAGTAAAAATGAGATTTATCCCATGTTGATGATGTGTGTCCATGGGCACCAGATCATATCGGCATGTCCGTTGATCTGGCTTTTTGTAAGCAGCCTGGTTTGTCCGGTGCAAAGAGAACAAGTATTTATGATAAAAACAATTATTATTATATGTTATTATTATATATTATTATTATATATTATTATTATTATTATTATATATTATTATTATATTAACGAGTATTTATGATAAAAATTATAATTATATTACGAGGACGTAATAAGATGTCAAAACGGCCGATAGTAAAGTTATATGTTGTATAAATGTTATGTAATTTCGCACATTAAAAGTATAATTGGATGTTTTTTTTCTTGATGCATTGTATTTTTAATAATTTGTTTTTCTCTATAACATTGTAAGATCCTGAATTCAGATGACCATTTGGTCTACTGGTTTCCAGAATGTTTATTAAATTAGAAATTAGTCATTTAATATATGATGGTTGGTAATTAAAGAAATTAATGATACAATTACGAGGTCGTAAGATTACAAATCAGGAAAGGCCGAGTGTTAGTCATATTTATTTACAATAATTTAAATGGTAAATACATTGGAATTTACATGTTTTAGTTCATAAGTTTCAACAGTAGCGCCACCTACACAATTGAAATTATGGAATATTATTTAGTATTTACTGTTAAATGTTTTAAGAATTAGAAGCTTAGAATATTTTAACATAATGTTTAATCTATTATTAATTATTAGAACTTATTATAAGGTATAAATAATATCATCTGTAAGTTGGTTATGAAATTGTAAATTACCCTCGCCTAAATATTATAGTGTTAAAATATTATAAAACGAGTTGTAAGGGCTGCTCTCGCCCATTCTATTACAAATGGTTGTATATTAAACATTGAAGTGCAAGTACTGTGTATTACTGAAACAAGTCTTAACACTATGTAAAGAAAAAAAGTTGAGATGCGATCTTTGATTTCACCAGATTCGCACTTTGTAATATTCCAGTTCATTTTAATTTCTTTCAATGTATTAATTACTAATAAGGATTCAAATATGTAATGATTTGGCTTGTAAATAAACTTTACTAAATTATTTTGAATACTTCTAATATACTGAAAAACGAGTTATTGCGGTTGATCTCCCTCTTATTGTAAAGGTTAACAGTTATTGAATATCAGGGGTCATCTATTCATTAAATGATGATTTCTTAAAGTGCAAGTTTTAGAATTTAATGTTAATTTGAAATCACTATTAATTAATTTTAAAAGTGTTATTGTTTCGTTTTAAAAGTGTTATTGTGTTGATGCTGAACTTGTTATTAAATGACATAATTGCCGACAAGTATCAAATTTTAATCTATCAAATATTTTCTTATTTTTTGGTAAAAAATCTGTGAAAATATTATCAATTCAGGTAAAAGTAGACTCAATTATTCTAGGGTACTATAAGAATAAATGAAAAAGTTGATTGATTGAATGATTTTAACAACGATTTGAATCTTATAGTGGTAGTGGGATTATCAAATAAGTTTATGTTTATCCTATGATGCATTGAGTGATCGTTGTTGCTTGACCGTTGACCGGTATCTATTTTACGAGGTTTTTGGATGATGGATGATGGATCTAATGAATGAAAGGACTTAGCTAAACCATACTTTATTTGCCTCGGTAACTTAGATTTTGATTTTATCATGTATATAGCGACGTAACGACTTCAATAAATACATTATCATATTAATTTTATCCTTTTTATTCTAAAAAGTCTAAGAAGTCTTTATGGGTCGACGGCTATTTTTTTCTGCTTTTTAAAGTTATTTTACTGGTTTCTATATCAATTTAAATGAACCTAAAAACACAAAATTTCACTTGTTTATATATTTTCTATCAATATTGGATAAGAACTTTGCACCAGCCCCAATAACCAGCACCAATATATCTTGAAGAGGACTACTTCTATTTCGACCAAACAAAACCAAAAAGTGTCTCGACGGACCACGCATTCGATTAAAACAAACTGCAAATAAATCCGTCTACCCGTTTGGCTGTTAGAATGCTATATAGACACACATATACACAGATACAGACGTCAAAGTTATAGATGGCTCCTCTTCTAGTTTGGGGGACAAAAATCACCACAAACAAAAATATTTTTTATAAAATTTTATTATTTTTATAACCGTAGTATTAGTAAATCTCAAAGTATTTCAAATTAGAATTTTGAAAGATCATTATATTATTATTCTGCATAATACCCGATAGCCCTATTAGCCAAGTATTTTTCTGACTTAAAAGATAAACAATAAGATAGCAGACTTGCTACCAGTTAAAATTTTGATAATATATAAATAATCAATGAATAGAAATATGCTGAGAAAATATGATGAAATATGACTAACGGGAGTGATTCAGTTGATTTTCAATTTGTTTCAAGACAAATTGACACAATAGGCTGAAATCTCTCCACAAAACTCTCAACATTAATTATTTCTGTCTTCATACATTTATTTTAGAGACCGAGTATCACGATGTCGTCAAATGATGACTAATATGTTAGGATCTCATTATAATTAGCAAGCGTTTCAAATTCATTATTATTTACTCCAAATAGAACTAACATTAAACATTTCCAGTAGACGATATTTACTAAATATATTGTGATATGATTTATTAAAATGACTATTTAATAACATTTTATAAAAAAAAATCGAACAATCCTAAGGAGATTTTTCGTTGTAGTTTTACACATTCATTGTATCGCTGCATCGTTGTATTTCACACTTTTATACATCATAAATATATCAAATTTATTAGTTACTGCATGAAAATTATATTTATAAATAAATCCATCAACTTATGTTAGCCATCAAATTTACTGATTATAAATATGTATATACTTTCACTTAAATATATATTTATGTTCAAATAAATGTACGCTTAGAAAGATCAAAATAGTTTTATAATATGAATGTACCTTTAGGGTATTTTATTATAAATATTTTAGCAAACCCCAGAGACTGATAAATATCGATCAAAGTCAAAGTTATCCCCTTAATAGAAATTACAAACATTATTTTCATAGCTCATCGTAATACATATATTTATTTTATATTTTATTATTTGTTAAGAATCATAAATTATACATCTATTATTTATATATCTTTTATCACGGCATGATTTTTTCTTCTGTCAAATATATTTTAATATACCTAACCCTCAAAAATGTAATCAACGTGATCCTATAATTTTTATTCATTCGTTACGACCCATTGTTCGTTATTAGGAATTCAGAAATGACTCCTCTCATTAATTGAATAACAAAGGATGAGGTCATCCAATGAAACCCATGAAGTATTGGGATGGTTTCAATTAAATTTGATTATTATATTTATGAATTAGAAAGAAACAGGTAAAACAACTATCTTTTTTTATTCTAACACTTGTTTTTGTTGCGTTGCGTTGCGTTTATACAAAACTTTTTCGAGAAAAAAATGGATAATAATATAAAAAAAAGTTTTCAGGATATCTGGCTAGCAAAATAAGACTAACATGGAATTTATTTCTGTATTAGGTATAGATATATTAAAGTTTTATGAGTAGGGTACTATAAATGCTTAAGATTTACATCATCATCGCCCTGCCCTTTTTCCACTTTATGTGGGGTCGGCACAACATGTTCTCCTCTTCCATTCTTGCCTATCAACCGTCACTCCTCTTTTACTCAAGTCATCGTCGTTGGTCTACCTCGACCCACATGTCTTTCCACATCCAAATCTAGCATTTTTCTTGTTAAATGCTTTAGAATATAGATGTAGTTACCAAAAGTCTGAACAAAAGGAGGATAAATCACCGGATTATTGATCAAATGTCGCACTACATCTGCAAAGCGTCAAGCTTATTTTCTAGCAGCCTTTTTATATAATAAAATAAACAAAAATATTTGCATACACAGGCTTAACCGCCACGATTGTCGTTTAGCACTGCTGGCCTGGCTACAAGGGCTAGACTATCAAGAAATTGAAAATCTCCTTATAATAGCAAAGTAACTTTTATTATTAATACTATATTATTATATTATTATTTCATTATTAATATTTTAAATTTATTTATTTGTACAGATTTAAATTTAAATTTAATTTAATTTAATTTAATTTGATTTAATTTTAATTTAATATAAATTGGTCTGATTCTATTTAATTGGATTTATTATTATTACTATTTTTTATTTTTTGTACATATTCCATATATATATTTTATATAACTTTAAGCTAGCATAGTTTTAAGTAAATTAATCTTAAATAACATAACACATAATTTCAATAAATAAAATAATATTATTTTTTTTAATTTTTATAATTGTACGGGGATTGTGACTACAAATCAAAACCTATTATTGTGTACATGGGGTTAATATAAACAAATAAATTACCTGCAATACGGGTTTATTTTTAGTGCAGGTAATTTTATATTGCTTTTGTTTTGTAATTATTTTTGTACCCTATTGTTTTTAATATTTTAGTTGTACCTATTGAATCTTTTTGGAAATAAATTATTATTATTATTAATCCCCGTTGGTCGACTGGTTAGCGCAGATGCCTAACGTGTCACGGCGCATTGGGGCTCGGGTTCGATTCCCGGCAGAGACAGGCATTTATGTGATGAACATAGATGTCTGTGTTTCTGGGTTTGGTCGTTTATTAAATATATTCTCAGTATTTATATGTGTATTTCTATGTATTTGTATCGTTGTCTAACACCCTTAACACAAGCAAATAACTTGCTTACTTAGGGGTTAGATCAATGTGTGTAATTTGTCTAGTTGTTAAAGAAACTGGAGTGCAAGTAACTAGCAGTCAATATAATCAGTACACCTTATTTTGACTTTTAGTGGCAATAAAGATAAAATTATGATTGAATATTCATAATTGGAATTTAAAAAAAATTGATACTAATGTCATATATGAAAATAATGAGATACAAAGATAAAACGTTAGTATGTTCATACCAATAGACTGCTATGTCATATCCAGATAAGACGAAGCTTCTTAGCAATCCATGGATTCACCGTGCGGGTGCCGGGCCCATCGCGTTGCAAGGAGAGGAGTGCAAGCAGTGCCTGGGACTTGTGACCCAGGAGTAGGTTTAAAGGATTCAATTACTAAATACGTAAATAGCCTTTGGCTCGCTTTCCCAGGAAAATGACTAATAACAAAACTAACGTGATATACAGTACACGTGATATTCTTAGTTAATTGTAACCTATTAAACATGTAGTAAGAATAAATACAAATAAAAAAAATAATACAACTTTTTGATTCATACAACATTAAAATTATATTAGTTTCACATCACATATTTTAAAGTACTCAGAAACGCGTAGATTTATCAAGCTGAAATGTATACTAAATACTCAGGGTAACTAACTATCCTTTGAAGCTGTAAAAAAAACTTTTCAGCCAACGCAATATGTCTTATAGCACATATAAAGGAAAAATTGCGAAAACCGTAAATTTTTAGTCACATCATATAATAAAAATATTAAATCAAACTTTTATGTCAATGCAATCAAAAGAATCAGCAATTTAAAGTGCATACTTTCAAATTCTTATTTAAAAAAAAAAACATTCGCAAGGGAATAGAAAACCTAAAGGGTCTACTTCTACTAGAATCTTGAAATTTGGCATGAAGCAATCTTTTATAGAACATATAAAGGAATAGCTGCAAACCCTTAAATTTTTAGTTACATCACACATTTTGTTATATATAATGTTCCGGAATGCTTTGTTTGCGAGTGTGACTGCATCCGCTCACACTTGGATAATATAATTCCTACAGCGAAAGAAAAATTACAATAACCATATCGCTGATATGAATGTCCCAATTTTATTTGAAAATAGATTCCTGTTATACTGCGGAGAAAACGTGCGTGTTTCAAGACAGATTTCAAATCTGTTTCAACCCACATCTCTGAAATAATAAAATATTGAGACACTGCAGTTGCACGGCGAGTAGCTTCGTAGAATTTTAAAACCTCATTTCCGGATCCAAATTGTATTTGTTGCCTATAAATTATATTTTTATGTGGTTTGTTAAAACAATAGTAAAATAGATTAATTCTTTATAAAATATTAATTACAAAATATATTTATCAAAGATAGTAAAATATTTTATTTGTTTTATATTCTTCAAACACTATTGATAGCCTGTTCCATTTTTAATGAAAGGAATTATTATATCTCAAGTCATCCTACTAACATTGTATGAAATAAATGCTGCAAGAAAATGTGATACTATTAACTGCTGAAGCTCTACGATTAAATAGTAGGTAATTTTATTTTACAAACAGCAAAATGTAAGTTAAACTTTGAGCTCTAGTTCGTTGACAGATCAGATAACTTTGTTGAATTCTATAATATATTTTTCTTCACCACATAAAGTATTAAGCAATCCTTTTTATTATTATAAAGAAAGGCAGCATTCTTCCAACTTATTGAACTGAATAAAAAACATTTGTTTATAAAAAAAATATAAATATTATTGTCGTGCAATTTCAATAGGTATTTGGTGAAAAAAAAATTGTATGTCGTTTCAAAGCTTTTAAATTGTAAGAGGATTATAAAATCATTTTGAAAAACAAAATACTAAAACTGAATTTATATAAAAAAAGACTTTGTACAAGTATGTTTTAAATTCAACAGATTTGTTGAGCAATCCCTACGTGACAGGCGTTTTGATAAATGTTAATACTTTGTATAGACAAAAACACAAAACGTTACATATATTTTTTACTTTTACATGACTAGTATTTTCAAGGTAAAATTTATCTGCGCGAATACAATTTTTTTTTTGGTTTATATGATTTGACTCGAATTACGTAAGTGATTTTAATTAAAAATATAAAAAAAAAATAATCTAATTACGCCAATAAACCAAAGATTGTTCTACTTTAGAATATATTTATTGCACACATTGCGACGTTTCGACCGTCAAGTTCGGTCATTTTCAAGCTACAAAAAACCAATAATACACAAGATAAGTTTCCTTTTTACAATTCATAAACGTGTTTTTATTTATGTTATATAAAACATAATATTTTATATATATTTTTTTTTCATCTTTATATATTCATTTCTTTATTTTATATTGTTGTATAAAACATTAAGGTACTCGTAAGAAAAGAACTGTGATATTTCCTTTATGAACATTTGAGTAATAAATATTTATCCAAATAAAAACAAAACTTTTTAAAAATTGCATCGTATTTTCTTAAATATATTTTAACCTTATAAACTCTTCATGTAACAGTATTATTCTCCGAGACAACACTTATTCTGGTTTTATAACATAAAATAATGTCTCAAAATGTTTTAAATTACAATTTAAATATACTTTAGTTTCCGAATTTAGTTAGTAAAGTAATATAAAAATATATGACATAAGTATCAATTTTTTTTAAATTCCAATTATGAATATTCAATCATAATTTTATCTTTATTGCCACTAAAAGTCAAAATAAGGTGTACTGATTATATTGACTGCTAGTTACTTGCACTCCAGTTTCTTTAACAACTAGACAAATTACACACATTGATCTAACCCCTAAGTAAGCAAGTTATTTGCTTGTGTTAAGGGTGTTAGACAACGATACAAATACATAGAAATACACATATAAATACTGAGAATATATTTAATAAACGACCAAACCCAGAAACACAGACATCTATGTTCATCACATAAATGCCTGTCTCTGCCGGGAATCGAACCCGAGCCCCAATGCGCCGTGACACGTTAGGCATCTGCGCTAACCAGTCGACCAACGGGGATTAATAATAATAATAATTTATTTCCAAAAAGATTCAATAGGTACAACTAAAATATTAAAAACAATAGGGTACAAAAATAATTACAAAACAAAAGCAATATAAAATTACCTGCACTAAAAATAAACCCGTATTGCAGGTAATTTATTTGTTTATATTAACCCCATGTACACAATAATAGGTTTTGATTTGTAGTCACAATCCCCGTACAATTATAAAAATTAAAAAAAATAATATTATTTTATTTATTGAAATTATGTGTTATGTTATTTAAGATTAATTTACTTAAAACTATGCTAGCTTAAAGTTATATAAAATATATATATGGAATATGTACAAAAAATAAAAAATAGTAATAATAATAAATCCAATTAAATAGAATCAGACCAATTTATATTAAATTAAAATTAAATCAAATTAAATTAAATTAAATTAAATTAAATTAAATTAAATTAAATTAAATTAAATTTAAATTTAAATCTGTACAAATAAATAAATTTAAAATATTAATAATGAAATAATAATATAATAATATAGTATTAATAATAAAAGTTACTTTGCTATTATAAGGAGATTTTCAATTTCTTGATAGTCTAGCCCTTGTAGCCAGGCCAGCAGTGCTAAACGACAATCGTGGCGGTTAAGCCTGTGTATGCAAATATTTTTGTTTATTTTATTATATAAAAAGGCTGCTAGAAAATAAGCTTGACGCTTTGCAGATGTAGTGCGACATTTGATCAATAATCCGGTGATTTATCCTCCTTTTGTTCAGACTTTTGGTAACTACATCTATATTCTAAAGCATTTAACAAGAAAAATGCTAGATTTGGATGTGGAAAGACATGTGGGTCGAGGTAGACCAACGACGATGACTTGAGTAAAAGAGGAGTGACGGTTGATAGGCAAGAATGGAAGAGGAGAACATGTTGTGCCGACCCCACATAAAGTGGAAAAAGGGCAGGGCGATGATGATGTAAATCTTAAGCATTTATAGTACCCTACTCATAAAACTTTAATATATCTATACCTAATACAGAAATAAATTCCATGTTAGTCTTATTTTGCTAGCCAGATATCCTGAAAACTTTTTTTTATATTATTATCCATTTTTTTCTCGAAAAAGTTTTGTATAAACGCAACGCAACGCAACAAAAACAAGTGTTAGAATAAAAAAAGATAGTTGTTTTACCTGTTTCTTTCTAATTCATAAATATAATAATCAAATTTAATTGAAACCATCCCAATACTTCATGGGTTTCATTGGATGACCTCATCCTTTGTTATTCAATTAATGAGAGGAGTCATTTCTGAATTCCTAATAACGAACAATGGGTCGTAACGAATGAATAAAAATTATAGGATCACGTTGATTACATTTTTGAGGGTTAGGTATATTAAAATATATTTGACAGAAGAAAAAATCATGCCGTGATAAAAGATATATAAATAATAGATGTATAATTTATGATTCTTAACAAATAATAAAATATAAAATAAATATATGTATTACGATGAGCTATGAAAATAATGTTTGTAATTTCTATTAAGGGGATAACTTTGACTTTGATCGATATTTATCAGTCTCTGGGGTTTGCTAAAATATTTATAATAAAATACCCTAAAGGTACATTCATATTATAAAACTATTTTGATCTTTCTAAGCGTACATTTATTTGAACATAAATATATATTTAAGTGAAAGTATATACATATTTATAATCAGTAAATTTGATGGCTAACATAAGTTGATGGATTTATTTATAAATATAATTTTCATGCAGTAACTAATAAATTTGATATATTTATGATGTATAAAAGTGTGAAATACAACGATGCAGCGATACAATGAATGTGTAAAACTACAACGAAAAATCTCCTTAGGATTGTTCGATTTTTTTTTATAAAATGTTATTAAATAGTCATTTTAATAAATCATATCACAATATATTTAGTAAATATCGTCTACTGGAAATGTTTAATGTTAGTTCTATTTGGAGTAAATAATAATGAATTTGAAACGCTTGCTAATTATAATGAGATCCTAACATATTAGTCATCATTTGACGACATCGTGATACTCGGTCTCTAAAATAAATGTATGAAGACAGAAATAATTAATGTTGAGAGTTTTGTGGAGAGATTTCAGCCTATTGTGTCAATTTGTCTTGAAACAAATTGAAAATCGACTGAATCACTCCCGTTAGTCATATTTCATCATATTTTCTCAGCATATTTCTATTCATTGATTATTTATATATTATCAAAATTTTAACTGGTAGCAAGTCTGCTATCTTATTGTTTATCTTTTAAGTCAGAAAAATACTTGGCTAATAGGGCTATCGGGTATTATGCAGAATAATAATATAATGATCTTTCAAAATTCTAATTTGAAATACTTTGAGATTTACTAATACTACGGTTATAAAAATAATAAAATTTTATAAAAAATATTTTTGTTTGTGGTGATTTTTGTCCCCCAAACTAGAAGAGGAGCCATCTATAACTTTGACGTCTGTATCTGTGTATATGTGTGTCTATATAGCATTCTAACAGCCAAACGGGTAGACGGATTTATTTGCAGTTTGTTTTAATCGAATGCGTGGTCCGTCGAGACACTTTTTGGTTTTGTTTGGTCGAAATAGAAGTAGTCCTCTTCAAGATATATTGGTGCTGGTTATTGGGGCTGGTGCAAAGTTCTTATCCAATATTGATAGAAAATATATAAACAAGTGAAATTTTGTGTTTTTAGGTTCATTTAAATTGATATAGAAACCAGTAAAATAACTTTAAAAAGCAGAAAAAAATAGCCGTCGACCCATAAAGACTTCTTAGACTTTTTAGAATAAAAAGGATAAAATTAATATGATAATGTATTTATTGAAGTCGTTACGTCGCTATATACATGATAAAATCAAAATCTAAGTTACCGAGGCAAATAAAGTATGGTTTAGCTAAGTCCTTTCATTCATTAGATCCATCATCCATCATCCAAAAACCTCGTAAAATAGATACCGGTCAACGGTCAAGCAACAACGATCACTCAATGCATCATAGGATAAACATAAACTTATTTGATAATCCCACTACCACTATAAGATTCAAATCGTTGTTAAAATCATTCAATCAATCAACTTTTTCATTTATTCTTATAGTACCCTAGAATAATTGAGTCTACTTTTACCTGAATTGATAATATTTTCACAGATTTTTTACCAAAAAATAAGAAAATATTTGATAGATTAAAATTTGATACTTGTCGGCAATTATGTCATTTAATAACAAGTTCAGCATCAACACAATAACACTTTTAAAACGAAACAATAACACTTTTAAAATTAATTAATAGTGATTTCAAATTAACATTAAATTCTAAAACTTGCACTTTAAGAAATCATCATTTAATGAATAGATGACCCCTGATATTCAATAACTGTTAACCTTTACAATAAGAGGGAGATCAACCGCAATAACTCGTTTTTCAGTATATTAGAAGTATTCAAAATAATTTAGTAAAGTTTATTTACAAGCCAAATCATTACATATTTGAATCCTTATTAGTAATTAATACATTGAAAGAAATTAAAATGAACTGGAATATTACAAAGTGCGAATCTGGTGAAATCAAAGATCGCATCTCAACTTTTTTTCTTTACATAGTGTTAAGACTTGTTTCAGTAATACACAGTACTTGCACTTCAATGTTTAATATACAACCATTTGTAATAGAATGGGCGAGAGCAGCCCTTACAACTCGTTTTATAATATTTTAACACTATAATATTTAGGCGAGGGTAATTTACAATTTCATAACCAACTTACAGATGATATTATTTATACCTTATAATAAGTTCTAATAATTAATAATAGATTAAACATTATGTTAAAATATTCTAAGCTTCTAATTCTTAAAACATTTAACAGTAAATACTAAATAATATTCCATAATTTCAATTGTGTAGGTGGCGCTACTGTTGAAACTTATGAACTAAAACATGTAAATTCCAATGTATTTACCATTTAAATTATTGTAAATAAATATGACTAACACTCGGCCTTTCCTGATTTGTAATCTTACGACCTCGTAATTGTATCATTAATTTCTTTAATTACCAACCATCATATATTAAATGACTAATTTCTAATTTAATAAACATTCTGGAAACCAGTAGACCAAATGGTCATCTGAATTCAGGATCTTACAATGTTATAGAGAAAAACAAATTATTAAAAATACAATGCATCAAGAAAAAAAACATCCAATTATACTTTTAATGTGCGAAATTACATAACATTTATACAACATATAACTTTACTATCGGCCGTTTTGACATCTTATTACGTCCTCGTAATATAATTATAATTTTTATCATAAATACTCGTTAATATAATAATAATATATAATAATAATAATAATAATAATAATATATAATAATAATATATAATAATAACATATAATAATAATTGTTTTTATCATAAATACTTGTTCTCTTTGCACCGGACAAACCAGGCTGCTTACAAAAAGCCAGATCAACGGACATGCCGATATGATCTGGTGCCCATGGACACACATCATCAACATGGGATAAATCTCATTTTTACTATTACCACCGGAACACACGCAGATGGTATTTCTTATACTTTTACTACTACTACCGGAACACACACATGTGGTAGCTTATTCTTATTTTTATTTATTTATTTATTTATTTATTTATTTATTTATTTTATACCACGGGACACGCCCATTGATGGTATTTCTTATACTTTCACTACTACCACCGGAACACACACATGTGGTAGCTTATTCTTATTCTTATTTTTATTTATTTATTTATTTATTTTTTATACCACGGGACACGCCCATTGATGGTATTTCTTATTTTAAAAAGTAAAGGAGAAGAATAGCTCAAAAAATATGAGATTAGTGATATCACTTAAGATTTTTATATTTTTTTATTAATTATTCTTTCGACAATTGATTAAATCCTTTTCCAAAATAAAATATAGTGAAAATAAGAGATTAATAAAAAAAATGAAAACATACATTTTCTTAAATTGTTTATTCTTTTTTTTCTTTACTACAATTAAAATAAACCTGCAACTTAATTCAATGTTATGAAACAATAATAGAGATTTAATAATTTCATTCAGAAGCAAGGCGTCATTAAAATGAAATAAAGTTTTTTTTTATAATGCTTTGCATTTTTGTATGATTTTTTTTTTATGTCCTCCATTAAAAATTAATCACAACCGCAGTTAATTGAATACCCTTTTTTAAATCCAACTTGTAGGCTAAAATTGTTTGTTTAGACATCTTATACATAAGATCATATAATATCTTCAAATTATTGTATATCATTAAAAATGTATCCTGATACAGGACTAAAGTCTTAAAGTTTTTGCGTGTCTATTGAAGTTTTGATATACGTTTTATCAAGCAACCCTTTTCAAATATGACACGAAATAAAACTTGTTTATAACTACGGATCATTAGTTAGTCAAGAATAATATTATTTTATTCGATTTTTATCCTACTATGATTAACATTAATAAAAAAAATGAAGCGGTTATATTAGTATCAAAATTTGCTTCATAGTTTGGATGTATTTAAATCTTTAATTGTTGATAGGCAAGTTATAATTTTTGGGAGCCAGGCAGTCAACAACCAGTAAAAAATATGAAACTCAGAATTCATAGTTGCAAACTCAAAAACATACCAATTAAGTTATCAAAAGTCATGTTTTAATCTAATTTGTTTTTACTGGGCATAAAGTAAAGTAAAATTCATTAAACATTTAAACTTTATTAAACCCTGAGTCAGTTTGCAGCTCTTTATAAATGGTGTCAACATTGTGTTGCTGTAACGAGAACACAACATTAATTGTCAGCGCGATAATAAACTACAGAGTCAGATAGAACGCTGAAAGTTACAAATTGGTGCCGTACATGCTATGAATCTGTGCTGAGAATATATTCTGGAATTTGCTTTAGATGATTAGGTTTCTTTTATTGTAACAACAGTATTCTATTATTCATATTATAGATATACTTAATATAATATACATAATACAATTAAAATAATACTACTTTACTATAAATGGTTAAAGACTTAAATTTATGATGTATTTTTGTTATAACATATTACATACAATCAATTTTTCGTACATAATATACATAATACAAAGTCATATTGGATCGTGTCAAAAATAAAAAAATATTTTTGTTTTGAACCTCCGAAAATAGTTTCTCATTATTATTAAGATGGAAAAGAGACGATATTTTTTTATTATTACTTTTTTTATCGTTAATCAGACTGATGCCTTACATTTCAATAAAATAAGTTTCTAAGACTTTATCATTGTTTTCATTATGAAATTCCATAAAATTAATCTGATTTTTATTTCTAATAATCTTTAATAAACTATTTAATAAAATAAAGAAATATAATCATATTACAGGCCATAAAGGCCTGTAAATTATTTTAGTAGTGATTAATGAAGAGGTAGTCAAAACGACTAATGTTTAGTATAACCGATCGAAATAAAATATTAGTATTCTAGGGTTAATTAACGACTCTTAAGCTAATCCTTAAACTTTAACGGTTATTTGTAATGAATTGGCCAACTTTTGCAGGCAGCTCTTTATCAATCCCAACAACATTTGATCTACGACTTTTCGAAATTAATAATTTGGTCTTAAAAACTAAAAAAACTAAATGCATGGAACGTACACTTCCTAATGTCAAAATTCAAAATTGTAGTTTGCTCCTTAACAAAGAAGTGTTACAACTGAGTGACTCAACAATTTTCTTAGGTACAACGTTAGATAAAAAGTTTCGATGGAACCCCCATCTCTCAAAACTCGCAGGCAAACTCAACTCAGCCTTCTTTACAACTAAAAAAGTAAGACAATTAACAGACGTTAATACGGCTCGACTCGTTTATTTTAGTTATGTTCATAGTATTTTGTCTTACAGTGTTTTAGTGTCACATATGTAATAAGGTTCCACAAGATATTTTAGATCTAGAAAAAAGTTTTCTTAGTTTTAAATTTAAAATTAAAAGTTTATTATTAAATAAATCTTATTATAACATCAAGAATTTTTGGTTAATCGAAATGTGTGGAATTTAAGTCGTTGACTCATTCCTTGCAAATGATAATTGACGTTATAATGTATAACTCAAACATTGTTAGACATCATTTTAAACTGTTGCGTTTCTGGCCAGCTCTTCTTAACAAAGCAGCATTCCGAGCTGGTGGCAGCTTACTCACCGACTGACTGATCCTGACCAATTTAAGGAAATTATTGACGATTCAAAAGTGCGTCTAAATACCAACTTGAATAAAGATATATTGCATTTAAATTTGAAAATGAATAGTTTTTAACCCCCGACTAAAAAGACGGGTGTTATAAGTTTGACCTGTCGATCTGTGGCAATCTAGCGGCCGAACGCGTGGACGGATTTGAAGGCGATGTGTTTTTATTGAAGGCTGTGTTTGTCGAGATTCTTTGCTATAATTAGTCTAAATAGAAACAGTTGTCTCCAAGATATTGACGTTTTATTGGTGAAAGGTTTTTATGCAATAATTACTTGTTCCCAGCGGTTTCGACTTCGCTATTTAAAAAAAAAAAAAAAGCTTTGTTATGTAGGCCAAAAGGTTTTTACACTTATTTACTGAGGTGAAGTACTTTATTAGGGATACTTTATCGATATTTATCAGTCTCTGGGGTTTGCTAAAATATTTATAATAAAATACCCTAAAGGTACATTCATATTATAAAACTATTTTGATCTTTCTAAGCGTACATTTATTTGAACATAAATATATATTTAAGTGAAAGTATATACATATTTATAATCAGTAAATTTGATGGCTAACATAAGTTGATGGATTTATTTATAAATATAATTTTCATGCAGTAACTAATAAATTTGATATATTTATGATGTATAAAAGTGTGAAATACAACGATGCAGCGATACAATGAATGTGTAAAACTACAACGAAAAATCTCCTTAGGATTGTTCGATTTTTTTTTATAAAATGTTATTAAATAGTCATTTTAATAAATCATATCACAATATATTTAGTAAATATCGTCTACTGGAAATGTTTAATGTTAGTTCTATTTGGAGTAAATAATAATGAATTTGAAACGCTTGCTAATTATAATGAGATCCTAACATATTAGTCATCATTTGACGACATCGTGATACTCGGTCTCTAAAATAAATGTATGAAGACAGAAATAATTAATGTTGAGAGTTTTGTGGAGAGATTTCAGCCTATTGTGTCAATTTGTCTTGAAACAAATTGAAAATCGACTGAATCACTCCCGTTAGTCATATTTCATCATATTTTCTCAGCATATTTCTATTCATTGATTATTTATATATTATCAAAATTTTAACTGGTAGCAAGTCTGCTATCTTATTGTTTATCTTTTAAGTCAGAAAAATACTTGGCTAATAGGGCTATCGGGTATTATGCAGAATAATAATATAATGATCTTTCAAAATTCTAATTTGAAATACTTTGAGATTTACTAATACTACGGTTATAAAAATAATAAAATTTTATAAAAAATATTTTTGTTTGTGGTGATTTTTGTCCCCCAAACTAGAAGAGGAGCCATCTATAACTTTGACGTCTGTATCTGTGTATATGTGTGTCTATATAGCATTCTAACAGCCAAACGGGTAGACGGATTTATTTGCAGTTTGTTTTAATCGAATGCGTGGTCCGTCGAGACACTTTTTGGTTTTGTTTGGTCGAAATAGAAGTAGTCCTCTTCAAGATATATTGGTGCTGGTTATTGGGGCTGGTGCAAAGTTCTTATCCAATATTGATAGAAAATATATAAACAAGTGAAATTTTGTGTTTTTAGGTTCATTTAAATTGATATAGAAACCAGTAAAATAACTTTAAAAAGCAGAAAAAAATAGCCGTCGACCCATAAAGACTTCTTAGACTTTTTAGAATAAAAAGGATAAAATTAATATGATAATGTATTTATTGAAGTCGTTACGTCGCTATATACATGATAAAATCAAAATCTAAGTTACCGAGGCAAATAAAGTATGGTTTAGCTAAGTCCTTTCATTCATTAGATCCATCATCCATCATCCAAAAACCTCGTAAAATAGATACCGGTCAACGGTCAAGCAACAACGATCACTCAATGCATCATAGGATAAACATAAACTTATTTGATAATCCCACTACCACTATAAGATTCAAATCGTTGTTAAAATCATTCAATCAATCAACTTTTTCATTTATTCTTATAGTACCCTAGAATAATTGAGTCTACTTTTACCTGAATTGATAATATTTTCACAGATTTTTTACCAAAAAATAAGAAAATATTTGATAGATTAAAATTTGATACTTGTCGGCAATTATGTCATTTAATAAAAAGTTCAGCATCAACACAATAACACTTTTAAAACGAAACAATAACACTTTTAAAATTAATTAATAGTGATTTCAAATTAACATTAAATTCTAAAACTTGCACTTTAAGAAATCATCATTTAATGAATAGATGACCCCTGATATTCAATAACTGTTAACCTTTACAATAAGAGGGAGATCAACCGCAATAACTCGTTTTTCAGTATATTAGAAGTATTCAAAATAATTTAGTAAAGTTTATTTACAAGCCAAATCATTACATATTTGAATCCTTATTAGTAATTAATACATTGAAAGAAATTAAAATGAACTGGAATATTACAAAGTGCGAATCTGGTAAAAGCAAAGATCGCAACTATTTTTTTTTTCTTTACACAGATAATTAAAATTATTATTATGCTGCTATCGCTATTTTCTTACTTCTTTCTGCTGTTGTAGCGGAGTCAAAGAATAAATAAAATATTTAAAAATGTTATTTTAAAATGTTATAGAACCTTTAATATTATAAATACCTCCTATTTATGGATGATAGGTATTGTTAAGACTTGTTTTAGTAATACACAGTACTTGCACTTCAATGTTTAATATTCAACCATTTGTAATAGAATGGGCGAGAGCAGCCTTTACAACTCGTTTTATAATTTTTTAACACTATAATATTTAGGCGAGGGTAATTTACAATTTCATAACCAACTTACAGATGATATTATTTATACCTTATAATAAGTTCTAATAATTAATAAAAGATTAAACATTATGTTAAAATATTCTATGCTTCTAATTCTTAAAACATTTAACAGTAAATACTAAATAATATTCCATAATTAATTGTGTAGGTGGCGCTACTATTGAAACTTATGAACTAAAACATGTAAATTCCAATGTATTTACCATTTAAATTATTATAAATAAATATGACTAACAGTATCTAAAAAGGTAATTAGTTTAATCATGGACCTCGTTGCAAAAAACTTTGTCATCATTTTACTGGACTGTATTTATTGTGTTACCTGATCTCATGAAACTCTAAAATCAGGCAATAGTTAATTATATTAAACATATTGTTTACCAAAATACTTGAATTTACACAAAAGCCAGGTAGTTGAATGATACAAAAAGCCGAGGCGGCTTCTGATGTAAATGGTTGGAGACTATTCGTCTCTGTCAGTCGCATGATAAACCTGTTTGTAGGGTCATGTGTCTTGGGATTTTAAATAAAATTGTCTCGCACTACTGGGACTAAGGTTGTTACCGTTAAGATTTGTATTCTTTTATTATACTGGTATGACATTTATACAACTTATTATTATATATATTTTTATATTTTATCCCGACATAATTAATAATGAATATATATATTATAAAAGTATATATGTTTAAAACAACGTATTATAAAAACGTAAATGACTCAAGATAAACAACACGGTTTAACTTTAAAAAGATAATGAGCGGAACGGGGTAGGATTTTTTTTCTTATTTCAGTTCAATATACTTACGTAATGTTTTATTATTTTTCGATCTCACTACATATTTATATGTTTGTAGTGGTATGTTTCAGCTGTTTAAATAATTAATTTGTTAAAAATGAGAATAAAATGACATGTTATATCTTTATTTTATTATCTTTTAGAACTGTCTTGATAGTAGATTTTTTACGAAATGCGAGTAAATATAAACGATTTCTTTTAAATCCAAGTATAAATATACATTTCTAATTGTTATAAATACATTTATACTGTGTTATGTTCAGGATATTTTTAAGCGGCATCTATGGCTATGGACTATTGTATCTTACTCATTTGAGAGCGGACGCTCTGTATGTGTGAATAGTGATCGACGGTGGGATCTTCGAGCACCTTATCTATCTTTATTAGTGTTAGATTTGTCCTCGTTATTAAATTATTAGAAATATGTAAATATTATAGTAATTAGATTTCTACATAATTCCTTATACTAGATATAATCTTAAAATAATAGTTCCTAAATTCAGAAGAAAATAAAAGATTTTTTTTTTGCCATACCAACTTATTGGATAAAAAATTAATAGCTTACATTAAACTCCTTTTTATATCTTAAGAGTATTCAAATCAAATCAAATCAAAATCTCTTGGAATATGCTGACAACAGGTGGTTTAGCAAGTAGCAAGTACCAACTAATTGACAATTCTACACATCTTACTTTATTGTTATAGCTTCCCAGGTTATAATCTATTGGCATGTTTAGAACAAAAAGCTAAGTTGTTAATATTCATTATTATGTTTGGAATGCTTGAAGAAAATTTTTGAATAATTTAAGGCTTTGTAAATATAAGAGCATCATAGATTTAGTAGTGCCACATCCATCCCATTTCTTGCTAGTTCTTCTGCATGAACTTATCCTTTGGAAAACCATGATGCAGGTTTGTCACAGAGTCTGACGTTTCATAAGTGCAACGTATGCCTAAATTAATAAATGCCTAAAAAAGAATACTTTGTTTTTCGTCAGTGGTTCACGTCACCGACGAACAGAATTTCCCAAACGCGGTGTAGCCGCGTAGGACTTACTATGGCTCTTAGGTTGTTTATAAAACCTGACTGGTTCACTACCAAGTAGTAGATTTTTTTGACTATCTGAACCCAATTATTAATGTGAAGGTGCATTTTGCAACTCGCTTTTATTTTCTTACCAATAAATTTCATTAAAATAACATTACTTACATTTTAATGTTACAGTTAAGAATAATTAATTTATCATAGAAATTATATTACGGAATATAAAAAGCTGTATTAGTGTCACGACTTCTTTATGTAACTGTTAGTGTTTTATATTAAAAGGTGGATGGAGCTTTATAGCTCATGTGGTACCTACAGGTAGGACATATGTAATTTGATTTTCCTAGTTGGCATACCTGCTACAATCATTTTTTTAAAGGTTTTAGATTGACCCAAGCATAGTGTTATCTTCGTACAGAAGATGGATGTGAAAAATCTATTAAAGAAAAGTTTTAAAGGACCTGTAATTGAGCTGAAAAGTCAAATCCTATACTAAATTGCAAATTGGGTTCGAAGATGGATGGATACCATACTAATAAATCTGTAATTTTTTTTGTTATATAAGGCTCAGATGATCAAAAAGTAACTATATAGAATGTTAAGAAATTAATATACACTATTATCATTTATAATGGAAACATCTTATATCCAACAAATTTTAATAAAGAGTTAAACTATAGAATAAAAGGTGGTAGGTATTTTGTTTAACAACAACAAGAATCAATATTCAAATCTATAAAAAGTGAGTTATTTTTTGAGTAATTATATAAAGATTTTGCTTTCGTCTAAATGCATATTATTTCCTTTTTTTTCGTAATGCCTCTTTTGTCCTATAACTATTTTTTTTATTATTGTTTATAATATTTACAAAACTATTAATATTTATACTATCGTAATCAAATATAAGGGCTTTCTATTTTAAATTTCTTCTAAAATGTCAACTTAACGAGTGTCGTCTTTGTTATCAAGGAATTTAATATGACTTTGTTAAGTCGTGGTATCGCTGCCGAAAGTCGTAAAACATTGAATAACTTCAGTCAAATCTGTGTTCGCGAGTATTATATACTCTGAGATTCAAGACGTTTTTTTTATAGAGAAATATATTTCCATTACTTTTGTGTAATAATAATTACTGAAGGTAAAATAAAGAACGAATGGCTTTACTTAGTCACCAATAAATATGTTATTAATATCAATGTTAGAAAAATATATATCAAAATTAAATATTTCATTTCTAGTAATCAATATAAAATAGCATAAAGTGAATAGAAGCTTCCTATTACGTAATATAGACATGCGCTTGTATTATAATTTCGTAGTTTACAAGTACGTTTCGTAGTTTACAAGTGAGCGGTCTACCAGTGACATTTTGATCATTTAACTCCCGAATGCGTTTGAGTGTTCAATTTGGCAATTTGACGATGAATTAAGATTAATATATAAATGTTTCTCTCAGACATACAAAGTAATTAGAAAAATATGTTTAGTATGTTTCAAAATTAATTCGAAATGAGTACACATTTTACGAAACGAGTTTGTTGGCAGAAACCGTTTAATGGAATAAATATTTATGCTAGATTCTCAAAATTATAAAAACGAATTAATAATTTCATTCATTACATTTTGTTTATTTGTAAAAATGGGTAGTATATAGAGGAACACAAATGGTTTTAATGCTTTAAGCCAGCTACTAATGCAACCGCTGTAGTAATTACAGCGCAATTTGGAACCAGCTAAAGTGATAAAGCAGGCGTGTTAATGCTTTTAAATGTACAAAGCTTAGCAAAATTATATTTACATAGGAGTGACTATTTACACAAGAAAATAGTATTAAATTATTTTACAGTCATAGTTATGTGTATTTGAGATATGAAGATCTTGTAGTTTCATATTTGATTGTTTAAGTTAGAGATACTTTATCTAAGTTTGAACAAAGTATCCATAATCTAATAAAACCTAAGTCTTAGCACTGATATCGAAACTTCAACCAGCTCCGAATAGTTGCTGAAGAATGTGGGGGTACATAGTAATGGCCACCTGTCTGTTACCAATTGAATGGGGTTTCGAGTGTAATTTATTCCCCATCTTTGTTACCAAAAGTATTGTGTTTCGTTCTTTTTGGCTTGATTTGAATTGATTGATTAATGACGTGACTGTTTTTTTATCTTTATAGTCTCCTGTGGTGAAGGTTGCAGATAACCCTTATCGTTTGACAGAGACTTTAATTTGTTGTTTAATAATGATTGATATCTATATATAGTTGCATATTATATATTTTTTTTATGTTATTGTATATTTAGATATTCTTTGTTAAGTGTACATTTTGATTATTGCATAAATGTTGTAGATTTATCTAACTTGCATAAATTAAATGTATCAATAACTTAGTGTTTATAAGTCTGATTTATCTTGAGCGTTAGCGCCACCTATTTCGCTAGCACACCGGTCTCTCATTACCCTCCAGTCCGAACTTTCTTTTTTCTGCGTCAAATAACTCTTTAGGTTGTCTTTGATGTTAAACACTAAGTAATGGAAGGAACTATGACTAACTACTGCCTCAAGGGATGACCTCTAGTGAGAGTAAATGCCGATGGTGTTCTTTTTTGTTTGTGCTGCAATCAAGGCCTTACCCTGAAACTTATTGCCGTTCGTAAAAATTTGCAAGTCTTGGTTGTTTTGAGTTTCATTCGGATGCAGATCTGGGAGGTTTAAAAAAAATAATGATATTTAAAAAAAATGCTTTTAGGAATTTTGGGCAAATCCTTTCTGTATTTGATTAAGTGTTTTTTCAGGCTCCTAACTTTTTAGCTGTAAATCGTTTTAATGACTTCGGAGTTCGATGTTTGCATCTTTAGATATTTTATGTTCTAAACCTTAATACAAGTGTTGGCTATGTGGCTATTGAAAGTTAACTTAGTATCTATTGTAAACCCTAAAATCTTGATTGTTTGAGAAATTTCGATGGCTACACCCCCCATGGACAGGAGTGGTGAATTATATTGTAACGTGACGTGACTGTTTGAGACTCTAGGAGGCATCGAAGATGGTACGATTTTTAAAGCTAATACTTGAAAGCCAGATGGTCAATAGAGTTAGCTTAGAGTCAGCTCGAGTAAATTGGTCACTTGTATGTCGTTTAGAGAATTCCTGGAATCGGTAAGCTTTTTATTATTTTGTTCCACTTACAGCAGAATGGAGGTTGACGTTGATTTAATATAGAAATTATATAATATTTTAAATGAAGAATATCGTATTACGATTTCTCTTTCAAACAACATTTTTTGGAAAAATAATTAACTTTAAACGAGTATTATGACACACACACACACACACATACACACATACACACACACACGCACACACGCACACACACACACACACGCGCGCACGCGCACGCACGCACGCACGCACGCACGCACGCACACACGCACGCACGCACGCACGCACGCACACACACACACACACATATATATATAATACGATTTATGGAATTATAATAACTAATGTTATACATTTTGTTTATTCATGCTTTTAATTATATCATGACAAATATGTGCATTAAACAACTGACAAATGGATTCATTTTGAAACATTAGTCTACTGAAGACCCCAAAGATACCTCAATTTCCTTTCTTGGTGGTAGACCATAAAATCGGGTCGCCGGCAAAGTTACCACCCATCGGGCAAAGTCGTGCCGCAAAGCGACCTAGTCGTGTTCCGGCACGTTGCTCGATGAAGCCGTTTATGGGAAATGGGTCTGAACAGCTGCGGTACGTTGGCGAACCGGTTGACGTCGAGTTGGTATTTGTTTTGTCGGGTGTCTAGTCGAGGAGGGTTGCGGGATCCGAAGCGACGGCTTTCCGCTGGCCGCCCGCAGATAGTTGGGGGCCCAATTAGTGGGTTAGCCACCCACGAAAGGCTGCCCCGCCAGCTGCGGAAAATCCCAGGGTGGCTCCATTGTGCTGGTTGGCGACCAGACGAGGAGGCCCGATGGCGATCCCTGGGGGGGTTCGGGCGTCCCCGCAGTCTCCAGACTAGCCTCCCAGTAACAAGACATCACCAATTTTGACGTCGGGTTCGATACGTACCGCCTCGTTCAACTGCCATTTCTCATCCCTATTCACTTTTATATTTATTTTTTATGAAGAAGTTAAAAAAAGAAACAAGGATACACAGCGGTTGCACTTCTCCTCATTTAAAGTGCACCTCAGTAAATTTAGGGGCTTGCACTCTAATATCTTACCTGTCCATCACCACCTGGAGACAGAACAACCGCACCTGTTCTTTTTGACGGAGACGCAGATACAATGTCCTTTGAGCGCTGCGCACCTGCATTATCCCGGATACACGTTAGAGCACAATTTTCGTTCACGTGCCGGAGTCTGCGTGTATCCAGCGTCTCCGTCACCTTGAAGACCCCACTTTTTCTTCCCTATGGGTTTTAGTGGACACAGGAAACGAAAAAATCCTGTATTCCTGTGTCTACCGTTCGCACAGCGGTGACCAGGAGACAACTAGATTATTTGAGTATCTCGGTGAGGCTGCTGATATGGCTTTGCATCAGTACCCTTCAGCGCAGCTTGTTTTTCTGGGGGATTTTAATGCCTGTCATCAGAACTGGCTGTTCCCGTACCAGAAAACCGACCATGCTGGAAGAGAAGCGCGGAACTTTGCGTTGTCCTTGGACCTCTTTCAGCTGATGAAGCAAGCGACAAGGGTACCAGATGTGGTAGGCCATACAGCCAATTGCCTGGACCTTCTGCTGACAACTGATCCGGACAGGTATCGTGTAGAGGTTACCTCTCCCTTGGGAACCTCCGATCACTGTCTGGTGATATCTGTGTTTACATATTCCCCACCAGCTTTAGAACCTCATGGTGTTCGGCAAGTATGGAAATACAAGTCAGCAGATTGGGATGCGGCACTTTTTTGCGTCTTATCCTTGGCGGCAGGTCTGCTTCTCTTCTTTGGATCCGTCGAGTTGCGCGAATGCTATAACCGATGTGGTGCATCAGGCAATGGAGTATTTTATTCCTTTTGCTGACGTACCCGTCGGTGGCAAAGATCGCCCATGGTTTAATACCGAATGTGGTCATGCTCAAGACCGAAAACATTCGGCATATCTCATTTGGGCTGATGCCCGAAGCCGCAAAACTCCGGATGTAAGTGTAAAGAAGAGAGCCTTTAACCAAGCTGCCAAGTCCTACAAAAAGGCACTGCGGAAGGCTCGTCTCGATCGAATCGCTAAGAATGGCGAAAAGCTCTCTGCCAGACCAACTGGCAGTCGAGCTTTCTGGTCTCTTGCGAAAGCGATCGAGTCGAATTTCTGCCAACCCTCACTGCCTGCTCTGCTGAAGCCGGATGGATCCCTGGCTCACACAGCAACAGAGAAAGCGAATGTATTTGCTTCTCTGTTTGCTGATAATTCGCATCTAGATACTGGCAATGCTTCTCCTGCACATCTTCCTCACTGCGGTATTTCGATGCCTGAAATCCGCATCACTAACAAAGAGGTATGGAGAACATTGTGTCGTTTAGATGTGAATAAAGCCAGTGGTCCTGATGGTATACCAGCCATTCTGCTCAAGACATGTGCAGCTGAGTTGTCTCCTGTACTGACACGTCTGTATCGCCTCTCTTTCAAGACTGGAATAGTGCCGAAATCCTGGAAGCTTGCCAACGTGCAACCCGTGCCCAAAAAAGGCAGCCGTGCCGACCCTGTCAATTACAGACCGATTTCAATCACCTCCATACTCTGCAAGATTATGGAGCGTGTATTGAACTCGCGCCTACTAGCATACCTAGAAGGTAACGATCTCCTCATTGACCGACAGTACGGGTTTCGCCGTAATAGGTCTACTGGGGACCTCCTAGTGTATGCTACACACATTTTAGGCGAGGCCATCGAGAAGAACGGAGAAGCGGTCGCCGTCTCTCTGGACGTCTCGAGGGCATTTGACAGGGTCTGGCATGCGAGCCTTATAAGCAAGCTTTCAGCGTACGGTATATCTCCAGGTCTGATCGGCTGGGTAACGGACTTTCTGAGCCAGAGATCTCTCCGAGTAGTTGTCGATGGGTGTTCCTCGGAATCCTTGACAATAAATGCCGGAGTGCCTTAGGGGTCCGTTCTTTCTGCAACTCTTTTTCTGCTGCACATTAACGATCTGTTGAAGCCCGGTATCTATGGGTATGCAGACGACAGCACAGTTGTAGAAAGATATCTGCCGAATACTCGGGCTAGTCGAGATCAAGTACAGTCTGAAAGAGAAGCCATGGTGCAACGTTTGAATGACAAACTTCAGGCAGTCTCTGCATGGAGCAATGCCAATCTTGTCAAGTTCAACGCCACCAAAACGCAGACGTGTCTGTTCACCGCCAAAAGGAGCCCTTTCACCTTGGCTTCTACTTTCCAGAATGTATCCTTGGAATACAGTGACCGGCTTCAGTTGTTAGGCTTAGAGATTTCCTCGAACCTCAACTTTGGTCGGTTCATTGAGTCCAGAGCAAGAGCAGCAGCAGCAAAGCTTGCCGTACTTGCGATGGTTCGGCAGCACTTTACACCGGGACAGCTTCTTGTTTTATACAAAGCACAGATCCGGTCGTGTGTAGAGTACTGTGGTTACATATTTGCTGGTGCCGCAAAGTCTCATCTTGCTGTTCTGGACTCAATTGAGAGGCGAGCAAAGAGGCTTATAGGCGATCCCAAATTGGTCGAAGCCGACCTCCAAAGCCTTGAGCACAGGCGTAGAATTGCTAGCCTCTCAGTATTCTATAGGATACATTTCGGTGAGTGTGCGCAGGAATTACACGAGTTAATTCCCCCGTCCCCCTTCCATCACCGGACGTTCCGACGCACGGCAGGTTTTCATCGTTTTGTTGTGGACATTCCACCTGTCCGAACGGCGCACTTTGCTTCGTCTTTTTTACTTCGAACAGCAAGGGATTGGAACAACTTGCCTGCGTCGGAATTTCCGACCGAATACAGTGTGGATACATTCAAGAGCAGAGTGAATAGGTTGCTAGGGTAATGCGCCTTACCACCTAAGACTACATTCCGCTTACCATCAGGTGGAATGTAGTCAAGCATTGCCCTAGATAATACATTAAAAAAAAAAAAAAAAAATAGAGATATTTGTGTATTTTGATTGAACGTTATAATATAACATTTTATACATCATTATTATATACAATGAAATATAATATACCATTAGTTATTATAATTCCATAAATTTAACCTAATTATTCATATTAGGTTAAATATAATCAAATTAAATATAATCATATAAGATCAAATTTGTAATTTATTTTGGAATAATTCTTATTCCAAAATAAATTACAAATTTGATCCAGTCTCAGTTTTATTATTTTTTCAAAAGTTTTACGCACATTAATAACAAAATTATTATTGTTTACTTGTTTTTAGGGATTCGTACCTTCCAAGGAAAAAACGAAACCCTTGACAACGCAATTAAAAAATATAACCGTTTATGCCAAAAATTTTCGAAACTCTCTACGGAATCTAAACCTACAGGGTACTTCGGGTGTATAGTAAGCTGTAACAAAATCAAACTTCAATATATATAAAATGCAATTAACAAAAACAGCAATTTAAGCCGCATATTTTTAAACTCGCGATTACTCGTTAGGGAATTAAAACCTATAGGTGTCCTGACCTATCGACCTAAAATCTTGAGATTTAGCATGAAGCAATCTGTTATAGTATATGTAAAATAAAACCTCCGAAATCTTTAAATTTTTAACAACTAAAAAAACCAAAAACCAAAAAATAGTAAAGAAATAAAAATAGTGATTCAGAATATATTATTTTTAATTTGTCCGCTTCTCGTGATATTTTTCATCATTCACATTTTTTTTATCCATGATACATGTCACTTTTGTTGGTTTTCTGTTTTTTTTTTATATAATCTGAAGAAACGTAGCCAGCGAAGCGTAAAGATTTATGTGCGTATAAGGACATTTATTATGATAGCTGCGACCTTCCTCTTACCATATGACAAGAAAGTTAAAAAAAACGCAGCCAGATTAAATATGATTACATTTTGTAATGCTTATGGATTATGGATAATATATGTTATAAATAGTTATAATCTTACATAAGAAATCAAGTTAATATAATTGTGTTACTAAATAGCTAATTATTGTTAAGATATATAATGCTATGAAAACCTGTGTTCTGTTCTTTTTTTAGTAATGCGAGTAATGCCTATATTTCAAGTTTAAAATATAAAGACATGGCAACTACGGTTATACTATGTGTTACACTTTTATAAATGTCTACAGACCATAATTATCGTTTAAGAGCTCTTAAGGAGAGTGTGTTTGCTACTAAAAATTACTTAAGCCCTAAAAGAAAATATATTTAATTCCTAGAGTAATTTAAATGACTGTATCTACTTCATTTTATAATATCATTCATTAAAATTTTGTCTTTATTTTTTTAATTCGATTTTTTTCGGTCGCCATATTATTTTTTATATTAGATTTATAACAACATTTTATAATAACATAGAGTAGAGTATAATAAATGAATACATAATATAGAGGTAAAAGTGTATGCGTGTTGCAGTCGAGAGCGTACGTAACATAATTAATGCACTGATTTAAAATGTGACATTTAATTAAATCATCATATATCTATTGATTATAAAAAGTCTTTACTTAGCATAGCATAAAATATAAGCTATATATATTCTCTCTCACCAGCATCACATCATCGACTGGCAGACATTAACTATATACATTGTATACATACCAAAGTTTGACATACACAATAGATTTTAAATATATATAAATATAGAATGAAAAATAAACAAATACGGGCAGGAATTCTTGTATTTAATATATTATTCGAGATCACTTAGTAACGGTGTAACAAAATAAAACTCTACTCAAACAAATTATTCTGAGAAATTAAATAATAACAGTAAAAGCTTTCAATGAAATGAAAATGTATTGTTTGGGTCTTTTTTTAAGGTTCTTGAGGTATTATTCTATTAAATGTGAAAAACTATATACAATTTAGATAATTATATTTCTAATTTAGTAACTTTTGTTTTGTATTTAATACTACAAAATATAGAAATTAAAGCTGGGACAGATAAGTCTTTAATGGCCTAAACTCTAAACTCTTAGTTACCTATCAAAAAACAGTAAGGGATAACCAATTCATTATGAAATTAAATAGGTTTCCATACTTAATAATGACTGAATAAAGGCTCCTCTGGACCAAGTTTTTAATCCAGATATTTTTTCAACTTTTATTCTCAATTCAACTCACATTTATTATAAATACTTGCTTTTTGGACATTAATCTTAAAACCAGGTCGCGTCTCCAAAGGGACATCATTTATCTCAATATGAGCTTACTTCTGACAAGATAGCTTGTAATACTGGCCTTCTCTGCCGAGTTATAAGATTAAGGTATTTTACCTTTTATAAACGCCCACCTTATAAAGAAAAGCTTCTATAAAAGAAAAACAAGTTATTAAAAAAAACAAATATTTCTATGCAATGCGAACATTAAACTTTTTAGAATATATATATATATATATATATATATATATATATATATATATATATATATATATATATATATATATATATATATATATATATATATATATACATACATATTATATAACATTGAAAATTTCTACTCTGAATATTTTTTACTTCTCCACAATAAAACACAATAATATTCTCATCGTCTCCACGACCTTTTTTCTACTTTGTGTGTGTATTTTTCAAAAAGTCCTTTAATTTTTAACAGTACAATGCTATGATATGCTAGTTTTAAAATAAAAATATCATTTTTCATTTCTTAACTATTAAACGTATTAAAAAACTACTCATGTAAACCTTCAGTTGCAGTAGTCTCATTTAAGTTCTTAAATAATTGGGTGAATAACAAACATATTCAAAAATACTAATAGGATAGTACTAATTAATTAATTAATTTTATATGTTATCACTATTATTTGCATTTTGATTCAATCATTTGTGCCGGAGTATTATTATTTTTGGAATTTACGTTACGCTTTGTATTTTCAATTTAATTATTATTTATTCCATAAATGAAACAGTGTTCTTACGTCACCTACATCCTATATATATAGGATGTAGGTGTCATATATATATATATATATATATATATATATATATATAATTATATATATCTGTTTATTTTTCATTATATATTTATATATATTTAAAATCTATTGTGTATGTCAAACTTTGGTATGTATACAATGTATATAGTTAATGTCTGCCAGTCGATGATGTGATGCTGGTGAGAGAGAATATATATAGCTTATATTTTATGCTATGCTAAGTAAAGACTTTTTATAATCAATAGATATATGATGATTTAATTAAATGTCACATTTTAAATCAGTGCATTAATTATGTTACGTACGCTCTCGACTGCAACACGCATACACTTTTACCTCTATATTATGTATTCATTTATTATACTCTACTCTATGTTATTATAAAATGTTGTTATAAATCTAATATAAAAAATAATATGGCGACCGAAAAAAATCGAATTAAAAAAATAAAGACAAAATTTTAATGAATGATATTATAAAATGAAGTAGATACAGTCATTTAAATTACTCTAGGAATTAAATATATTTTCTTTTAGGGCTTAAGTAATTTTTAGTAGCAAACACACTCTCCTTAAGAGCTCTTAAACGATAATTATGGTCTGTAGACATTTATAAAAGTGTAACATATAGTATAACCGTAGTTGCCATGTCTTTATATTTTAAACTTGAAATATAGGCATTACTCGCATTATTATTTTTGGAATTTACGTTACGCTTTGTATTTTCAATTTAATTATTATTTATTCTATAAATGAAACTGTGTTCTTACGTCACCTACATCCTATATATATAGGATGTAGGTGTCATATATATATATATATATCTACTATACTATGTTCTGAAATATTACTTTGCGCTACTATACTATGTTCTGAGTTATTACTATGCGCTGCTATACTATGTTCTGAAATATTATTGTGCTCTACTATACTAAGTTCAAAATTAAACATGGGCAAAATAAAAAAAAAATAAAATCAACAAGAAAATTCGAATTTAAGAAATAATCGATACTGACAAATCCGCTTATAGAATATAAGATATAACTTCTTATAGCGCACTTTCATGATAGATTCAAATACTTCACCAACTCTTAAACACACTACCACAAATAACTTCACTAACAATAAAGACTTTTAAATATTTTATTTTATTTGTAATTGAAGTTTCTTTTGTAATTAATATCGCATAAAAAGCAATAATAACTTCAAGAGTAAAGAGAGTAAGTAATATTTATATGTACCCATATTGCTATCTTATGTTACTTACTAACAATATAAGTAAAAAAATATTTGTTTATTAATTTCATCATTTAATTAACATAGTTAATTTTTTTTATATTGATAGTACAATAGAAATACATTTTAAAATATGTTACTGCTGTATAAACTATATATTTTTATCATCAACTCTGGAACCAAAAACTACAAAAACCTATGAAAAGAAGACTTTATGAAACACTTAACGAATCTTAGCTTTAGGCTTCGGGGATTTGTAAATCAGTATATCAAGATAACTAATATAATAATAATTCTTAAAAAAAAATATTTTAGGAATCTATTTTGGACAGATATGATACCTTACGTTAAAGTTTAAGCAACAAGACTAAACAGATTATATTATTTTCTTAGAGATCGAGTTTGTTAGAGTTCGTTCATGTTTAGTTATAAAATATAATAATAACCTCTTTCACCTCTGTAAAGTCTGAATCTATCAGTAAAAGACATGAGCAGTAGATTTAACCAATTAAATTTTTTTAATATTATATTGAGTAGAAACTTATTGGTGTGACCAAAACAAAAGAGACAGTGAATATATTAAAAGTCTTAATAAGGGAAGTTCATTCAAGCAGCTCTGTGTTCGTATGAACATTTAAGTGACAAGGGTCGTATTAAAACCTGTTTTGCAATAAAATTGTTCTCTTTGATTTGTACTTTACTTATTAAGTACTAAATGTATAGAAATAAAACTATTTTTACGGATTTAACTAACGCATATTGTGTTAAATTTTAAATTTACATTTTAAATCTAACCCGATGTTTCAAATGCTTCCGTTGCGTTGCGTTGCCAAGTTTATGACTCAAGTAGATTTGTGATTTTAACTACCTACATAGTTTTTAATAAAAGAATTTTTAACTAATTATAACAATATTCTTTATTTAAAAAAAATAAATAAATGATGACAATTTTACTGTCTTATACATTTATAAATTTTAACTTCACCGACGTAGCTTTGTGCTGCGAAATTCAAATGGCGTTCATTTCATTAAAGGTTGACTAGAGTCAATGACAGTTAGCATTTAGTTGCTTTATAGTCTGTCCTCTGTAGTTCTTTGTTACTATCAAACCATATCTTATAAAGAAAATGAACAAAATCAATCAGGAGAACTGAAGTATTAATTTAACACATTTACAATGATACTAATCCTGCAATGGATAATTATAAGATGGTTACGCCACATATATTGCCTATACATCACATAAACAAATGCGAAGTGTACTAATATATAATATCTTTTTCTAATTTTATATTATTTTTGGACAAATGATGCCTTAGTTAATAAAACTACCTTCTATTGATATCCGATAAATAATAAAGGTTTTCAAAGAGCATCATAGAACATCGTGCTTATTCCACAATTATACTATTTGTAATATTAGAACTGTATTTCGTATGTGGTATATTTATGGGTAAAAAAATATATATATGGCGTTTTAAAGAAGTAAAGTAATTCAGTCTCATAATAACATACATAACCATTGGTAGTATTATTATCATCGTTTCCAAGTCATTTGCTTAATCGAATAGAGACATATTGTATTATTATACATCGACGCATAGCAAATAGAGGAAATGAACTGGAAGAGACTTTGTTAGATAGATTATTTAACATGCTTGCATGTTCACGTCTATATCTTAGTGTCACTCTTTGTGGTTTTCCTTTTATCAAGCACATACTATAATATATATACTTATGTAAATGTCTATATTCTGTTGCAGTTCATAAGGATGAAATATTATTAACAGAATATAAATTATAAAACTAAGGCATACATGATTATCTCATAAAAATAATGCAAAATTTATCCAACAGAGCTGCTTTTGAGATATTTTTGTAGAGCAAGATTAGAACAGACTTCCTCTGGGTAACTTTACAATTGACCTACCGTATTATAGAATTTTATATGTATAATGTTTTTAAACAGCAGTAAATAAAATATTAAAGAAATTTCTGTTTTAGACAAAAAGCACCCATTATTTAATTATAATAAATACAGCAGGGCCTTGTGAGGACCGATAGCTTTTGTCTTCCCGTTTAATGGTTAATTTTGTTAATGGCTCCATTGCTTCGGAACCTTGTATTATAAATAAATAATAGAAAATACTTAGTATTTTACTTAAGCTGAGGTTGCTTATAATTGGAAAAGCATTCAAATTGTATCAAATTCAAATTGGTTTTGAAATTGTAACTAATATTCTATATTTATAAATGTAAAGTTAAGCTGCTATCGATGATCCGAAAGTGAATAAAAATAAAAAAAATATTTTTATGTAAATAGGAATATATAAAAATTGTTGTATGTAAGCATGAATACATTACTTAATACATATACACCTAAGATCTTCTTTAGTTCCAAACTGTGTAATGATATCATCCGAATGTGGTCCTTCGTTTTATGAATTAGTAAATAATATGGAGTTATTTCTGCGAAACTCCCATTACCATGCAAACTTAGAGAACCCAGCAGCCCCATCGCTAGAACTATTTAGTACACTTTTAGTTTTACACGTTATCATGATATTCACATTATAATAAATGTTAGGGTTTTACTTAACCACTTTAATAATTATTATTAAAAAAAAACATAATTATATAATTGAAGTATATGTAATAAGAGAAATTTTGTGTACTAGTGTACTATAAAGTAAATATTACTATAAAGTAGTATTTGAAAAGACCGCCTTAAAAACTAAAAAGTAATAAATAATGAAGATTTAATATTTATTAGGTATATACTACCTATTATTTATATGTCCTATTTACTAAAAGGTTAGAAGTCGGTGCCAAGCCATTTAGTATTAGAATTCGGTAGAATACATTTTCGTAATTATTGATTTTCTGTTTTTCTTCCTATCGATTCAAGCTAGTAATCATATTAAGATTTAATTGTTCTTTTATAGCGTTATTTACGTATCTTAATTTTTGAAGTAGGCATTTCATAATTCACAAGTCCATGTAGTTTAAGAATTCTGTTGAATACATTTTAATAATTTTGTTATATTTTTCACTATTCTTCGTATTGATTCAGCTGCTTATATTATCAGAATTAATTTCTTTTTTTATTATGTTTATTTACGTATCTTAATCATTAAAGAAGGCATTTCAGTGTATTAATTTGCTCGTATTCATTTAACTGGTTAAATATAATTATTTTTTTCAAGCTTGGCACCGACTTCAAACCAATTAGTAAAAAGGACATATAAAAAAATAGGTAGTATATAATAAATATTAAATCTTCATTATTTTTAATTTTTAGTTTTAAAGTCGGATTTTTTTAATGTTACCTACATTTTTTATTGAATACTTTTAAGTTTATTGCTACATTGTCAATTAGCCATGGGTAGACCTACAAAAGGTGCTGCGCGCCTTAAAAATTACAGATCTCAAGAAAAGGGAACGGATAAAAGTAGTCGTCTCCGTAAAAATGCTCTTCGAAACACAATTTCACGTTCTTGTGAAAAACTTTGGCTGGCCATGAAGGCATATATGAAATTACGATTACTTCAAGAAACTCTTGATCAACGTAATTCTAGACTCGGTAAGATCCAAGAGCGTCTTGCGAATGAGTATTTTAAGCAAAGAGGTAATAGACTGGGCTTCATTAATTAACGTCTGGCTAACGAGTCAGCTGAGCAGAGGACTTATAGACTTGGTCTTATTAATGAGCGTTTAGAGAACAAGTCGACTGAGCAGAGATCTCATAGATTAGAAATAATACGAAACCGTACAGCAACCGAGTCGGCTCAGCAACATGAAAACCGGCCAGCAGCAGCGCGTCAGACTTCACAAAGGCTTCGTTCAATGAAAAAGCGTAATTTTATAACCACGATAAATTAATATGCTGAAGTACCATGTATAGTCTATAAGAAACGATCATTTCCAAAACAGATGTCATTAGTCACAGCACGTTTTGATTTTACCTCCGGAGGAGCTGGTACAAAACTTGGACAAAATGCTCATAAAATAAAAACTAATGGGCCTGCTTGAATATTTTTTTTATGGGATCAATTCGAAACTATTCCACATCAAATAAAAAAGAATTACGTAATTCAGCTCAGAAACCTCGGAGAAATCGGTGTACATACATAAAAAAAAATAATACATCGGCCGAATTGAAAAACTCCTCCTTTTTGAAGAAGCCGGTTAAAAATTAAAATAAGCTTAACATTGTTAAAACTGTATATAGACTGTTTCATGTAAAGTTTATGTTATACCCATAATAAAATTAGAATTGTACCAACATTGTATACAAATTGTGGTGGTATATTGCTTTATTATTGGAAATCATCATTCAGTTATATCGATTTTCGCGGGATCATAGATGGGAGCTAGCCTATGAATAAATATTTTTTAATATGAAAAGCAAAGACGCTTTATTGTGAGTGATTACATTTAGTAAAGCAATGTTATAATACATAATTATGATGTTGCCTGGTAAATATATACTTAATAAAAATAGTAGCTTAATTATATACATATAACAATTATCAAAACTTTTCTGTAATTTTTATTAATGCGTAAGCAAGTATTCTGTGTGATTAGGAATTCAGAATTAACTCTTTTAATTAATTATTCAAATGGCTACGAGTAAGAAATCAAAGGGAAGCTTTTAATTATATGAAATCGTTTGGTTTTATAAAGTATTTAATGTTGAATTTAATGTTGTAGTTATATGTTGAAATATCTCCTGTACACTTTATTTAACCAATAAAACCTTGAATGTAATGTAGTTTTTAAGTAACATAATTGAACATCTAAAATAACTAAATAAATAACAAAGATATTGACGATAACACAATCAATCAACTCTCAAAGTAACAAGTAATTGTTATTTTTTATATAATTTCTTTTAAGCACGTATTATATTATTCACCTACCTTTTAATTACAGTATTGACAATCTCTATACCGTCAGAATTGAGTTCTGCAGACATGCAATCAGGACATTCCACATTGAACAAGTAGTCTGTACTAGTAGTTATAGTATTTAGATAACTAAAGTACAAGTGGACGAAGTCGCGGGCTAATGCTAGTACAAACTTAATCTGGCTGCTTACTCTAAAATATTATAAAGGGCATGCAGTTATATACTTTCTATTGATGTGGCTTAATAAAATAAGTTATTTGTATTGTACTAAGATATATATTGTGTAGGTACTCAACTACTATTTTAAAATAATACAATGCTACAAAGAAAACAGGAAGGATTTTTATAGGAAAAGTCTTTTTGTATTGTGTAGGACTTTTTTTTTTTGTTTTTTATATAATCTAGGGCAATGCTTGACTACATTCCACCTGATGGTAAGTGGAATGTAGTCTAAGGTGGTAAGGCGCATTACCCTAGCAACCTATTCACTCTTCTCTTGAATTTATCCACATTGTATTCTTTCGGAAATACCGACGCAGGCAAGCTGTTCCAATCCTTTGCTGTACGCAGTAAAAAAGACGAAGCAAAGCGCTTCGTTCGGACAGGTGGAATGTCCACAACAAAAGGATGGATGCCTGCCGTGCGTCGGGACGTCCGGTGATGGAAGGGGGACGGGGGAATTAACTCGTGTAATTCCTGCGCACACTCACCAAAATGTATCCTATAGAATACTGAGAGGCTAGCAATTTTACGCCTGTGTTCAAGGCTTTGGAGGTCGGCTTCGACCAACTCGGGATCTCCTATGAGCCTCATTGCTCGCCTCTCAATTGAGTCCAGAACCGCAAGATGAGACTTTGCGGCACCAGCAAATATGTGGCCACAGTACTCTACACACGACCGGATCTGTGCTTTGTATAAAACAAGAAGCTGTCCCGGTGTAAAGTACTGCCGAACCTTCGCAAGAACGGCAAGCTTTGCTGCTGCTGCTCTTGCTCTGGACTCAATGAACCGACCAAAGTTGAGGTTCGAGGAAATCTCTAAGCCTAACAACTGAAGCCGGTCACTGTATTCCAAGGATACATTCTGGAAAGTAGGAGCCAAGGTGAAAGGGCTCCTTTTGGCGGTGAACAGACACGTCTGCGTTTTGGTGGCGTTGAATTTGACAAGATTGGCATTGCTCCATGCGGAGACTGCCTGAAGTTTGTCATTCAAACGCTGCACCATGGCTTCTCTTTCAGACTGTACTTGATCTCGACTAGCCCGAGTACTCGGCAGATATCTTTCTACAACTGTGCTGTCGTCTGCGTACCCATAGATACCGGGCTTCAACAGATCGTTAATGTGCAGCAGAAAAAGAGTTGCAGATAGAACGGACCCCTGAGGCACTCCGGCATTTATTGTCAAGGATTCCGAGGAACACCCATCGACAACTACTCGGAGAGATCTCTGGCTCAGAAAGTCCGTTACCCAGCCGATCAGACCTGGAGATATACCGTACGCTGAAAGCTTGCTTATAAGGCTCGCATGCCAGACCCTGTCAAATGCCCTCGAGACGTCCAGAGAGACGGCGACCGCTTCTCCGTTCTTCTCGATGGCCTCGCCTAAAATGTGTGTAGCATACACTAGGAGGTCCCCAGTAGACCTATTACGGCGAAACCCGTACTGTCGGTCAATGAGGAGATCGTTACCTTCTAGGTATGCTAGTAGGCGCGAGTTCAATACACGCTCCATAATCTTGCAGAGTATGGAGGTGATTGAAATCGGTCTGTAATTGACAGGGTCGGCACGGCTGCCTTTTTTGGGCACGGGTTGCACGTTGGCAAGCTTCCAGGATTTCGGCACTATTCCAGTCTTGAAAGAGAGGCGATACAGACGTGTCAGTACAGGAGACAACTCAGCTGCACATGTCTTGAGCAGAATGGCTGGTATACCATCAGGACCACTGGCTTTATTCACATCTAAACGACACAATGTTCTCCATACCTCTTTGTTAGTGATGCGGATTTCAGGCATCGAAATACCGCAGTGAGGAAGATGTGCAGGAGAAGCATTGCCAGTATCTAGATGCGAATTATCAGCAAACAGAGAAGCAAATACATTCGCTTTCTCTGTTGCTGTGTGAGCCAGGGATCCATCCGGCTTCAGCAGAGCAGGCAGTGAGGGTTGGCAGAAATTCAACTCGATCGCTTTCGCAAGAGACCAGAAAGCTCGACTGCTAGTTGGTTTGACAGAGAGCTTTTCGCCATTCTTAGCGATTCGATCGAGACGAGCCTTCCGCAATGCCTTTTTGTAGGACTTGGCAGCTAGGTTTAAGGCTCTCTTCTTTGTACTTACATCCGGAGTTTTGCGGCTTCGAGCATCAGCCCAAATGAGGTACGCCGAATGTTTTCGGTCTTGAGCATGACCACATTCGGCATTAAACCATGGGCGAGCTTTGCCACCGACGGGAACTTCAGCAAAAGGAATAAAATACTCCATTGCCTGATGCACCACATCGGTTATAGCATCCGCGCAACTCGACGGATCCAAAGAAGAGAAGCAGACCTGCCGCTAAGGATAAGATGCAAAGAAGTGCCGCATCTCATCCCAATCTGCTGACTTGTATTTCCATACTCGCCTAACACCATGTGGTTCGAGAGCTGGTGGGGAATATGTAAACACAGATTTCACCAGACAGTGATCGGAGGTTCCCAAGGGGGAGGTGACCTCAACACGATACCTGTCCGGATCAGTTGTCAGCAGAAGGTCCAGGCAATTGGCTGTATGGCCTACCACATCTGGTACCCTTGTCGCTTGTCTCACCAGCTGAAAGAGGTCCAAGGACAACGCAAAGTTCCGCGCTTCTCTTCCAGCATGGTCGGTTTTCTGGTACGGGAACAGCCAGTCTTGATGACAAGCATTAAAGTCCCCCAGAAAAACAAGCTGCGCTGAAGGGTACTGATGCAAAGCCATATCAGCAGCCTCACCGAGATACTCAAATAATCTAGTTGTCTCCTGGTCACCGCTGTGCGAACGGTAGACACAGGAATACAGGATTTTTTCGTTTCCTGTGTCCACTAAAACCCATAGGGAAGAAAAAGTGGGGTCTTCAAGGTGACGGAGACGCTGGATACACGCAGACTCCGGCACGTGAACGAAAATTGTGCTCTAACGTGTATCCGGGATAATGCAGGTGCGCAGCGCTCAAAGGACATTGTATCTGCGTCTCCGTCTAAAAGAACAGGTGCGGTTGTTCTGTCTCCAGGTGGTGATGGACAGCTAGGATATTAGAGTGCAAACCCCTGATATTAGTGAGGTGCACTTTAAATGAGGAGGAGTGCAACCGCTGTAAAAACATTTTCTTCTTTTTAACTGTACTCTTAAACAAAAATAAAATAAAAGTGAATAGGGATGGGAAATGGCAGTTGAACGAGGCGGTACGTATCGAACCCGACGTCGAAATTGGTGATGTCTTGCCACTGGGAGGCTAGTCTGGAGACTGCGGGGACGCCCAAACCCCCCCAGGGATCGCCATCGGGCCTCCTCGTCTGGTCGCCAACCAGCACGATGGAGCCACCCTGGGATTTTTCGCAGCTGGCGGGGCAGCCTTTCGTGGGTGGCTAACCCACTAATTGGGCCCCCAACTATCTGCGGGCGGCCAACCGCCCTCGCCTCCTTCTGTCCTAATGATTATGTTTATAGCATCTCAAACTTGTCAACCCAATTGGTTATAAAGTATTGAGCCGCTATTCATGTGGGTCAAGGTTTACCCTCGTCACATGGACCCTTATACGGCAGGTCTGACCTCCGAAGTCATCCGACAACGGCACTATAAGACTAGTAAGCTCGCAAGGCTATCGGTCATAGACAAGTCCAATCGCGACCACCAAGCTACCTTTTCTCCATGAAAGGTTCCGGAGCTGTAAGGCACGCTCACTTCCCGTGTGATTTCTCGCACTTGCAATTACTTGCTAAGAACGTCAGAGAGGCTAACTACCAGTTTCCAGCTGGTGCCGGAGCTGTAAGGCACGCTCACTTCCCGACAAGCAGTCAGGCCGCAAGACTACCCTACGTGACAGTCGGGTGACCGGATAGATGCTAGCACATCCATCTAACCTCTAAGCAGGGGGCTACCCGAACTGCAGTGACCCCCGAAAGGATCTCTGCTTAAGGACCGTTCCAAGCCCCGAAGTAAAAGACCGCAGCAGCCCTTCGCCTTAGGCTGGTCAATCACCTCTCGCTGCGCACAAGATCCGACGAGCCCCCGACAACTGTGGGGACCCAGACGAACAGCGCCGAATCTCTGCAGCTAACCACATTACCACTACGAATCCAACACCAAAACCGGTAACCCGGCAGTTTACACACGCAAGCGCATGCATCGCTGCCGGAGGGCTTAGGTACCGGGGTCCCGTAGTACCCTGATCTTAGCAGCTGACCCGTAGTTCAGCTGCAAACTATCTACCGCCGGGTGTCTCAATAGATAGGGAAAGCGGGCGGGCGGCGGAAAGCCGTTGCTTCGGATCCCGCTACCCTCCTCGACTAGACACCCGACAAAACAAACACCAACTCGACGTCAAACCGGTTCGCCAACGCACCGCAGCTGTTCAGACCCATTTCCCATTAACGGCTTCATCGAGCAACGTGCCGGAACACGACTTGGTCGCTTTGCGGCACGACTTTGCCCGATGGGTGGTAACTTTGCCGGCGACCCGATGTTATGGTCTACCACCAAGAATTATATATTGTTGAGTAAAATTTCCTCAAAGCAATATAAAATAAAGGAAAAATAGACGAGAAACAGTTTTATAAATTTATTTAAATTATAGTATGTATTTTTTTACGCTATTATATAAAATATATAAGGTGTGGTGCATTGAATTATATTTCATTATTTAAAAGATATGTGAAATGAGTAGCAAATAATCTTTAATACAAGCGTTAATGAAATTATTACACTTTGTAATATAGAAGTGTAATAAAACTTCACTGCTCAATAAATGATCGTTTTCACAGTTCAAATAAAGCGAATCGTTTTTAATGGAAGCCTCATTCGTCGCTTATCAACCGCTTTACTCTTTAAACTTTAAATATAACGAGATGTTTCAAACTTTTGTAACAACAAAAAATATTAACACATTTTTTGTTTAAATTTGTAATATCCATTTTTACAAATATTTGGACTAATTTGGATACTGAGTTAATTAAATTTCAATAGATGTTTAATAATAACGAAATCTTAATGTTTCTTTATTTCATCAGTTTTTGAAAAGATATAACTTAGTCATAATAAACATTATTATTGTAATATTTTTGTCTAAACTAATAATTACATTTCAATAAAAACTAATAATTTCATTGCTATAGAGGCAATGAAATTATCTTAGACTCATTTATTAAAATTAATATTTTTTGTGGCTGGTTTATAAATAATTTTAATTATTTGACTATGCTGCAAACTTACTCCGATTTGCGTTACATGTAGCGAAACTTATTGCAATAAATTAAAAGAATCCTTTTAATTATAATGATCCGTTGGTCCGTGTGTGTGTGTGTGTGTGTATGTGAGAAAAAATATTGAGCATTGTATGTTAACTAAATGTATGTAAGATAAAATAATATAACGCCAATATATTTCACTAGAAATATACTTGTAGGCATCCAAGGTATCCCTAGAGAATAGATTCGATTACTTGATACGTAGAAGATACATATTGTGTTGTTTTGGCTGGCTTCCAGATTAGTTTTTAATAACAGTATAAATCGTTTTATACAGATAAAGCCAAATTGTAACTTATTAGATCTGAAGTGAAACACACATATTACTATTTCTCTAAATAGCTAGCTTTAATGAGTGTTCTAACACGCAATTCAATCTATACAGATAATTAGTCTCAGTATTCTTTATGATAAAATTATTCTTGGTCAATTCAATAACTAGCTCCAGTATCGGGTGGACTTATTCAACTAAGAGGGCTGTTCGACATAATATGGCTGTTTTTTAACTTAAACAACTAACTTAAAAAAGCAAAAAAAAATACAGTCATTCATAACGCTTTTGTAGAGAGGATTTATTTATAAAAATATTTTCCTCAGCTTTTGAGAAAAGGAACGTATTAAGTTCCAAAGAATAACGGGAGGGAGAAAGCTGGTCAATGAAGTTGTTTGTGCCGTAATTCAATTTATAGTTTTTCAACTTTCGCGAACAACATGTTTTCGGCGAAATAGATTTAGTGTTTTGTTCAAAATTATTTACTATTTTTTTATTTTTTATTATGACTCTTTTCTATTTTTATAATAATTATAAAAACCCCCCTTCAATCTTTTAACAAATATACGAAATTATACAATACTTTTAACCATTTTGAGGTAACATTTGGAATAGACGACAGAAAACAATATTAAGAAATAATGAATTCTATCTGTATCCCTATGTCTATAGGGGACTATAATCAGAGTATGTTAACATAAAAACTTATGTTAAAAATAGAATGTCCGTACACTAAACAGATAATTAGATAATGTGTTTCAAAAATCACCTTAACAAACCACTCAAAAAACCAAAATTTATTTTGTCTCTGAAAGGATTCACATATACCGTAAATATTACCAAGTTTCCATAGAGTCTATATGCTCAATTTTGTCGATACATTAACTCGCCCACGGACTTGTGGCCTTTTATAGTAGGTATGATTATACTGATTACTTAGTTGTTGTAAAACGAGGCAGTTCATGTGGAAGTAGATTATAATTTTAATTACAGTTATATTTTAGTCTCCGCAGCATTGGAATTTAAATTTGTAATTAAGGGTTATTTAGAGCTTTAGTGCAGTTTAATTAATAATACGGTTTCGTAATACTTGTTATCGATACAATTTTTACCAATAAAAAGTTTATATTATTCAAATTAATTTTCCTAAAAACTTTCCTACTGATATCAGTTAATACTTTATCTACTTTATTTGTAAAAACATTCCTACAAACCATTTTGACGTGAAATTGAAGTTTGTCGCCAACCGCATTCGTAGCAATAAATAATACAGATTTTTATATTATTTTTAAAAGAAATTGTGTTCAAAGTTGAATGGAGTTAAATAACAAATAATTAAACTATAAAAAGAAATAGAATTTCTTAAAAACTATTAAATGATCTTTATAAAGATTAGATTTAAATGATTTTAATGATTCTTCAAGTAATGTTGTATACTTGTAGTAGACTACCATATGCCGTCCAAGACAATCTTAAGGACGATAAACCGGCGTTATTGTTTTTAACGGAGATGCAGGTATCTTCAAAAAGCGACACAGCAGTGTTATCGTAATCTAAGTATATTTGTTTACTTATAAAATAATTGTATACCTCACGCTACCGCTAGGACCGAACGCAAATTTTAAATATGAGGATCTAACTCTTAGTTTACGCGTAGGCATGGACGACTAATTCACAGTTTATGTGTGCTTCCATAGGTCACAAAGTGGGAAAGCAGAAACGGATCGTCTCATGGACCATGTTCAAACGACAATTACAGTTAAACATTCACAGCTGAGCTGAGGTGCTATTTACGAAGGTTCCAAACTCTAGAGTTCTTAAGATAAAAAATACAACCATGCCTCCAGATTTTTCAACACACTTGAGCAAAGTCCAAATATGTCAACAAAATCTTCTAAAAGCTGCTCTTGGCGAATTCTGCAAGCCCTCCTTTCCGTCTTTGCACTTGGAGAATGACTTTCTGGCTCACACGGGAAAACAGAACGTCAATCTTTTTGATATTCTTATTGACTCAAATTTCGACTATGCATGACAACGAAAAGACATTGTCTACTATCTCGCGATGTCAGAAATCGAGAGAGACGAACTCTATTTTCCTTGAACGTTCATAAGTCGAACGGTTCGGCGAAAGCTAATTGTATTATATATTTCATAAATATTTTAGGGGCGATAACTTTTTAATCTATTGGATTTATATTTTTATAAATAATAATTACTTTTTTTTTACAGAAAGTCATCAGCGACAACTTATATATAATACTGGGCCTTGTCAGTCCGTGGAATTTTAAGATATTACGTAATCTATCAACATGCTGTGAATCAATATTTTCAACCTTTTATATGTTAAAATATAATTACAGTCACATTTCGCATGTCGATGTTTTGGATCAATAACAACAGTTAATAATTTGTACATTTTCTTTATTGTTTTGCGCTTAAAAGTAATGTAAATTAATAATTAAACATTTTTTGCCATAGTTTTTAAAACAATATTATCTTGCTGACTCACTGTCAAAATCTATCAAAGCGATTAAAATTTTCCGTCTTTTAGGCCCTTCAGGTTTATTTCATTATAGCTATATAAAAGAAACAATGGCCATGCTATAGTACTTATTTAAATTAGTAATTCTGTTGAACTTTTTGAATATACTGGGTGTTTCGAAAATCGGTTTTCAAAATACTCATTGGTTAGGATTGAAACTGCATTGCACATAAATGAACACACTCGTTTCTGTTTGTTACTCTTATAAATTTATAGAAATTTAATTATAAATATCAAAAATCTCAGTTTCACCCGTATTGTAAGGTATACTCGTTAAGTGACTCCTAAAACGACGTCTACTGTTTTACGACGGTCAATCAGTATAGAAGACGTCAGTCGGTAACTTATGTTGATATTTGGTAGTGACATCGTTAGCCGATGAAAATATTTTAAGTCAGTTCTGTACTGAGCAACTTTTTTTTTAAATAAATGGGTATTTAACATTCAATGGATTAATAATCATACCTCCATTTTGAAGGTTATTATTTTAAATTATTTTAATATATTTTTGTAATGTAAATTGAAATTAAATTTACAGGCCCAATCGATACTACATTGAATTACATCTTATGTTTTCAATATTACTGTAGATTTATTGCGTTTTACCTCGTTTGTTTAGGAAATTGACCTGAAAGCCTGCCAAAACGTACAGTATCTGCCACAATCCAGTTATCGAATATTACTTACCAATACAACGTGAATCCATATAGTTGTATAGGTATATCAATTAGTTTTATTGCCTTATAATAATTTTTTTATCTAAAATGTATACCATAATCATTATTTTACTCAAGTTAATACTTTTCTTTAATATACAAAAGCGGCATACTTAAAGATGTTTTATTCATTTTAATATCAAATGTGTGTGATTTGATTTATAACTTAAAAAAAAGCTTTTGTAAAACGTTTTGGACTTAAATTCAAATTTTGAACTATATTTGTACATTTAATTTCAAGCAAATATTTTTATAAAACCACATTAATTTTTTGTCCTATACAAACGAAACGAAGTAAAATAAAATAAATAAAAATATGAATCGTAAACTACCTACAGTAGTTCATACTCGTACAGGAGCATGTTCGTAATTCACATCGTTACAAACGCGCAGCTTGCAATTTCCTACCTATGATGTCGCCACATCCGTTAACACAATCTGTGGTAACGATTCAATTGCTTACAGATTGCTGTTGTGGGTTACGTAAATTATGTGTTCGTTTTAACTGAGTTTTCTAAATATATTGTTCTAAAATGTTGAATCTGATTAACCATTTTTTTTTCAGCTCAATTTGTTAAACTAGTTTCTATGAAATCCTAAAATTTTAAGAAGTGTCCTTTCTGACATGTATTAATAAAATATTTTTTGAATGGGTCTCATGAGCCTTACTGAACTCGAAAAAAGGCTAATATACTTAATCTTGCCATAAATATTGTAACAAAGGAAAAAATATTTTTTGTAATTGCAAATAACATTTATAACTTTCCCAGTGTGTTAGTTTAATACACAAATATAAAATAATTAAAAGTATAAAAAGCTGGTGTCCATTGGCTGCAATACAGTTCTTTAAACGTTAAGGCTAGTTATCGATAGGAGCACGCGCTCTTTTCATGGGGAAATTCTTCCCTGCCAATCGTACGGATTGTCTTTGGGATCCCAAATTATCATGTTGCTTAGAGATAGCTGTACTATCTAAAACTGACCAGAAATCATAATCCAGTCGGTTAAGATCGGGACTAGCCGACCGCCAGCCTTCATCTCTGATAAAGTCCGAGACTTTCTAACCAAAACTGCGCGGACTGAGCTTTATGACCCGGCGCTGAGTCTTGCTGGAAGGACCATACTTGATTATTAAACATGGTGTTCTAGGTGCTATCTCGGACATCGGACAGGATTTCTGTGAATTCTATCCCTTACTGCTTTGATTACCTTTTTAGTACGAACACTACGTGAACGGCCAGATCTTTCTCTGTCCCTGAGGAAGTCTCATTGTTTAGTAATGCAATCACAGCGATTCTGTTTTCTTTATCACCCCACTCCATTTTAATATAACCAAATATTGTACAATGTGTTGACGCTAAAATGAGAAAACACCATGAACAATCGTTATAAAAATGACAGATTCCAAATTCAAATGTCATATTTTTTTATTTTTAATTGTAACCGTATTTATTGGCAGAATAATAATATTTGTAATGTTTCTAGGAGGGTTTTATTATGAGACTTAACTTCAAGTTCTTAGAATAATCACTTTTTTTAATAAATTAATTATTATATTAAAAACTGTTATCGTTAATAAATTATTTCAGAGAAAAAGCTTGTTAATAACATATAATAAATATATATATATATATTTTAATTTAGTCACAAAAACCATTGAACCTTTTTTTTTTTTTTTTTTTTTTTATACGATCTAGGGCAATGCTTGACTACATTCCACCTGATGGTAAGTGGAATGTAGTCTTAGATGGTAAGGCGCATTGCCCTAGCAACCTATTCACTCTTCTCTTGAAGACACCCAAATTATATTTGGCCGGAAATACCGACGCAGGCAAATTGTTCCAGTCCTTCGCTGTACGCACTAAAAATGAGGAAGCAAAGCGCTTCGTTCGGACAGGTGGAATGTCCACAACAAAAGGATGGATGCCTGCCGTGCGTCGGGACGTCCGGTGATGGAAGGGGGACGGGGGAATTAACTCGTGTAATTCCTGCGCACACTCACCAAAATGTATCCTATAGAATACTGAGAGGCTAGCAATTTTACGCCTGTGTTCAAGGCTTTGGAGGTCGGCTTCGACCAATTCGGGATCGCCTATAAGCCTCTTTGCTCGCCTCTCAATTGAGTCCAGAACCGCAAGATGAGACTTTGCGGCACCAGCAAATATGTGTCCACAGTACTCTACACACGACCGGATCTGTGCTTTGTATAAAACAAGAAGCTGTCCCGGTGTAAAGTACTGCCGAACCTTCGCAAGAACGGCAAGCTTTGCTGCTGCTGCTCTTGCTCTGGACTCAATGAACCGACCAAAGTTGAGGTTCGAGGAAATCTCTAAGCCTAACAACTGAAGACGGTCACTGTATTCCAAGGATACATTCTGGAAAGTAGGAGCCAAGGTGAAAGGGCTCCTTTTGGCGGTGAACAGACACGTCTGCGTTTTGGTGGCGTTGAATTTGACAAGATTGGCATTGCTCCATGCGGAGACTGCCTGAAGTTTGTCATTCAAACGCTGCACCATGGCTTCTCTTTCAGACTGTACTTGATCTCGACTAGCCCGAGTACTCGGCAGATATCTTTCAACAACTGTGCTGTCGTCTGCGTACCCATAGATACCGGGCTTCAACAGATCGTTAATGTGCAGCAGAAAAAGAGTTGCAGAAAGAACGGACCCCTGAGGCACTCCGGCATTTATTGTCAAGGATTCCGAGGAACACCCATCGACAACTACTCGGAGAGATCTCTGGCTCAGAAAGTCCGTTACCCAGCCGATCAGACCTGGAGATATACCGTACGCTGAAAGCTTGCTTATAAGGCTCGCATGCCAGACCCTGTCAAATGCCCTCGAGACGTCCAGAGAGACGGCGACCGCTTCTCCGTTCTTCTCGATGGCCTCGCCTAAAATGTGAGTAGCATACACTAGGAGGTCCCCAGTAGACCTATTACGGCGAAACCCGTACTGTCGGTCACTGAGGAGATCGTTACCTTCTAGGTATGCTAGTAGGCGCGAGTTCAATACACGCTCCATAATCTTGCAGAGTATGGAGGTGATTGAAATCGGTCTGTAATTGACAGGGTCGGCACGGCTGCCTTTTTTGGGCACGGGTTGCACATTAGCAAGCTTCCAGGATTTTGGCACTATTCCAGTCATGAAAGAGAGGCGATACAGACGTGTCAGTACAGGAGACAACTCAGCTGCACATGTCTTGAGCAGAATGGCTGGTATACCATCAGGACCACTGGCTTTATTCACATCTAAACGACACAATGTTCTCCATACCTCTTTGTTAGTGATGCGGATTTCAGGCATCGAAATACCGCAGTGAGGAAGATGTGCTGGAGAAGCATTGCCAGTGTCTAGATGCGAATTATCAGCAAACAGAGAAGCAAGTACATTCGCTTTCTCTGCTGCTGTGTGGGCCAGGGATCCATCCGGCTTCAGCAGAGCAGGCAGTGAGGGTTGGCAGAAATTCGACTCGATCGCTTTCGCAAGAGACCAGAAAGCTCGACTGCCAGTTGGTCTGGCAGAGAGCTTTTCGCCATTCTTAGCGATACGATCGAGACGAGCCTTCCGCAATGCCTTTTTGTAGGACTTGGCAGCTTGGTTAAAGGCTCTCTTCTTTATACTTACATCCGGAGTTTTGCGGCATCGAGCATCAGCCCAAATGAGGTACGCCGAATGTTTTCGGTCATGTGCATGACGACATTCGGCATTAAACCATGGGCGAGCTTTGCCACCAATGGGTACGTCAGCAAAAGGAATAAAATACTCCATTGCTTGATGCACCACATCGGTTATAGCATCCGCGCAACTCGACGGATCCAAAGAAGAGAAGCATACCTGCCGCCAAGGATAAGACGCAAAAAAGTGCCGCATCTCATCCCAATCTGCTGACTTGTATTTCCATACTCGCCTAACACCATGTGGTTCGAAAGCTGGTGGGGAATATGAAAATACAGATTTCACCAGACAGTGATCGGAGGTTCCCAAGGGGGACGTGACCTCTACACGATACCTGTCCGGATCAGTTGTCAGCAGAAGGTCCAGGCAATTGGCTGTATGGCCTACCACATCTGGCACCCTTGTCGCTTGCCTCACCAGCTGAAAGAGGTCCAAGGACAACGCAAAAATCCGCGCTTCTCTTCCAGCATGGTCGGTCTTCTGGTACGGGAACAGCCAGTCCTGATGACAGGCATTAAAGTCCCCCAGAAAGACGAGCTGCGCCGAAGGGTACTGATAGAGAGCCATATCTGCAGCCTCACTGAGATACTCAAATAAACGAGTTGTCTCCTGGTCACCGCTGTGCGAACGATAGACACAGGAATACAGGATTTTTTCGTTTCCTGTGTCCACTAAAACCCATAGGGAAGAAAAAGTGGGGTCTTCAAGGTGACGGAGACGCTGAATACAGAGGTCGTTCCGCGCGTACATACTGACTCCGGCCCGTGAGCGAAAGTTGTGCTCTAACGAGTAACCGGGATAATCCAAGTATGCAGCGCTCAAAGGACATTGTATCTGCGTCTCCGTCAAAAAGAGCAAATGCGGCTGCTCTGTCTCCAGGTGGTGGTGGACAGCTAAAAGATTTGAGTGCAAACCCCTGATATTAGTGAGGTGCACTTTATATGAGGAGGAGTGCAACCGCTGTGCAACCTTGTTCCTTTTTTTTAACTTTTTCATAAAAAATAAATATAAAAGTGAATAGGGATGGGAAATGGCAGTTGAACGAGACGGTACGTATCGAACCCGACGTCGAAATTGGTGATGTCTTGCCACTGGGAGGCTAGCCTGGAGACTGCTGGGACGCCCGAACCCCCCCAGGGATCGCCATCGGGCCTCCTCGTCTGGTCGCCAACCAGCACGATGGAGCCACCCTGGGATTTTTCACAGCTGGCGGGGCAGCCTTTCGTGGGTGGCTAACCCACTAATTGGGCCCCCAACTATCTGCGGGCGGCCAGCGGAAAGCCGTCGCTTCGGATCCCGCTACCCTCCTCGACTAGACACCCGACAAAACAAACACCATCCCGACGTCAAACCGGTTCGCCAACGCACCGCAACTGTTCAGACCCATTTCCCATAAACGGCTTCATCGAGCAACGTGCCGGAACACGACTAGGTCGCTTTGCGGCACGACTCTGCCCGATGGGTGGTAACTTTGCCGGCGACCGGATGTTATGGTCTACCACCTAGTTTATTTTAATGTAAAAATATTTTAGGTATTGATAAAATGATAAAAACAATAATAATAAATAATTTAATGTGAGCGACGTAAATAAATTATATTATTGGCATCTGCGTCATAATTATTGTGTCCATTAAACTGAATTGACATTGATTGAAATCCGACCTATATCAAAATATCGAAATGACAATTTGTGATTTATAATATGCTGTATATTTTGTTTGGATAATATTACGCATCAAATCAGTTTAAAGTAATCAATCGCAAATAATTTTATAACAACATTTGAGTTCCTGTGCACTTTATTGTTCAGTTTCAACTAAACCTTTATAGTCGCAATTATTATAGATACCTACTTCATGTAATTTTTTTATCAGGCTATCGTATATTTAAGATTTGCTTTCTAGATAACTTATGGACTATAATGATTAGATTGGAGTAGAATAAAAATAGAAAACGCATATTTCTGCTGACGGTTTAAGCGGTTGAACAGGATCCAAATCTAGCTTAAAGGATGTAATATGAAAATTAAATAACCCAACAAAAAATCGTCCAAAAAGGATAAAAATAATATTATTACGTACTTATTGAAGTCGTTGCGTCGGGAGACTTTTGTACGTTTTTGTGTACGTTGATTATGGTGTCTATTTTAGGAAGATAATGAATGAGGACTAAAACTTTACGATTTAAAATTGTTATTTTGTTATTTGAGTTGAAAAATTACTTTTATTTCAAATTCTTTCTTTACTTAGCGGTTCCCCGACGCAACGACTTCAATAAGTAGTACATATTCTTATTATTTTTATCTTTTTTAGACGTCTTTTTGTATCGGAGGTTTTTTTATTTTATATTTTTTTAATTATGATACTGGTTTCCCTATATCGTCTAAAAATGAACCTACGAACACTCTTATTTTCACTTGTTTAGATTTTTACTATCAATATTGTATAAAAACCTTTCACTATCACCAATAAAAGCTCCGTGTCTTGGAGCTTTCGCTTCCATTTCAACCAAATATAGCTAAGAACCATCTCGATGATCCAAGCTTTCTATTAAAATAAAAAAAAGTGCGGCACTCAGGGACTGCCGCAGTAAAGCTATTGCATAGCATTTTTTATCAACTTATGCAATTATAATTATTTATGTAGTATATTTTTTTATTGATGTTAATGCTAGTTTTTTCTTTTATATTAATTGAAGTTGAGCTTGGTGACCAATAAGAAAACATTTTTTTTTCTTTTATTGAACAAATGACTGTGAGAAGTTGTCATTCCTATGTAATGTCATAAAAAGGTTAATATTATTATTAGCTAAAAATATTTTCAACCTTAAACCTCACGAATAAAGTTCAATTACGTTTGTTAAGTACTTATACCTACGTTTTGTTAAATATATTATACTTTTAAGGGTCTTTTGTAACACAATAACAGAATGAAAAAGCTTGTTGAAAAAAATACCTTTGTACTGTAAAACATTTATTCTTAACTAAAACTTAACTAGTAGGTAAGCAATAAGTAAGTATATAATACATATTATCAACATGGCGCTAACTCTATTTTTAAATGATATGTACACAATACTCGGCCGACCTACATATTAGGCGGAGTGGGTTTAGGTTTTTTCGTTACGGATTTTCTTGATTCGTTCGCCGCGTTCAAAGCCCGTGATAAAAGCTATGCAATAGATTTATAATACTACATTTGTGATAATAACAATAAAATGTATGTATATAGAATACTCACTCATTTTCTTTCAATATTTTTACGTGACCATCATCATTAATAAATGCACTTTGTTTATTCATATTTAAACCACTATACAAAAATTATACGAGTACAGATATTCACTGTTGTACGTGCGAGCTTCGTAGAATCGTACCATGAAGTAAATATAAAATACTAAATAATTAATACAAAGAGGAGGGGCTCTAACGCCGAAACTCTAAGCAGGCACCAGATTGCGTACCGAAGAGGGAGATTACGAATGCGCAGTTACGCCGATACAAACATTGTCACCTATATTTCAAAAAGTCATTAAAAGTTCTGCTATTCATCGATAGATGGCAAGACTAAAAAGTATCACCGCTGTGCCGGTCGGAGTGGGGGTGTTAGGTTATTTTCATTACGGAATTTCTGGATTCGGTCTCTACGCTCAAGGCTCGCGATAGAAGCTATGCAATAGCTTAAAAACGCCGATACAACCATTGCCATCTAGAGGCGAGTTGCTGAACTAAAGAAAAAGCGTTATATATTAAGTCATTAAAAGTTTTGCTATTCATCGATAGATGGCAAAACTAAAAAGTATAAAAGCTGTGACGGGCGGAGTGGGGGGTGTTAGGTTTTTTCGTTACGGAATTCTTAGAATCGGTCTCCACGCTCAAGGCTCGCGATAGAAGCTATGCAATATCTTTTAAAAAATCCAACTTAAATCCGTTTACGCATTCTGCTGCAACGTTGCCACAAACAGACACACAGATACACAGGTCAAATTTATAACAACCCTCTTTTTAATAGATGTATTAGATTTAAATTATTCAAATACTCAGGATGTGCAAGTAGCACTCGTTAGTCTTCACATGTAGTGTGTTTTCCTTCACGTGACGTCATAACATTAAACATCGTTTATGGAACATTGTAATATTTGATAATTTAACATGATTTGAAGTTTATATAAATATAGAATGAAAAATAAACCGACACAGGCAAAGGCTTCAAACCCGTGACCTCTGGGAAAACGTCCCGTCGCTCTACCAATTAAACTACAATAGCTAAAATAAAATAAATTTAAATAAGCTTAACTTGGCTATACATGTTTATAGATATTTTAAAATATCATTTGAACTACATAAAAGTTTAACTTCTAGAAATTAGTTGTTTTGAAATAAAATGTTAAATACTAATGAATATGAATATATATTACGATTCGTTTTTAAGATTTACTAAATAGTTGTGCTACTACATTTGATAGTTTTACAAGAATAATATTAAGAACATTAGAAGAATAATAATATCATAAAAAAATTTCAACAATTCTAGAAATTAGAAACATTATACATAAGCAGTATTTGGATGTCTTATTAGGTTACCCCAAAAGCACCATATATTTTTTATAGCTATTATATTTATATTTTATTTAATATAATTTAAGTCACAATCATAAAAAGCATCACAAAATATGATCATTTAAAAATTTTAGACTTAATTAACAACGCAAAGTGATTTCGAATAAAATATTCACCAGATGCTACACATTTTGATTTCCTCCATCTGAAAACAATTTCGAAACTCATATTTAAGGTATAAAGTAAAAATGAGAGTGATATCTGTGAAATAATATAAAGGATTGATTTTTTTGGGACCCATTGCATTTAGTCATCTTTAGATATAAAATGGAATCTAAAATGGAATATCAGATAAAAAATAATGATAAATTATTTGTTTTAGTTACACTTGTTATCAATATTCTTACAAGTATTAATAAAATTAGTAAATGGTTCATAAAGTTTCATAAAGTTCACAAACAAAGATAGATAAATTTATTTTTCATAATAAAATAAGTTGTTGTTTCTTATCATTTTAATTTTACAAGATTTACTTTATTGGTAGTATTTAACTCTTTAATCGAATACATTTTGTATAACATTATTCTAGTTGTCAGATTTTAATTCATTCATTGTACATATTTTTGTCAGATAACTCATCAATGTTATTTTCGTATTAAAGCTTATTATAACAACATTACATGGCTGGATAAGCAATATATGGCTACCAACTAACATTCACAAAATGTGGTAATAACTCATATAAATAAAATTCGTATTATTCTGCGGAGAAAATAAAATTAAGATCGTCCCCGTCTATTAATGTGATCATCATGATGTGTCTGTTATGTTCGTGTAAGTAGGAATGTTGATAATATATCTCTGTAATAAATAATTGATTACAATCAAATTACAATTGTGATAATGTGGTTATTTTACAGCAGGTTGTTATGTTGTATCAGAAAAGTAAATTTACTTTGACGTTAGATTTTTTCACGAGTTATTAATTTTAACCACAATTAATCGTAATAATAAATTGATTTGATAAAGAATATTTTGGAAAGAAAGATTTGGGAATTATGATTTAAATTAGATATTTACTACAACCTATACCACTTCAGTCACGGAATATTTTCTATTATTTAACATAATTTTATACAAATAATGTAATTATTTTTTAAAATAATAAATGAATAAAATTCTACCGACATCTTACCATTACCCAGAGAACCATAGCCGAAGCGCGTAGATTTATGTACATACAAAAACTTTTATTATTATAAGAGTTACTCAATTTTACGTAAGAAAGTGAAAAATAAACAAAGGCAGATTAAACGATATGAATTTATATCACTATCGGGTCTTTGCAAGGAAATTCGTTTACTTTCAATCCCTGCGTCTTTTATCATTAATCATATATCATTATCATCAATTATCAAATTACTCAGCAGTATGTATCGTTTATTTAAGTGACAAAAATATAACTTCTATCACTAAAACAAAACAAACCAAAACTAGATCAATTTTTAAAATTTTGATTTATTGTAGTTATGTATACATTTCATAAATATAAATTTCAATAAAATATTTTCATAATTAAACAAGTTAGTATTAGTGTTTGTGTTAAACAACATTACAAAAGTTTAGTAGGTATATGTGTAATTGTGGGTCTCCTTATTAAAGTATATAAGAATAATATTTTCTATTATGGACATAATCAAACTTGTAAATGGTTTCGAGAGTACTAAAACCAATTTTGGACCCTTATTTTACTTTACCTAAATAAATAAAATAAGTAACTATCAGAATTTTTAACAAGGAATTAATTAAACATATTCATTTCCGATTAGGATTTCGCGTTTATTATATAATTACATATTAAAATGATTATAATGTGGCGGGATCATCCCGGTGAGCGCAATTTGCTGACATGTCATCGGAATGTCACCGTCAGTTAATCAAAGGGGTAAACTTAAATATTAATTTACTCTACTGAATTAATAAGTTTATCCATAACAAACTGGAATGGCTTATGTCATTTTATTATTAGATATTACTTCTAACTTTAGTTAAATTACGTTGAAGGTCTAAATTATAAGTTTGTATTGTGTTAAACAAAATAACTGAGACGTAACAAAGTGAGTCATTTTTAAAAAATACACAAACTAGGAACTGTTATACTTAATTTAAAACATATTTTATCATTAAGTTATATAGGTAAGGAATAATATTTAATTATTATTTTATTACTCTGTCAGGATTTAGTAACTATTTAGCATTTAGAATGACCGCACTGAGCACTCTATCTTGCCGAGCATTCAAATTAACATGCATATTAAGAGAATGTGCCACAGCAGCGAATGCAATTTTGCACTTTTAATTTACAATTTATCACTCTTTCAAAAACTTAACATTTAAAATAAAATAATATCACAAAAAATAAAACATAAAATATTACCCTATAATAAATAAGGTAAAAAGCAAACTACTTTGTTTTATGCATAGTAGTTTTTATACTCACTGCAGTGACTTCTTTCTATAATAAATATAGTGATAGTTCTATAATGATATCTTCTAGTAAATATGAATTAAAAAAATATATGTTCGAAATAAACGTAATTACTTCAGTATTCATAGTTCAAAAATTTCATAAAGTTAATTAAGAAAATTTCATAAAGAACGTTAAAATAAAAGTAGATTTAGTTTTAAAACTTGTAAAAAAAAGGCGTATTTTTATAAATAAAATAGTTATTTCACGTTATTACATACTTTTCCGTATAGACAACCTAATTCAGTTCCACTGCTGAAGTTTAAGCGAAAATTATTATCTATTTTCACCAAATAGTTGCGTCTGATGTTAGCTTTCTATTAAATCTTCTGAATTCATTTTTCAAAATGTAAAACTTATAAAATTAGAACGTTATTTTCTAAATGTAGAAAAAAAAATGTTGAACTTCTAATACATTTTGTTAATTAGTATTTCCAACTAAACTGTAAGTATATATTTTGTTTTTATTGATATTAATACGTTTTGTAAGTGTTTAATAATTAGCTTCATGTAGAATTTAAGTAAAAAAAATCCAAGAGAAGATATTGTAATTGAGTAAGTAATTTCAAGTAATTTCAAGTCATCGACTTGTATTCGAAAATAGTTCACTTCGTAACATTTTAATATTATATAATATTAATGGTGTTTAATATATTATATGATTATAATTAAGATATTATAAAAGTTTCTATTTGATTTCTATTTTTTGTGATTCAAAAGGTAAAGGGTTGAGAAAAACTATTTAATTGGGAAACTATTCCCACTGGCAAAATATTTATATTAAGTGGTATAAGTATAAATATATTTTTTAAGTTGGTATATATGTTACGAGAATTTTCTATACGTTAATTGTACTGCTTAGACCGTCATTTCGTTATACATAAGCATATAACAATTACCAATTTGATAATTTAATGAGTCGTCAGTTTATCCTATTTTGTAAACAGATATGATTTTATATTATTTTAACTAATCTGTAGAAAAATAAGGTTAAAGTGAATTCTAAAGTAATTATGAAAAGTAATTCTAAAGTAAGTAATTGTGAAAATAAAACCTAAAACGAAAACCTTCTCAAAACTTCGTCTCAAAATATAGTATATTATACTACCTGGTAGGAAAGAGCTAAATTCGCAACTTCGTTGAAACTATTTCAGAATGTATCGATAACCTCTAATGAAGTTTAAATTGGACATTTATCGTTTCCACGTTATTTAATAAAGTCAGAGGTCAGGGGCTTTTGTATTTAATATATACTTTATGTGTCTGAAACTATCACAAATTTATAATGGTATGTTCCATAAATTAAAAGTGCCTAATATCTTACTTAACTTTACACTTATTATAAAAAGCATAAAAGAATATATTTAAAATTACTAAAATATATGTAAATTTAATAGGTCTCTGAATCAAAACAGATATGTATTATATATTATGTTTTCTTTTTCTTTTAGTCTTATTTAGTGCAAATGTGAAACATTCTCGTTGACTAATTATAAGGTTTTAAATAATATAAATTTAATATTTAAATTATTCACAAAACAGTAAAATATTTTTTGTAATAATAAATATATAATCTTTATTTGTATATTTAGTGCTTTTTTGGCGTTTTACAACTTTGGATAAAATTCAATATTTCTTTTTGTAAAATAACTCTAGAAACTATACTTTTTTAGATATATCTATTTGCTATAATTGGTTGGACGTTTTTTATTGTTTGGCTAACTGGCTAAATTATACCAGTTTTTGATTTTCCAAACCCATATCAATTATATATTATATTTTGGTGAAATTTCATTTAGAATATAAATTTATACAACATTAAAAGTTTTGGTATATATACAGTTTATTTCATTTATTAGAATGACATAGCTAAATTTCTTAATACTCGCAAAACACTTTTTCGGTAGGAAATGGTTTCATTTACGTTCTTATAACGTACAAAACAATTAGACTGGAAAAAAATAAATTCGATATAGAATATAGTAAACACAATGAAATAAAAACAAAAAAGAATTCCTATATAATTAATTGTTTTTAGTTTTTTGAAAATATTTTAGTTCCTAAAATCAAATAATATAAGAAACATGTATTTATTTTTTTTACGTTTTACAAGTGCTTCCAAACTATTTTTTAATTTATCTTTTAACACTATACATCCTGCATTGGTTTTAGTATATCGTGATTCGGATAAACAATCATCCGTATGATAGCTATATCAAACATGTCAAGAACCATTGAACACCGAATCAATGTGTTTTACTAAAAGCTTTGATTCCAAGCCTCCTCTAGAGATCAAACAGCCGCCGCATTGGGATGGCGGAATATACTGTGATTAGAATGACAGCTATTAGAAATGTTAAATAGTTATTAACTTAAAGTTGAAACAATATTTAACAGTTATTTTGAGATTTTACAGTAAGTTTTAAAATGGTTTTTTCGATAAGTTAAAATAATAAAAAGTGACGTAAATCATCACACAAGATATTGTATAATTCAATTTGTAATTGTGTAAGGATTTATGTCACTAGTAATTATAATTGACTGCCCTGAGTAATTTAAAACTCTTCTTATTACTTTATACCTGACAAAACCTAAGTTATGTCTGGTTGAATGTGACATTGAATAAACATAAATAATTGTTATTACTTGAATTATTTGTAAGTTATATTTTTATTTAAATATCAACATCAAAAAGCTAAACAGCAGTAAGAGTATGTATATTCAAAGGAAGGACTAATCTACAATGATATCTACTATATAAACAGATCGTAAAAGAATATTTTATACTAGACTATGTATTTCATGAAGTGTAGTAAGTGTTAAAATATGTCGATTGGTATGGTATAATAAAATATCGATATGGTAATATTAAATAATATGATAAACATTAAATATTTTAAAAATAATACTTGAGCCTTGAAGCTTTTAGTGGCTTAAATAATTGTTAAATAAAAGAGGTAATAATTGTACTGTAACAGTAAAAAGATCCCAAAATCTAGTGTGGTAAATCATTGGAAGTATTTAAATAAGTACTATTTGTTTATTGTTTAATTTATGCCTTTTTTAAATTTAACATTACCTAGATATATGATACATATATTCCTTAATATATCACACACGATCTAAAATAATATTTATTTGGTTTCGTTACAGTGCCCTTATTTCATAAACCAAATAAAAATATTGAGACATTCAACTTGTGGACAACTTCTATTGGAGATTTTGTTTTTTCTTTAGATTCTTAAACAGTTAGACAATATGTGTTTCGACTATTGTAGAAAATATTTTAATAAATAAAAGTGGAAAACGATGCTATTTTTTATTACACCTTAGAAAATGATCAAGTTCTAACGTGCATAGCCGCCGCTGCGTCACCCCGCCACCCCGCGCCCCGATGCACGTGGCCTTGGCACATATTTTGACAAGTTGCGTGGCCTCTCTTTGCTCAAGTTTAAGGCACGTTCAGAGGCAATAAATAAATTTTGTATGGGAAAAACTAAATTTTTAAAAGTATTAATTTTAAAAAGTCGTAGAACAAATGTTGTTAGGATTGATGTAGAGGGGCTGCCTGCAAAAGGTGCTCAACTAATTACAAATAACCCTGTATATTTTCTTTTAACAAGGATGTATACCTTTATTTATATTTATTATAAATAAATCAGTCCACTAAAACACATGTTTTATCATCAATCCTTATAATGAAAGTTGTTTCACTAGAAGTAGCTAAAGCTGTAAAGAAATAAGAAAATAATTTTGAAACGCTCAGAAAAAATCATCTATACATAACTATAATAAAAATGTCACTCATCGATTTCTGTACATGGAATATATTAAAAAAATAATGGGGGGCCATTATATAAGCAAGAGAGCCCATAACAATGGTTTTTCATTTTGTCTATTTGTCTGTATATCTGTATGTCTGTATGTCTGTATGTTTGTGCACCCTAATCTCAGAAACGGCTTAACTAATTTGAATGCAGTTTTCAATAATCTATAGTAATATAGTATAGTTTAATAATATATAGTAGTCATCAAATAACATTTAATGTTTGTTTTATTTAAATCGGTTAAGAAATAAAAAAGTTATGTCAATGTATGTTATTCACGTAATAGATACCATGCAAATCTACTTCTATACATGTATTCAATTTGTAGAAGAGTAGTCTCTGTACATTTAAAATATTTAAAAAAATATATAGCCCGGATGTGAACGGGAATTTAACATAATCCATCTTTAGCATTTTTTAAATTGAGCGTCACTCTGAATAACTTTTACTTTTTCACTTTCACTGCACACTCTTCACTCTATCAAAAGATGTTTTTGAAGTGTTTAAGAAATGTATCTATATATATACAATAAAACTGTAAATGACTAAGATCCGCCACAATGCGGGAGTTGAGCTGAGCGCCCTCCCCCTTTTTTATGCTACTAAAGTCGATCTACCTATATACCGTGCCCAAGGACTTCCAATGAAGTTGGAAAGGTTAAGAGTAACGATTGGCGAGCGCCCGCAGGTTCAGTTAAGCTTAAGTCTATGGGAGAGAGTTTTTTGACCATATGTTTAGAACGAATCAATATTTTTTATTATGTTTTTTGGACATGTTTCCTTGACATGTGCGCCAATTTTGGTTAAAATTGGTCAAGTGGTTTTCCTATGATGTTGCCTCAAAAAAATTATTCCTAAACGGTTAAGAGCTTCGCTTACGCTCAGCTCAACAAGAACAGATTATCAACTTCTTTATTGGGTGACCGATTGTTAAAAAAAAAACTATATATAAATTGAATCCCATGACAACATATTCCCAAAAACTGCATCCAAATCGATTAATCCGTTTCTGAGATTAGCGTGCACAAACGAACAGATAAAATGAAAACACGTTGTTTTGGGTTCTCTTGCTTATATAAAGGTCCCCCGTATGAATTTTTGAAATAATTATTTTTTCGTGTTGTGTGCACAACTAAAAGACAAACAGATAAACAGACTAAGATTTTTAAAATGCTGAAAATGGATTCTGTTAGTTATCCATACTAACGTAGTTAATATACAAAGGCTATTCCTCTACACATTCATTACATGTATGGAATAAGATTTGCCTGTCACCTATTACGTAATTGACATAAATTGACATAACTTTTTAATTTTTGAACCGATTTGGATAAAATAAACAATAAATGTTAAGTGATAACATATTTCTGAAATTCGCATTCAAATTGGTTGAGCCGTATCTGAGGTTAGCGTGTAAAAACATACAGACATACAGACAAACAGATAAACTGAAAAACCATTGTTTTGGATTCTCTTGCTTTTATAAATGCCCCTTATGATGTTTTTTTTAAATATTTTTCATGTACAGAAATGGATTAGTGACAATTTTATTATCTGTATAGATTGACTACAAAATAATTGGAAAATTAAAATGTAAATAAAAAAGCGATTTCATTGCGGACATGGTTGAAATTATGCATCATTTAAATTGAAACAATCCACAGATGGTGTTTGCAAGTTTGATTGATGTTTTCATTTAAAAAAATATATATGTACCAGCGTTCTGTCGCAATGAAATACCTTGTTGTGAATCTTGTATAATATATCTTTTTAAAATTAAAATTAAAAATGGGTTTTACCCATTTTTAATTGATATTATTAAATAGGTACATATAAAAAGTATTATTTGAATATTATAGATTAATATTTATTGATTCAGAGTAAAAATAAATTCAACAAAATACTCACATTGTAATTATGATTATTAATATAAAATCTGAAAACTGTACCCTTAATTCCTTTCCTATTAAAGAAAAAAAGGTTCTAAATACTAATATTAAATACATTGTAAACAAAGTGTTGAAAATAATAAGTAACTATAAAATATTTTTTACTCATTATAATTTCTGGACAGATCCAAAAAAATCGTTTTCCTTTTAAACAGGTTAGTTTTTCAGTACAACAGTAAATTTTTTCAATTGACTAACCTGTTTAAAAGTTTGATAGAATGAGAGAGTGCGATACCGTTGAAATATTTATAAATTAATTTTTAGTTTCAATGAATCATTATAAATTAAAGCATATATTTAGGTCAATTATTTTATGCTTACAAATATTATAACACGTGTATTTTAAATTTGTATATATTGTTTTGTTTATTTTATTAATTTTTAATTCTATAATAATTAATTAAACAGCCAGGGTAAAGCCCATTCGTCTCAGTCAACTTCAAGGAAGGCAAATTTCCACCAGAATAAACATCAGATATGTCTTCATTAGATTTATCGACAGCTAGTTATGCTAAGTAAAGTGCCTATAATAAATATATGCATAATATTATATATATTATATAATAAATATATTACGTATATGTAAAACCAGTATGAATAATATATTTTAAGTAATTAATAATAAGATATAAAATAAAAAAGAGATGTTATTAACATTTATATTATTTAAAGATGTATATCGTAATTAACATAACAAGGCTTCTCAGATAAATTGGCAGTTGGTGGACTCGTGATTAAATGTTGCAATTTGCATGATTTTTGAATATATACATTTGTGTTAAGTATTTTGGTTTGAAATTAAACTATGGTGTTAAAAAATTAAGATATGGTATTAAAAATATATTTACCCCCCTATAATGACGCAAATTAATTGGATTTTTGCCCGACTAGTTTTGAATCAGTTCGAGGTTCTTATTCATGAGCTAGAAGCATGGCGGACAAATTCCTATTTAATTATCATTATTAAGAAAAATAATATGATATAAAATGAAAAATAATAATAATAATGAAAATAAAACACATTAGAGTATTTGCTTAAAAGTCTTATATAGTAAACTCGATTGCATTTTAATAAAACACATACTAAAAAGAAAAGTCTGAAAACTTGCAACACGGATTTTTTGTACCTAGTGCAAAAATTGTTGGGTGTTGTATGTGACTTAAATTAAACTATGAGAATAACGATAATGACATGCTTATCATTAATTTACTGTTAAACTTATTTTGCAATGCATGGATTGTCCCTCAAATTAGTAAAGCAGAGATAAATTGAAGCTACCGAGTCGTTAGACCTAAAGCTTACACTAACTTTAATATCTATAAATATAATATCTAGTAGAAACAGCTACGTGTCAAAATCTTCGTTTTGTTTGTTACCTTGCACAGTATATAAAAGGGATAAAAGTGTTTTTTCTACAAACAGTTACCGATAAAGTAGAAAAACATGTAAACATTTTTATTTTCAATTATGTATCATTGTTAAATAAAGTTCTATACTGACTGATATATTCATGTCAATCAAACGAAAGCAATATTCTTAAGCTGGTATTTGAAAGATACGATAATATTTGGATTTATTTCTAAATCTTTTATCATTAATTTATATTTTTATATTTTATTTTATTAATTTTACATGTACATGAGACAATAAAAAACGTGGTTGGTTAAGTTAAGCTATTAAAAGTACAATAAAGAGACTTAACAGCTTGTTTTTTGCCTTTAAGCGTTTCATATGCTACTTGAGAATAACAAGGACACTTACAAAATATGTAAGATAAAATATATTTTATTCAACATAGAGATTTTAGTAAGTATTTTATAGGTACAAGACAATATGCACTAAAAAAACCATTTTACTTACTACTATTACTAGATACATGTTTGTCGTTTTATATTTCAAATAGATTAGAAACAAATATTATACCTACTGCATTGTTTTAGTTCCTAATTAAAGCTACAGCTATTTAATTTCGTTTACTTAATATAATAAAGTAATATTACAGACAGGTATAAGAAATACAGAAAATTATTATACTCGTAAGGGTGTATTATGGAATCTCATTGGAATGTTGATTATATTTACATGACATTGAGATTCCACACGTTCTAGAAAAATTACATTAGATATTTTATATATGTATATTTAAAAGATTTTCGAAACCAAATAAAAATGAAAGGAGATTATTTGCACGAAATTAGGTTATACAGAAGCTAGTCCTTGTTTTATTATTTCTGGAAAGAAAACTAATATAAAATGATTTCTTAAATATATGTTATTTGACTTTCAGAATTAAAATTTTATTATAAAGTTTATAACAACGAACATAAAGAAAAATATTTAACATCCTATTTTTATGTTACTCCATTCCTTTGTGTTTATATAAAATATGAATTAAAATTTATCATATACATATTGTGATTTTCCTAAAATGACCACACAGAGAAAATTATATTTTTTTTAAGGAAATTAAAAATTAATAATGTCTGTATTTCCCTTGCAGTTAAATGTGCTTTTAGCTAACTTCTAAACCTAAGTATAGCGAGTTGAAGTCTCTTATTTAGGTTGTAGAACATTAATCTTTTTTTTTAACTAATATTAGTCGCAATTAGTGTCTACTGTATAGTAGTTCTTTAACTTTATAGTTTTTAATGTGTTTGTATGAAGCAATAATATTTAAATAGTTGTAAAGTCTAGTTGATGTCAATTACTTTTGCTCGTATTCGAAGTAACTACCATGAGTTTGTATCATTCTTAAATATAAGTAAGCACGCAAAAATATATAAAACTTAATTTTTGTGCGTTAACTTAATGTTAGTGCGAAAGTCAGTAACCAATATAATATGTAAGGACACTACTCATAAAATGAAATCGTAACTTTAGATTATATTACTTCTTCTTTAATTTTTATTACACATTGGATTGTTTGATACTTATAAAATACATGCATTTTATGTATTTTCCATAATTTTTTTTTAGTAGTATTAAATTTTATGAAGTAGGTAATTTAATATAGGTTTAGCTGCAGCCTATGAAAATTACAAATTTTATTGACGCTAGTTAAACTATACTACAAAAGTTGTTAATAAATATATTTTTTCAAGAAATTCTAAATATAACGTAAATAAACCTAACAAAGAATGAAAATATGTTCTTTTGTACACGACATTTTTGCCGGAAAAAGGCCGATTGCAGCACATGTGCCTGAGTTACGACCATAAGCTGGCTAACGACGTGCTGACTTATGGACTGTCCATAAAACATTGATATTTTCGGTAAATTCTTCCAGTTAATAAACTGGTTCTATAAATTACACAATATGTCCCATTTACTAATCCTTGCTAGTCCTGAAGGCTGACTTTAATTTATTATTTAATAAGTTACTTATTAATCGCAAAATGTAATTTGTTGGAGTTAGACAACTTCTCAGAAAATAAAACGAAGATAAAATCAAAATAAAGGAGTTGATTTGATTAAATAAATATATATAGATATATAGATAGTTCAATGCGTCTGTGTATAACATGAAATATGTGACTATGATAGTATGCGTGGCTCACTTTTTAAATTCTTTTTGTAGGGATAAACATAACATAAAACTAATAAGTTGATATATCTATTTGAAAACCTTACAATTTACACTCAGAGATATATTTGTTAATACATTTAGTAATGCTATGATTAATACAATGTCCAGAGTTCGGTCAATAAGTTAGACTATTATTTTTTTATATATTTTTAAGTTACTAATTTTACATGTGTTTAATTTCTGTTTTAACATCATTTACTATATATACGGTGTATACATAGTATTTTTTTTTTTTTTTTTTTTTTTTATACAATCTAGGGCAATGCTTGACTACATTCTACCTGATGGTAAGTGGAATGTAGTCTTAGATGGTAAGGCGCATTGCCCTAGCAACCTATTCATTCTTCTCTTGAAGACACCCACATTATATTTGGCCGGAAATACCGACGCAGGCAAATTGTTCCAGTCCTTCGCTGTACGCACTAAAAATGAGGAAGCAAAGCGCTTCGTTCGGACAGGTGGAATGTCCACAACAAAAGGATGGATACCTGCCGTGCGTCGGGACGTCCGGTGATGGAAGGGGGACGGGGGAACTAAGTAGTGTAGTTCCTGAGCACACTCACCAAAATGTATCCTATAGAATACTGAGAGGCTAGCAATTTTACGCCTGTGTTCAAGGCTATGGAGGTCGGCTTCGACCAATTCGGTATCGCCGATAAGCCTCTTTGCTCGTCTCTCAATTGAGTCCAGAACCGCAAGATGAGACTTTGCGGCACCAGCAAATATGTGTCCACAGTACTCTACACACGACCGGATCTGTGCTTTGTATAAAACAAGAAGCTGTCCCGGTGTAAAGTACTGCCGAACCTTCGCAAGAACGGCAAGCTTTGCTGCTGCTGCTCTTGCTCTGGACTCAATGAACCGACCAAAGTTGAGGTTCGAGGAAATCTCTAAGCCTAACAACTGAAGCCTGTCACTGTATTCCAAGGATACATTCTGGAAAGTAGGAGCCAAGGTGAAAGGGCTCTTTTTGGCAGTGAACAGACACGTCTGCGTTTTGGTGGCGTTGAACTTGACAAGATTGGCATTGCTCCATGCGGAGACTGCCTGAAGTTTGTCATTCAAACGTTGCACCATGGAAATAGTATAATTAGAGTACAATACATGACGTATTAAACAAAACATGACGTACATTGGAAAAATTGATATCAATAACTATCGCCCCATCAGTCTTGTTTCACACCTATATAAAACCTTTACAAAGTTTATTGAAAACAGAATTGCCCGAACTCTGGATAAACAGCAGCCGCCTGAGCAAGCCAGCTTCCGTCCTGGCCTCTCCACCACTGACCTACATTCCATCCACCAAATAATTGAAAAACACTCAGAATACCAACTACCTCTCTACTAAAGAAAGGCGAAACGAGCTGGACTCCTTCCGGAAAGATTGGCCCTGTCTAGCACAAAACAGAGAGACGTGAAAAGAGAGTAGAGGGGCCTTTGCCCAGCAGTGGGACACACCGGCCTGAAATTATAAAAAAATATGACCTTTAAAACTTTTTTTAACCTGTGCCCATAAACATCTTCCTTATTATATATTTTTTAGATGAACAAGGTTATTGAGAAGGATTATTAATCTCTTGTTCTGTCAAAATTAATAAATATCAATAAAACATATTATTTTATTGTAAGTTTGAACTAAAGTAAGGCCAACGAGACGAGATAAAAACCGTAAACAAGCGGACCGTTACTGCGTTACACTGCGAGCGAGCGATTATTATCTCTGTCCTTATCACTCGTACTCGCAGATATGGCGTCAGTTGGCCGACGACAGCTGTCGTTGTGTATTTCGTGGTACAGGAAAGCAGGTAGTACCGCAGTTGTCAACATTTGGTCCGCACATTTTGTGAACAAGTTTATTCCTGTTTGGATTGCGTTCGAAGTGACACATATATTTTTCGTCTTCGTATTTATTTGGTTTTTTGTTGTTATTATTCCGTTTCTGTTAGTTTTATTTTTGCTGTTATTATAAGTACCTATCTATTTATAAAGTTGTTGATTTTAATCATGGAATCACAGCCAGGCGGCTCTAGAAAACCTTTGAAGGAAATCAATTCACCACGCAAAAAGCGACAAAAGGTAAGTTAACTTATTAATTAATTTGCACTTGAACCACTATCATAATTTTGATTTTTAAGGTTTCATACCAAAAAATAGTAAGTATACAATTAAGACATATTATTGAGGATTTTCAAAATAAACAACAATTGTTTCTCTGAAAACACAAAGAAACGACATTTAAAGTTTATTCATGTCGATTCCTCAATAAAACTATATCCTTTCGTTAATATTTCTGTAGGTTTTCTCTAGTAAATAATAAATAAATAAATAAATTACACAAAACGATCTGAATATCATCCATTGAATGACAAGACGTCAAATCGTTCTATGCACCACAGGTAACATAAGTGCGCGCAAAGCGCGACAGTTTAATGAAATGAGATTTCATTACATAAGTACTTACTTATTACAAGTGCGGAAAGGCTGTCATTGCAAAGAGTTCCGACATAAATCTGTCTACCCGAGCCGAGGTGCAGCCGAAGGCGAAAATATTCTTTTTATATAATAAATAATAATAAGAAAATAGTCCAAAATTTACCATTCCTCACATTTTTTTTTTATTTACAGCGGACGTATTTTTCGTCTAATGAAAAACAAATGGTAGTTAATGTGCATAAATACGTGAAGCAAACTTGGCCTACTGATGAATATCCATACAAAACAAGTATAATGGAGAAAACAGCGAGCATTTTGGGTATCGGTGTCGCTTCCGTATATAGAATTATAAAAGAATATGCAACAACTGGGAATGTACAAAGCCCATCAACAACCAAAAAAAGGGTCACATTCTCGGAAAAAGTGGACGAGTTTGATAAACAGGCCATACGAAAGAAAGTTCATAGCTTTTATCTGAAAAGCGAATTACCTACCTTAAAAAAAGTACTCCAAGCTGTCAATGATGATGAAGACTTACCTAACTTTAAGAGATCGACTTTTCAGAAAATACTTAAACATTTAAAATTTAAGTATATAAAACGACAAAGAAACAATGCTTTAATAGACAGAGACGACATTATACTATGGCGAATTAATTACTTAAGAAAGATTAAAAAATACCGAACGGAGAATCGCCCTATATTCTATATGGATGAAACATGGGTGAATGCAGGTTTGTCAAATAATTTGTGCCTTTATTATGTTAATAAATACTAGTTTTTGCCCTTACTTTACTTACTCTTGGTGGTAACTGCCTTCGTTGGCGAGTAGGCTGAGCGTGGGCTCTCAATCTGGAGGTCGCGGGTTCGGTTCCCGCAGGGGTCACACATACTAAAAAGTCACTTTATTTGTTGTTCTCTCTTTGGGTTTCTTGGATCGATAAGCCTTGCAGCCCACAAAATAAGAAGATGACTTACTAAAATAATTTGAATTTTCGACAGTGAGTGCAAATCACTGGTAATGTAAAACTGATTATTTCGTTTTCAGGGCACACTGTTTCAAAAACTTATGTGGACACCACAATAACTTCAAAACGGCAAGCTTTTATGGAGGGACTGAGTACGGGTGCAAAGAACCCTACTTCAAAGGGAAGACGACTGATTGTGGTGCATATGGGAAATGAAAATGGTTTCATAGAGGAGGCTGATGATGTATTTGAGTCAAAAAACACAGGTGATTACCACGAGTCAATGGATGCAAACCGCTTTGAGCAGTGGTTTGAGAATATTTTACCAAAACTTGGTGAAAATGCGGTAGTGGTACTAGACAATGCTCCTTACCACTCAAGACGCCAAGAAAAAACACCCACCACAGCATGGAGAAAAGCAAACATTCAAGAATGGCTGCGTAATAAAGAACTAAGCTATGATGAAAAAGACGTAAAAGCAGAACTTTTAAAGAAAGTGAATGACGTAAAGGCAAACTACCAAAGTTACGCTGTGGATGAGCTCGCAAAAAAATTTAAGGTGGAAATCCTAAGACTGCCACCTTATCATTGCGAGCTCAATCCCATTGAGCTCGTATGGGCTGACATAAAGGGACACGTAGCTCGCAATAATACTACATTTAAATTTGAAGATATGAAAAAACTGCTACAAGAGGGGATCCAACGTATATCTGCTGATAAATGGCGAAATTGTGTGGATCATGTAATAAAAGTCGAGGACAATTTTTATAGCATTATTGACAACATGATTGATAATACAATAGATAGTTTTATCATAAACACAGCTGACTCGGACTCTTCATCATCTTTGTCTAGTACAGACGACAGCGATTAAAATTCGAACTTTCTAATAATTTATTCAAATAAAAATGTTTTGAACCCCTGAAACTTTGTTTACATTCTTTATCTCGTCTGGTTGGCCTTACTTTACTCTAATTAATTATTATTATTGAAATGGTTCTCTGTTATTGCTCTTATATTTTGTATTGAGCTTCATATATTGTATTAATAGGTAATCTGTCTTTAAATGTGCTTGCTTAAGATAATAATTTGTTGAGATTTTTTAAATTGTATATTTCGCCGCTCACGGCGAAATATACAATTTATACTTATACTTGTCCTCAGACAACCAGATGTCAAAAAGTTAAAGCTATAGCAAAAAATTTGGCTGATTTATTATAAAAATGAAGAATTGTAATAATTAAGTATAAATTATTATTGTTTTTACTAATAATTATTGATTTAATTAGAAGTCGTTTTTTAATAAATTATAAGTGAATGAATGTTTTTGTTAAAGTACCGACAACTCTGTAGTAGATCCCCACCATATTCAAAGAGTATAAAAGTTCATATTCAACCCGAGGACGGCAATTCTATACTTGTCACTCGAATGAATAACATCTTATAAAATTATTGCTACACAGACTGTTCTAGACTGTTGTCAAGAATTTTGGTTAGCGATAAAGTGTAATTTTGAGTGGAGACTAATTTTCATTCAAATGGACGACCGCCCTTCGTCACCTATCATCAATGCTGATACTCGAAAGCCATATCCGAGACCAGTCTCTGCACCAGCACTCTGAAGAGCACCTCGCTCTCACATATACAATACTTGATTTCCACTTATTATTAGTTAAATTGGACTTATATTTTTTAAACAGGAATACCATTAGTATAACGAAAGTAATATTAATCAATTAACGTACATTTATGTCATATTGTATAAGGTTTACAAATCCTATTATTACAAAAAAGCTAATGAACTAGAGTACGTATTAAATACGTATTTTTTTACATAAAATAAATATTTTGAAGACACAGAAATATTTCTGTTTAATTTTTAAACCATTATATTACATTTGTTTAAAACAAACACAATATCAAGAATTATGGTAACACTTTTGGGTAAAATTTAAATGTATGTATAAAAAAAGAAGAGAGAAAAAAGAAAGTAATCAAATAAAAGATACAACGCTTTTGTTTGAATATGAGTGAATTGGCTGAGGCCTATTCACGCTCTTCATATATAACTTCAGTTTTGTTTTGTTAACAGTCTAGTTTGAATAAAATTGGAATTGATGTTGTTTCTATTTTTCACATCTACTAACTACGCTACATTTACGTCCAAAAAGTTTTTTTCTTTTTTTGTCTATTCTGTTAGCACTGGCTATGGCAGCATCAAAAACTGTCCGCAACTCCGTCGGCAAATAGTTTTACAATATCAAACGACTCCACTTGAATAAATTATATTTACACAAAATCGACCATAGGATCGATACCTATAGAGGTAATGTATAGTTGAAGGAATATCTTACAATAATAACAAAAACACATGTCGAAATAAAAAAAAAACAGAAAAACTATCCGATTTTTAGACTACTAGTCTAAAAAGTTTATAGGTATGAAAAAAACTAATAAAAAATTATAGAAATAAAATAATAATACAAAATAAAATAAAAAACCAATAAATATAAATTAACAATTTAAAAAAACCCCGATACAAAAAGACCTCTAAAAATAATCAAAATAATATTATTATGTACTTATTGAAGTCGTTGCGTCGGGGGACCTTTGTACGTACGTTGATAGTGTATATATTACGAAATTAATCATTGAGGACTTAGACTATACGATTCGATATCGTAATTTCTTTATTTGCCTTGTTAACTTACTTGCATTTTAATTTCTCCCTTTATTAAACGGTCCCCCGATGCAACGAATTCAATAAGTACATAATAATATTATTTTTATTCCTTTTGGAGGTCTTTTTGTATCGGGGTTTATTTTAATTTGTATTTTTTTTTCTGTTAACATAACTTTAAAAAGTGGTTTCTGAATTGTACTGAATGAACCTACAGACACACAAAATTTTCAATTTTATTAAGTATTTCTATTAATCTATCCTAATATTAGCAAGAGGAAAGATTTGTTTGTTTGTTTGAATTAAATAGGCTCCGAAACTACAGGACCGATTAAAAAAAAATTTTTAGCATTAGAATCCTACATTATCTTTGATGAACATTGGCTATATTTTATAATCATCATCACTAATATTATAAAGAGGACAGATTTGATTGTTAGTTTGAATTGAATAGGCTCCGAAACTACTGGACCGATTTAATAAAATATTTTACCTTTAGAATCCTACATTATCCCTCTGATGTACAAAGGTTATATTTAATACGAGAAATATATATATTATATTTAATAAAATAGGGATCCGCGTGAAAGTTTCGAAAATGTTATAAATTATAAATACACGACTTTTTCATATAGGTACCTATATACGAATATTAATAAATATAAACATTTAGAGTTAAAATAATTTACAATCACTAATAACACTATGATGAAGGGATGTATATTATCACTAGCTGTTGCCCGTCACTCTTTATGACTACGATCATATACCAAATAAATATATTTTTGACAGTCTACGTGGACGCAGTCACGGGCAGCAACTACTCCTAATAAAGAATTTTACCTCAATAAAAAAATGTAAAAACTTTTTGGTGTACATACATACAACAAGGATTTTTTTTCTATATAGCGCGGCGAAGCCGCTGGGAACAGCTGATTATTGCATAAGAACTTTTCATCAATAAAACCTCAATACCTTGGAGACGACTGTTTCTATTTCGACCAATCATAGCTAAGAACCATAGCGACGAACATACCTTTCGATTAAAAAAAAACCGCATTCAAATCCGTCCACGCGTTTGGCACAGTTTGCCACAATTTGCCACAGACAGATACACATATACACAGATAGGTCAAACTTATAACACCCCTCTTTTTAGTAGGGGGTTCAAAATAAAAAAAAAAAAACATTGTAAAAAAAATAATTTCAAGATAATTCAAACTTAAAAACCAAAATATCTTAACTGAAATATATTTCACGACTTCTATTTTAATCAATTAAATTTAAAAAAAAATGTATTATTTAAAAACTATAATTTTGTTGGCTATTCAAATTCAAATTCAAAATATCTTTATTCAAGTAGGCATTTACACGCACTTTTGAATCGTCAATTACATTAAATTGGTCAGTATAGTCAGTCTGTGAGTAAGCTACCACCAGCTCGGAATGCTGTTCTGCTGAGAAGAGCTGGCCAGAAACTCAACAGTTGCTCTTTTTAAATAAAATTTAACAATGTTTGACTTATAAATTATAACATCAACCCTGCAAATGAGTCAATGACCCAAGTTCCACACATTTCGATCAACCAAAAACTCTTGAATGTTATAGTAAGATTTATTTAATAATATACCTTTAATTTTAGATTTGAAACCAAGAAAAGGAAGATCTAAGATATCTTGTGGAACCTTATTATATATGCGTATACTCAAGCCCATGAAGGATTTCTTAACTTTTTGAAGTCGAAATTTAGGCGTTACGAGCCTATTTTTATTTCTTGTATTGATTGTATGTCTGTCGCTGTTTTTTTTATAGTCATTTAAATTTTGGCGTATATATAGTAAGTTATTAAAAATGTATTGAGAAGCGACCGTAAGAATACCGATTTCTTTAAAAACTTCCCTTAGGGAGTCTCTAGCTTTTAAGTTACAAATAGCCCGTATAGCTCGTTTTTGTAAAATAAATATAGAATTAATTTCGGCAGCGCTGCCCCATAGTAAGATACCGTAAGACAATATACTATGAAAATAACTAAAATAAACGAGTCGAGCCATATTAACGTCTGTTAATTGTCTTACTTTTTTAATTGCAAAGACGGCTGAGCTAAGTTTGCTTGCGAGTGTCGAGAGATGGGGGTTCCACTGGAGCTTTTTATCTAAAGTTATACCTAAGAAAGTTGTCGAGTCAGTCAGTTCTAACACTTCATTGTTAAGGAATAAACTACAATCTTGACTTTTTACATTAGGAAGTGTAAATTCCATGCATTTAGTTTTTTTAGTATTTAATGCCAAATTATTAATTTCAAACCAATGAAGAACACGTGACAGAGCACAGTTAACTTTGTCAAAATTAGCATTATTACGATCAACTTTAAAAATAAGTGAGGTATCATCAGCAAAAAGTACAATGTCACATAGTCCTTTTACGTAAAAAGGCAAATCATTAATATAGAGTAAAAATAAGAAAGGGCCTAGAATAGATCCTTGTGGAACACCCATTTTTAGATGAGATCCAACCGATTTACAATTATTTACATCAACCGTCTGAACTCTTTGATTCAAGTAAGAGGCAATAAGATCAAGCGCAGCACTACGCACACCATAGTGATTAAGTTTGCAAAGTAGTGTTTGGTGGTCCACGCAATCAAAGGCTTTAGATAAATCACAAAACACTCCGATTGCATTCTGTGACTTTTCCCATGCGTCGTAAATGTGCTTAAGAAGCGCGGCACCCGCATCAGTTGTTGATTTGCCTTTGGTGAAACCATATTGTTCACTATGCATGATTTCATTGCTACAAACAAATTCTGACATTTGGTTTAGTATAATTTTTTCGAAGATTTTACTTAAAATAGGTAAAATAGAGATAGGTCTATAATTTCCGGGTTCTAGTCTATCGCCACTTTTGAACAAAGGAACTACTTTACTATTTTTCATTAAATCTGGGAAAGTACCGGTTTCAATACATTTGTTAAAAATTAAGGATAATTGTGGAGCAATATCATTTATAATATTTATTATTAATTTTACTGACATACCCCAAAGATCACCGGTTTTTTTCATATTTAGATTTCTAAAAGTTTTAACAATTTCATATGATGTAACAGGTTTAAAAACAAAACATTTATTACTGACTCTTACGTTATTCGTCAATTCGACGATTGCATCACATGGTGAAGAATTTAAATTACGCGTGACTGTTAAAGGAATTTCGTTAAAAAAAATCTCAATAATTTCCGCCACAGTTGAATTTGAATTTATTTCAATATTATCAATTTTTAACTTAATAGGTCCATTAGCAGCCCTATTTTTCCCAGAAACACTAGACAAAACATCCCAAGTTGCCTTTATTTTATTTTCTGAGTTTAAGATTTTATTTCTTATGTAAATCGACTTAGCTTGTATGCAAACGGTCTTAAATATTTTAGAAAAAATCCTAACTTTATTCAAGAATACCGGATCTTGATTCCATTGCCTCTCACTATATAAATCATATAACTTATCTCTACTTTTATATATTCCCACGGTAGCCCAATCACTAAATTTAAGTTTTAGGTATTTAGTCATAGTTTTTGGCTTAAAAACATTATTAAATTCTTGTAACAAAAAACCGAAAATGTTATTATACAAATTATTTGGATTATCATCGCTCATGTCTACTTTACCCACTTTTTGCTGAACAGTATTCTTAAATGTTAGGACCCGGTTTTTTGTAATTGGTCTACAAGTAAACTTTTGGGGCTTTTCACGTTCGTGATTAATTAATAGAGAAAATTTTAGACCACAGTGGTCTGAACTTAAATTCGTCATTACTGTTTCTTCATAAATGTTACAGCGACAGAACACATTATCAATACAAGTCGCGGAAATACTAGTAATACGAGTAGGTTCAAAAAAGACCTTCAGTAAGTTAAAAGATTTAAACAAATTTAATAAACGTACACTAGACGAAGTTTCTTGTAATATATCTACATTGAAGTCACCGCAAACAATCACGGACTTGTTTTTATGACAAAGCTTAGTTAAAATATCCTCCATTTTGTTTTCAAATTCATCAAAGTCACTAGAGGGGGGTCGGTACACGCACAAAATAATATGTTCATTGAGCTCAATGCAGGATAGTTCAATAATTCGCTCGACAGAGAGCGCCACTATGTCTGATCGAGACTTTAACACTACATCGTTACGAGCTAAGATAAGTGAGCCACCGCGAATAGCTTTCTCTCTACAGAACGAACTTGACAATTTATAATTTTCTACATTTATAATATTGTTATACTTTGATAACCAGTGCTCTGTAATGCACAATAAACTTATATCATATTTTTGAACAAAGAGTTCCACTTCCAATTCCTTGCCACCTAAGCCTTGTATATTTTGATGGACAATATTTAACAACTTAGGCTTTGTCTTATCCATTAGTTTAAAGTGGAACGCTTATGTTCTGTCAGTAATACATTATTTAAAGTACATTTATTTTTCGTTATATCTGTTATAACGAAGTTTTTTAAGTTAAATGCTACTAAAGTAGCAATTTGTTTTTTATAATATAAAGGCAGATACATTGTACCTTCTGTCATCCTAAACCTATTATAAATAAATTTATTTACATCAAAGTAAAAGAATGCATCACTATGACGATATGTCAAATTATATAATGTCAAATTTAAATTATATATATATTTATTTTGTTTGTCTGAATAAGAAGATGAATATGGAAATGCACAAATTACAATTTTACACTTATTCTTATTATGTAATTTCAATAATTTTTCAATATTACTAATTATTTCAATTTTCTTAATCGACAAACCATCTCCATGTAATAGTACAATAGTACTGTTTTCAGTCAACTTTGAGTCAAAATTAATTATTTTATCTATATTGTGCTGGTAACTAGCACCAGGTGAGCATATATTATGTACATTATTTAATTCCCTACTTAAAAGAGACCCAAAGCCCTGACCCAATTGGTCAGAAAAAACAAAGTAATTATGGTTGTGCATAACAGAGGACCTATTATTAATTGGATTTTTATTCATTATATTTATGTTTTTATTACTACTTTTAGTATGTATAGCCGAATCACCCAACACCTCAGAGTTTAGTTTAGAAACAACATTTAATTTTTCACTTAAACAATTACAGTTAACATAATTATTAGTTAATGACTCAAACCGCTCTAAGTTATAACTACATAGGTCAACTAAATTACCTGTAGCTTCAATATGTTCCTTAATTTGATTCTGAGAAGATTCATATTTTTTACTTATTGAATGCAATGCAGAAGTTAATTGAGAGATTTCCTCATGCAAGTTTTGGGTGTCTCGCTCATACAGTGACCTACTCTCAATCATTTTCCTATTATAAACACTTACTTTTTTAATTAATGTGGAGCGTTCAATTTGTAAATTCTTTATTTTCTTTGCAGGAAACTTGTTTTTGATGAGATTATTACATTTTTTAATTAATTTCTTAACCTTCATATACTTTTTTAATTTTTTATGACTTGAAAAGTATATGGGGTGCACAATACTTGACTCATCTTTTGTTAGATCAATTATAGTAGAATTAACATTTATGAAGTTTGATTGAGTAGGTTGTGAGTTGCATTCAACCAGCTCCTCATATAAGCTATGAGTATGCTGACTTTCTACATTTAATTTGCAGGTTTCTAGGTCTGAAATAGTTATTCTAGCCTGCACCAAATCAGACTCAAGCTCTGATATGCGATCTAATGCCCTCTCATGCTCATTGCTGCACTGGTCAAATGCAGTCACTATATTTCTTAACTGATCTCGCTGAGCCACAATATCCAAATAATTGGTATGTTGAGCGAGCTTACCTTTAAGATTAGTATTTTTTATTACAATATCTTTAATTTCCTCTTCACTGTCCTCTCGTTCCTGCAGTAGCTTGTTGCACAAATCTTTAGAAGATTTTAATTCTTCTAAAGCCAGTTTTAACTTTTGCTCCAAATCCTTTGCAGAGGCCTTGCGAGTTGCAATTATTCTTTCCATTGTTGAACCTGGGTACAAATTAACTTTTAGATACAAATGGGAGTTTCAAAATGCTTGTTTTATGTATATAAGTAAGGTAAAGTAAAAGTAATAGTTTTGTATGAGGCCAATGTTTTTGTCTTCAACTTTACTTCCAACTAGTCAAGTAAAGAGAGTCAATAACGGTGCCAGAGTGTGTGGATGGACGTAACTCACTATAAAATGAGTAGTTGTTAGTTTAATGTAAGTGTAATTATATTAAAAGTAAAATAAAATACTCCCCGGGATTGAAGAAATTTGAATTCGACGTCCGTTGGTTGACAGCTCAGTATATTTCTTTGTTCTTATGAAATTATGCACGAAGACAAAGTACAAACAATAGCACTATAGTAAAATGGTATTTTTAAATACAAAATGAGATAATTGCACTTAATTAATATACATAAAGTAATTTAATATTAATTAAAATGTACAGAGAAATTTTTTGACGACTAGTTGTCAGTGTTGCCACTGTATATCCACTATGGTCCTACAATATAGTGGTGTGTGGACTTTAAATTAGTATTTAATATTTCAATTTTACCCAAAAGTTTGTTATTCATCCATAAGTTTGTCATAAATGAACATTTAGATAAACAGGTAAATATTGTTGTAATTTTTCACCACCACCACGTAAGAATTGTTAAAATAACCTCCATTCCTTCGTCGCCGATCAATAATCATGCATTTTTTTATTTCGGAACGTTCATTAAAAAAAAAACCAGGCCCGCCCGGTTTACGCCCATGGTTTTAATATCCAAGGACTTTTTGCACTCCTCTATAAAATTATTGTAATCTGCGGTAACACACGAGTAACATTTTTATAATCTATTATATAGATTATATCTACATTTGCTACACAATCACTTCTTGACCTCACGGTATAAAACTTGTCTTTTTCGCCGAGGCTTTATTCTTGCGTTCTTCATGATTTCAAATCTATCTCTATCACAACTTTTATAATAATATAACAAGTTTAAAACCAAAATTAATAACTATCATATAAAATGATTCCTTGTGTGTATTTGTTTTACGCTTAATAGAAAAATTATATACCATTTGATTGAAAATTATATTTTTTTTATTATTTAGGTAATATATATGTTAATATAAATCTCATATAAAAATCTTAATATCACATGATATGTTGTATTATATATCGACTTTGTTGAATTGTTATTAGTAAAAAATATATATTTAATAGCTAGACCAGCCAACATTGGACATATTTATTATTAAAATCTCACGGTTTGTCAAAAGACAAATCATTTCATCCTTGTCTATATAATACAGCCAATTAAAAATATAATCTAAAAATATTAATGCTACGTTATTTTAGAGAGGATATCTTTTCCTATTTTAACATTGTTAAATATTTACGCGGCTATATTCCCGTAAATTAATCGAAACTTTCCAGACTAATTTCAGTTTTATAATGGCACGAATTTTATTTAATTCACTAAATGAAAAAGAAGAACGCTCATGAGCTTAATAACACATATCTTTGTCCTTGAATACAATCAGGTATTTTGTCCCTCAAAATACAAATCTATTATTAAAATAGCTTGAAAAGTCATAAGGAATACTGAGTAGAAAAATTGTTCATTCAAAAAATATTATTAGATAGTTTGGAAGTTATAAGCTTATAACTTTAGTTTATTTTCATTCTTGACCATAAAATTTATGAAAGCATAGTAAAACTTAAAGTAAAATTTCTTGGTTTCGAAGTTTTCTAGATTTCTGTCCAAGTTTGCTCGCCGACGGAGGACTTTTAATGCCTTGTCTTATCTTTCTTAAAACTTCTTATGTAGCATTTTCTGACATTGCTTCTCACTCGCGAGTGAGGAGCAATATACTGATATTGCGAAACTGATATTTGGCGAAATCTAAAAAAATATTTTACTTAAATATCGACTAAAGGCGAGAACTATTAGGATTCAAGTTTGTCAAGAATCGTACATTTTAATTTAAAATATACTTCATATTCGGTTTGTTATTTGTTTGTTTGATGAGAACTTTTCACGAATATGGTAATTATATTGTGAAGTAAACTACTATGATAGGATTTCATGAAATACATAACAAATAGTTTTTTTAAATCCACAAAATATCCGATAAAGCTGGTATATGGTTCATCTCAGACCAGGGCGCGCTTAGAAACCTCATAGCTTTAATTTTAAACCGGGGAGTGTTTTTACAGATGGTCTTCTTTCGATTAATATGATATCAAAATAGGCTCCCCTACATGGGTATGGGTTCGAAATAGAAAATAAATATAATATTTTAAATTGAATGAAAAATGAAAGGTGCACTAAATTATGTCAAAAGGCAGTATTTGTTTATTTACTCAGTAATATATTTTTTCTAAAAATTTTTTTAAATATGAAACCTACATCGTGAATAACACGCTTAAATCTTTTATATAATATGCATTTTTTGTGTTTTCTTAAAAGAATATATACCTAAATTCAAACACAAAAATTAAATTTATCCTAAGACAAAGACCAAGACCAAGCAAAAGTCTATTAAGTAAATGAAAGGTATTATTTTAATAGCAATGATCAGGGCCCTTATTCTGTATGATACACGAGATTTCTTACAAATAACGCGTGACGTCACAACGCGCTGTCAACCTAAACGCGATACATAAACGCGGCAAGATGTGAAAATAAAAATTGTATACAATAACGTATTCGCTATGACCAGTTACGCACCGCGTTACGATAAAATCGTGGAATCGTGTTCACTATGCCAATGTCAAATAATTAAACACGTTGTCATGTGTTATGGGCTTGTTTTGAAAAGTCAAAATTAACGTGCTTTGAGCTTGCGCGTTTATAATAACGTCAGTACGTTTTGATACTTTTCTATTAAAATCAATTTATTAATTATTCAATTTAACAAAGTATTATTAAAATTAAGAAATAACGTACATTATTTATAATAATTTTAAACTATATTTTTTTATAAATGTTGTTATTGTAATAAATGCGACTACTACCAAAGCTCTGTCATTGTTTCTTCGTTATTTGATATTTATGTTCTATGTTATAGGGATAATTTAAAATACCTCTTAAAGAGATATTTTATTTATTATGAAATTAAAACATAATTGTAAACACAATCAATAACACAAAACACTCAAAACTTGTAACTTTAAAAAATGTTTCTCAAATTCTTGTCTATGACGTATAAATGGTCTTCTAGTTTTCTTCAACACCGACTTTGTAATGCAACAATTATTACACTAAATAATATAAAAATCTCAATGTAAATTCTATCTGAAACTTTATTCTCTATTATTTATTTATTTATTTTAGGATATTTGTCTGAGAAAGTAATGTGGTAGACATTACAATGACATAACATTGATATTTGATGACATTACAAGTATTTATGTCAATTAATATACATCATAACGCGTTCTAAACTTTAATGCGCCACGATATGGAGTTGACAAATTGTATTTTGCACGCCACACGGTGAGTTATCTATGTGCAGTTTTTGATTTCACATTACGGGTACGTCAATGAATCTAACATCGGTTTTTATTCGAAGGTACCGATTTTAAAAAATATTTTTATTATTTGTTTTTAAGCTACCGTAAGTCTTATTTTATAATGTTATTAGAATTTTTGTAGGTTTGAAACCAAAAAATAATCTTAAAATTTTTCAAAATTACCGATTAGTTTTAGAACGAAAATAGGAAAAAATTTTAAGTAACAAGTTTTGACTGTTTTGTCTTGTTTATTGTATTTTTAATTGCAATTTATAGTTAGGTAATAAATAAACTCTTTTTTCAATGGCATTTTAAATGATCGTTTTAATACATTACATAACGATAAAGCTACAAAAGAACCATCATACATGTTTTGGTAATACTCGTATTTATTAAAGTAAAAATAATTGTAAAGAATGTAAATTATAATTATAATAAAGAATATAAGTTATTTTTTAACTTTATAATACTTTTTAAAATTAAATACCGATATATTTATTTTTATAGAAACGTGCCAACACTTACCATGTTTTTTGTAAACGCGCGATTTCACAACATGTTATTTTGACATTTAATTACAAGCCCATAACGCACGACAACATGTTTTTAGATTTGACAATGGCATAGACAATAAGATCCCATGAAGATTTCACGAATTTATCTTAACGCGGTACGTAACGCGACTATTTGCTTATAGAGAATAAGGGCCCAGTTGATCCAGCAGTTTGAAGTGTCGTTGTGATATGAGAGAACGTTTATGTCTCACATTAAAAACTTAAAAACTGTGCTCTTAAAAAAAAATCTATATGAATATGTTACATTTCAACATGAGTAACAGACTCTTAGAGTTTATTACTGATAATAATATCATTTGTACAATGTTGTAGATTTATTTGACGACCAATACGAAAAAGATCCTTGGACTAATATGACAAAGTAAGCTGGTAATTAATGTTGTTGTGTTTGAGTAATTCAGTATCATCTGCTAGCTATCTAATCGATACTAGTTCAAATAAATCGTAGTAACCAACAATTTTTAAAATATATATGTTTTGTTTGAAAGAAGCTTAACAAATCGAGTTAAAGATGATTATATGTAGCTTATTAAATTCATTGATAGTTAGAATCTCAGTCAATATCGGTTATTTTACATTTATTCTATTATTGCATCATATTATTCAAAATTAAAATTCTCTATAATTTTTATTGAAAACCATTCAAAACCACTTAATTATAACGTTGGTTTATTTCAGGGCTGTTGTATTTCTCCTATTATATTTAATATAGTTATTAATATTTTAATAGACAAATTAATTAGAAATGAAAAAAAGTGGGGCTATCGGTTTAAGTTCAACAACAATTACACAGAATCCATACTAGCTTTTGCAGATGATCTCGCGATACTGACACGTAATCCGAAACAATGTCAGGTACTTTTAAATGTAGTTGAGGATTTCTGTACGTGGACGGGCGGATTGAGGACATAACCAAGTAAATGCTTTAGTCTGTGTCCGGGGTAAATGGAATACCAAATATACCTCTTACGATCCGGGTCTTATAATAGGCGGTCAGTGCGTTAGTACGGTTACGGAAGCAGCTCCGTTTAAAATTTTAGGTAAAAAAATCGATTACCAAGGCCGTACCCCATCATTGGATGTAATAGTCGATAGCTTCTTAAATGATCTCAAAAAGGTAGACAACCAACCAATAAGTAACGTCAAAAAAGCTTGGATTTACAATAAATTTTTAACATCACGTCTAAATTGGCCTTTCCTCGTTTATGATATTAATAAAACCCTTTTGTCAAAGTTAGATGCAAGCGTCATAAAGACATTGAAGTTATGGCTCGGGTTAGCGCACTCAGCGGACTCTTCAACCTTATTTAGAGACCGAAACAATTTTGGATTAAAATTAAAGAAACCATCGGAGCTCTACAAACATCTAAGAGTTACCAAAAGACATATCATCGGAAAATCTAAAGATGATACTGTAACTTCTCTCCCAAAAGACAAAGTTGCCTCAGAGCTTGAGTCACGACTTCAATTCCATAAAAAAAATTTATGATAGGTGCTCAAACAAATAAAGTAGGGCTAGGATCAAGTAGGAAAGTTCAAGACATAGACATAACAAAATCTTTTATTCGACAAGACGAAAACGATAATTACCGACTCCACGCGATGAGCCTAGAAATTCAAAACGAATGGGTGACCATAGGAGATTTTTGTATTCCACTAGCTTTGAAGTGGCGCACCTTAATTTATGATTGGTCCCCAGCATTATTAAAATTCTATCTTAATGCATTCCAAATGACTCTCCCAGATCAAAGTAATTTAGTAAGATGGAGCAAAGCCACCGAAAAGTCTTGCAACATCTGTGGGGAGGCAATAGGAACCGCGAAACACCTATTAGTAGGGTGTAGGGTACTTCTAGATAAAGGTCTATACTCGCGTCGCCACGACAAGGTATTAGAAATTATACGGGAAACGGTTAGTCTTTCAGTAGCAAGAGCGCGGAAGGGTATAACAACCACCCAACGATCTGTAGAATTCGTAAAAGAAGGCTCCTCCAAAAAATCAAAAGCAAAGCCTTATTCAATATTAGGCGCGGCTCCTGATTGGACTCTCATGATGGACACGTATGAAAAGCATTACAAAATCCCTGGGGATGTTGGTGTTTCGTCATCCAGACCGGACTTATTCCTGTATTCGAAACATCTGAGGCGCGTGATACTTGTGGAGCTTACTGTACCTTGGGAAACAAACATCCCAAGGGGTCACACATTCAAGCTCAATAAGTATTACGAACTAACCAACGAACTGTTCAGGAATAAATATATAGTTAGTTTGTACGCGGTAGAAGTGGGAGCGAGAGGTATAACAGCAAAATCTCTCTATAGCCTACTTAAAGACCTTGGCCTTTCTAGAACAAGCATCAGTTCATTTCTAGAACGTATTTCAAAGGCGGCATTAGTAGGTTCTTTCCAAATTTGGTTAGGTAGGGAGAGGAGTGTGGAGGGTGAAGGTGAGCGTTTTTGCGCATAATAAAGGGGCCCCTTAAACCTACTCCCGGGTCGCAAGTCCCAGGCACTGCTTGCACTCCTCTCCTTGCAACGCGATGGGCCCGGCACCCGCACGGTGAATCTATGGATTGCTAAGAAGCTTCGTCTTAATTTCAAAATTAAAAATGACATGGCTTTACAGTTTCAAACGTAAATATAGAACAGAATAAGTCTATATACTACGCTGCCAGGAAATTAAAGTGCGAAACACAAAACGCTTTTGATGTAAAACAAGTATAGAGAAAACCAATATTGTGTGATTGAAAACGATCATACTTATTATATTACTCATAATTCTTCAAAGTCAAAGTCACTTTTCAAATAATTAAATAGGCATAAATTATACTTATGAAACAATTTCTAAAACTCTTCTAAACGGTAAGTCCATGAAGAAGAACCAACAAGAAACTCCGTGAAAGATTTTAAACTTTATTATAAAATTGTATTTATTAGTAGCAATTATAGGACTAACTGATATATGAGAATAAATTAAAATTCAAGTAAAGAGTGGTCACGAAAAGATTACTGGAATAACCTGTTAATTTAAAAAAAACATACCTACTGGTAATGACAAACATTTTAATACTGTAAATACGTATATTTATTTATCTTCCCTTAAAACTATTAACATCCAGGTCCCACAAATATCATATATGTATAACGTAATACATTATTCTAATTAAAGCATATCTTCTAAATATGATTTTAATAATAAAATCAAAACGTAAACTAAATAACAAAACTTACAAGGTTCTTTAACGGAAAAAATACTTCTATTAAGCTTTTTAAATATATTGAAGGATGCTTAGAAAATCGGTTTCTAAAGTACTTTTTAGTTAGAAGTCAAAGCGGAACTCACATTTTAACTAAAAATATTCGTTTCCATGTGTTAGTTTTATAAATGTATTTTAAATATAAGAAAAGAAACCAAAAGACAAATATATATTACAATAATTACTTACTTGATGAGGGTACTTAGTGCTACTTTTGTATTGTAATTATCAAATAATTATGACTACAGTGTATTCGCTGTTACTTTTTTGTGCTATCCTATCTAGGTTACAAGATGTCCTCCTTTTTTTTTTTTTTTTTTTTTTATCGTTGGAAAAATGCGTTACGCATCATCCCTGCGGCCAGGAAGGTGATGACCGAGGGGGTATGTGGGACTACCCGGCAGCATAGAGGACACTGCCATTTTTAAGGCTACCCACTAAAAAACCAACGGTTGACCTCATCGCCTTAGTGGAGCGCCACGGGATCGCTTTCGCACTCACCGTGACGCCCCGGCGGAACCCCCTGCGAGGGGCCCCGATCAACTTAGGGACACCCTCACCTCGTAGGCCTATAACGGGCAGGAGAGGTCACCCCCCTTTCCCGTCCAGGCACTACAGCTGGGGAAGGAGGCTGCGGGCGTAATCCCGCCTCCTTCGACCCAGCCTACCCCTGCGGAGCGGTTCAGAGGAGGCTGCCTCTCTTTCCCGCTCCGCGGCCTCCTTCGCGGCAATGACTTGCTCGCAGAAGGAGGCCATAGCGACCCAGGACCTCTCGTCGTCGAGCATCGCGGAAACAACGCTCGGCAACGAGAGGTCGCTGCCAACCACGGCCGTCAGCTCAGTACGCTGACGGTCCCAGGCTACGCACTCCGCCAAGGTGTGACGAGCCGTGTCCACGGGCTCGTCACAGTGGTGGCAGGAGGGGGCCGCCTCTCTGCGCGCGATCTTGTACAGGTACTCACCGAAGCATCCAGCTAGAGCCCTGATCCGATCCGCCTCGAGCCTAACCCGCCCGACCCGGGCTTCTACCCGGTGCCAATACACTCCGGCGAGGACCCGCGCCTGTAGCTCCCAGGGCGGATCGCTCGCCAGGAGTCTGGCCGCAGTGTATGACACCGTACGGTACCCCCTGATCACCCTCACCGCTAGGACCCTTTGCGTGCGACGCAAAAGGGCCCTTGAATCCGCGGTGAGGGCTCCCGACCATATGGGAGCACCGTACAGGGCCATGCTCCTCACCACTCCGGCGTATAACCGGCGGCAAGGAGCCTGCGGCCCTCCGACGTTGGGTAGAAGCCTACTCAAGGCGACTGCAGTGGAGATTAACTTCGGGGCCAGCAGAGAGAAGTGAGCCCCGAAGTTCCATCTTCCGTCCAGGGTGAGGCCCAGATACATAGATAGATTCATCTGGGCCTTCACCGCCACCCGCGCACCCTGGACGGAGATGTACGCCCGACGAGGGAGACCCCGGCGAGGGCCGTGGAACAGGATGGCCTCCGTCTTGGAAACAGAGACCTGGGCCCTGGCGCAGTGGTTCAAATTAGCCTGAAGGAAGCCATGTCGCCGGCTGGTCATTGCGACATGGCTTCCACAGGCGGTTTCCCGCCACCGCCGCCTCGAGGAGCAGGAGAGGGAGCGACTGCTTTCCCTCTCCTCCGGGGAGCTCGGCAAGCTCCGCTACCCAGCTCGTGGCCTGCTGGGAGTCCTCGGTCTACGCAGAGAGCGCACCTGAGGACTCCGGTGCAGCCTGCACGGTTGTGACCCGCTAGGCCGCACCGGTAGCAGACCGAGCTTCTGTCGATTTTGGAGGGGCAGACCGCACGCGTGTGCCCGGGCTCAAGACACCCGAAACACCGCATGGGCCGCTCCTCCAGAAGCTCGACCCTGGCCGAGCTCCACCCGACCAACAGCCTCCCCGCAGCGAGCAACGTTTTGGCCGCGTCAACGGGGCACCGGGCAAAGACAGCGCCCATGGCCCCATTGCCCCAACGAATCTCCCCGACGTGGAGAGACTCCTTGGACTCCGGGGCCGCCTTCGGAAGCTCCAGGAGCCTGGCTCCTGTGGCCGACCGCCGGATTTTGAGCCCGCCCTCGAGCCCGAGCTCGCCGAGGTCAATCTTCTCGGCGGCGCGCTCGAGGGCCTGGGCATACGTTACCCCTTTTGCCGCGGCCTCGGTCTGCAGCGTGATAATCACAGCTGGGGACCGAGACGGCGGCAACTTGGCCTGAGAACGCTTCCCTGCCTGGGCCTTCTGGGCTGCAGTTTTAGCGGCCTTCTTCCTTCTGCGCCGCCGCCGCTTGGCCGCGGGCCGTTGGGCTTGGGGTTCGGCTACCGGAGCCGGAGCCGAAGCCGACGCACGAGCCAGCCTTCGGGGAGCGGCCTTAGGGGCCTGAGTAAGAGCCGGTGTCGGCTTCCGAGAGGCCCGGGGGGCATTCTTCTTACCCCCCCGCACCACCGTCGACCAAGCCTCCAGAGGAGCGACTGCTTCAACCGGCAGGATTGGCGGAGACCTCGGCACGACGACCGGAGATCCGACCTGGCTGTAGCCGCAAACCGAAGGCCGGGAATCGACAGCAGCGGCTGCGGCTGCGGCTGCTTCCCTTCTTCGGTCTGCAGCCAGAGAAGGCCGTAAACTCCTCTCTGGGAGGAGGCGCTCCTCTATCCCTCTGAACCGGGCGTTAAGCATAACGCCCACCGAGTCGATTACGGAGCGCTTCAACTCCTCGAGGTGGTCCGCCTCCGACGAGGGCATCCCTGAGACCGCGGCTTTGGCCGCAGATGCCCTCATCTCGGCGAACTCCCTCCTGTGAGCTTTGAGTTCCGCCTTCAGCGCCTCGACCTCCCTGTGGAGACGCGCGTTATCCTCGCGGATACGGCGCGTCTCCTACGGCTCGCTACGGCTGGCCAAGGCTCTGACGATGTCGAGCATGCCTCTCGACTCGTCCCTGAGGGCCTTGATCACCGCGCCCTTTAGATTTCCCGACTTTCGGGTCCACTCATATATGGCGTGCGAGTGTCGGGCGGCGGCTGCGCTCAACTCCTCGGCGCTTAGGGACGACGGATCCGGAACAGGTTGCACCTCCAAGGACGTCTCTTCCTCGGAGCCCGGCGCACTCCTGGCCGTACCCGCCGTCTTCCGGGAGGCCTGGCGTTGGAGCTTCAACTCGAATGCAGCCTCTTCCGCCTCCATGTTCAGGGCTCGCAGCTCTGCTTTTGCCCTTGCGAGCCCTGAACCACGAGTGCTTGGAGTGGGGCGTCCACGACGAGCGGTGTTGTATTTGGAAAACGCAACACCACGCTCCGAGTCGCTCCCGGACGCTTCGCTCTGCAAGCGAGAGACCTCTGAGAGAGGGCCTCGCTTGCACCGCACACACACCTCCTGGTCTGACCCGTCAGTCAGATCACACCCAAAAGCCAATCGAAGTCCAATGGGATTACCATAGTCATACACGGATGAACCGACCGTCGGGGTCGGCTCATCCGCGTCCAAATCGATAATTTCCAGTTCGCTGGGAAAATCAGAGTCAAGAAGGGTTGCCGGGTTGTCGTCGTGGCACGTCGCCGAGCCACGCTTCGCACTGCTTTTATTTGGGCAGGTCGGTGCGGGATCGACCTGCGCAGGTACTCCTGCTCCGAGGTGATTTTTGCCCCCCCCGTAGTACGAGGGGCAGACGGCATCCGAGGATGCCGTGAGGGATTGCACGGCTGAGCCAACACCCTCCCGGGGACCATATTTTAAATCACCTGTGTCCATGCTTTCCTTTAAGGGGTAAGGTCCCCATAACACAAAACATAAAACACAAACACACATAAAACGAAACATAACAAATACGACGAGGACTAAACGGGACAAAACGAACACAAGACACAAACCGGTCGGTCATGGACCGGGCACTGACACCCCCATGACCGACCACAAGGGTGATTTTTTATAGAGGTTTTCTTCCTCGCAGCCAGACGAACAGAACAGGATCCGACCGTCCAGCTCTCGTTCCCGCTCAGTGCGGGCTTACGAGTTTGTGTGGCCGTGCAATGTTCGCCTCGCAAGGCAAGCAGCCACACATGCTAGTAGCTGTCCGCGCCGGCCGAAGCCGGTGCCCCCCATATCTGGGGGGACCTCCCCTATCCGCAACCCGGGGGACGCGCCAGATGGCGGCACTAGCGACCGCACACTGGACAAGATGTCCACCTACTGGAAAGTAGTCATAGGCGCATTAACCTATTCAACCTATTCACTCTTCTCTGAAAGACACCCGCATTATGTTCAGACGGAAATACCGACCTGACCGATCGATGGATACCTGCCGTGCTTCGGAACGTCCGGTGATGGTAGGAGGACAAGGGAATTAAATCGTGTAATTCATGCGCACATCAAAATGTATCTGAGAGGCTAGAAATTCTACGAATGAGTTTGTTGTAAGTCTGTGGAGAATGGAAAATATATTTTGGATGAAGTTGAAGATAAATCAATACCTATAACGATTTTATTTTCAATGAAATATGCTTTTTATAGAGGATATTCACTTTATGGCGACTTAACATTTTCTACTAATTATTCTTTTCAGAAAAAAATATTTTAAATATTATATTTGTGAGAGGACTTATATTTAAAAACTGTATATAATAAGTATCCTTTTCTTGCAAATCATTTATAATGTGAGACATTTTTATAATGTTTTTGTATTCTTTCTTCACTTGCATATCATTTATAAAAATGTGAGACATTTTTATAATGTTTTTGTATTCCTTCTTCATAACCTCATAGACTTGTTATTTTTATAGTAACCCCTAAAACCATTGCTTAACGTCAGTCAATAAGTTGAGATGTCGCGTTGTCAGTCGGCTTGTTCCTAACACGTGTTATGTTTGGTATTAATGTCGTAATAAAATAAGATATTTCGTATGTTTAACATTAAACAAAAAAATAATGTTCATCTTGTCTATACATTAATGTGTTTTTATTATATCAAACTAGTTAAATATATTTTGATCTAAAAGTATTTAAATTTACTATAGCAATTGACAATGATTTGAAATTACTTTTCAACTCAATGTAGATATGTGATGAAATGTAGATTTATAGTTTAATGATCATAAAATTAGTATTTCTATTATAATTCGCTCTAAAATAAAAAAAAAGAAAATATTATAAAGAAGATATAATACTTATTCGATTTAGTTATGTAGAAAAACTAGGTACTTTGATTCAAACTTTACAAGACAGATTTTAGAAGTTTAAAAAAATGAAACTTCTGTTGGACATATTTAGCAATTCTTTCACAATTTCACTTGATAATGCGCCAGAGTCAATGCAGTTAGAAATCATCGACATTCAAAACGACCAAGATTTACGCAACAAATTCAACGAAAGAGACTTGCTGAACTTTTACCGCTGCATTGATAAAAATATTTTCGAAGATTTGCTCATAAACGCTCTGAAATGTGCCAGCTTATTTGGTTCTACCTATTTATAAACAAATTTTAATTACTTTAATACTACTTTACTTTACTTCAATACTAAATAATAATTAAAAAAAAAAATCGAAACCGCCTTGCAAATGAAGGTTTGGAAGGAGTTATACGTGTTGCTACAAGTAAATTTGAGCCAAATATAAAAAAAGATTATAAGCACTATGCATTGCCACGCTTCAAATTAATAAATTCTTTTTCAATTTTAATAAATTCTTATCAATTCTTTATTGTCTTTGATAACCTATACTTCTGGCGGCCGACACGCCATCAGTTCATGATTTGTCCCTAATCTTAATAAGTCTTTGCAACCCTGATTTAGACACTTAAAACAGATACAAGATATATCTATTAAAAAAATTTATATCAAATAAAAGGTGATTATTAAATAACAATTCTTGAAAAACTTAAAAAATAATATTAAAATGAATACATTACAACCACCAGTGTCGTTTGTTATTTTTATTATAATAATAAAAAAATGATTGGAAAAATTATCCTGTCGTATAACAATTGTATTAAAAGAACAATTTTTTAAAGAGGCGCTTTAAGGCTTCTTCTCTTTTCAAATTAATACCACAGTTCTAAAAACTCTAAAATAATAAAAATATTGTATGTATATTATCGATTACTAAAATGGAGTAATAAAAAAACACAAAAGGGTAGAAATATACTGAATATAGTAAATTATAACTTTGTTGGTTTACTTTTACGACGAAGATAAAACGAAATAATCTTATTTTATTTCAAAAGCACTTTTATTACGATAAATAATATATTTTATTATCATAAGATATTCCTTTTCATCGCTTGTATTAGTCATAAAATTAGGATTTTCTTCTTTAACCAAAATATATTTTTTTACTTCAAAGCATCTGAGAGCTGTGTTAATGCAGTAAAAAATTGTATTATTCCTTATTATTGGCCGTGCGAGGTTTCAAACCAGATAAAAATATTATTTAAAATGTATATGCAGTTTATTTTTTTTTATCAGTTACATGCGTCGATAGGATAAGCTTTATTTTGTTTAGAGCTCGGGTGCATTGCGTGGAAATGTCCCGAATACATTAGTCTTCATTTCTTAACGTAAAAAAAACATTTTCAAGTTAATTATTTTATCTTGTTTTATATATAGGCCTATAAGTTTCTATTTTATGATCATTTTTATCCAAGTTTTGTACTAGATTCTTCAAAAGGAAATCATAAAGTTCTGTGACTAATGACATTGTTGTTTTGGATATAATAATTTCTTACAGACTCTACATGGTAATTTTAAACATATTGATTTATGGTGGTTGTAAAATTACGCTCAGTCATTGAACGAAGTCTTTGTGAAGTCTGACGCGCTGCTGCTGCTGCGCTGCTGCTGCTGCTGCTGCTACGGTTCTAACGTTGCTAAGCAGACTCGGTTGCTGTATAGTTTCGTATAACTTTTAATCTAACACCGACTCGTTCTCTAAACGCTCATTAATGATACGAAGTCTATAAGTGGATGAATATAATTATTTGTTTAAGGCTTGGCACCAACTTCAAACCTATTATTAAATAGGACATATAAATAATAGGTACTTAGTATATAATTAATATTAAAACTTCATTATTTTTTACTTTTAAGTTTTAAGGTCGTTTTTTTTAACGTAGTTGTTTTTATATATCTAAAATTTAAAATTTAACTCATTATACGCGTAATAATTGGTAAAAATAATTTTATATATTTTTTTTAAACTGTTCTAAATTCCATACTTATGTTATCAGAAAGGGGTTCAAGTTTTTTGCATGGGTTACTGAAAAAAAAAGAAGCTTTAGTACTATCTCGTCAATGCATAATACAATTTATTATAAAATAGTATGATTTTATTATTTTTGGTAATTATAATTATTTCGTTTCAGTTTTTTTTAAACTTTCTTATACAAACAAACATGACGAGGAAGAAAACACCTTCGAAAATAAAACTCATTTCATGTATGCATTTTAATTACTAAAATCAAAAGTCATTTTACTGGAAAATGAAAATAAAAGCCAACGACTATGTAGGCACGGTATTTATCATTTATGAGTTCATAAAATAAATCCTATATATCAAATATTACCGTATTTTTGTAAAGGAATTTTGTTTACCAATATAAATTTAATTATAAATACACTTGTTCAGGTTTGATATTATTTCTTGTCACTAAAATGGCGTCTACTTTTTAACTATTTAAGAAGCTTTTAAAAGTCAAATCTGAAGACATTGTGCTTACGATGCATTAGATGATAGAAACATTAGTAGTGCAAAGAAAAATCCTGCGATTATCAACGATAGAAATCTCTTGGCAGGAATAAAGGTAAGAGAGCAGACGCTACAGATTCGACAGATCAATAGCGAATTAATTGCTAACATAGTAAACACTTGAACGACATGGCGTCAGAGCAAGTAACAACTTGCTCTGACGGTTTCTCGTTGGGGACCTTTAAGTTTTCTGTGTGCTATTACATCCTACTTATTGTATATACTCCTTCTATATAGGTATATTCCGCAATTTGTCTTTACTGTGCTGTTTGTTCATTTATATCAGAAATTCGATAACGCTATGCCTTTAAAAAAATCATTCATATATTTTGAATATTTTATTTTGTTCTTTAAAGTTAAGTATGGAGTTAACTTCTAATGAGCAGGAATTACAAACATTTTGTTTTAGTTAGATCCTCTGGGTACTCTAAAAGTTTTGCGTTAGCATTTTGAAACACCATTCACCAAATTTAAAGCTATGAAATCAATTTTTATCATGTACTTATTAATTTTAATCATTCGACATAATATAGATTCTTATTAACTCTAATATTTTATGAATTCTATTTGTAATTGTCTTATATCTATTAAATAAGATCTGTCTGTCAAATAACACAGTTTATGTACTGTTAGTAATATTTATTTATAATAATTTAAATGGTAAATGCATTGGAATTTACATGTTTAGTTCATAAGTTTCAACAGTAGCGCCACCTACGCAATTAATTATGAAATGTTATTTAGTATTTACTGTTAAATGTTTTAAGAATAAAAAGCATAAGATATTTTTGTTAGCTTTTATACATGTAGTAGTTTGGTTTTGACTAAAAATAAAGATATAATTTGTTGATTTGACTAAAACAATTGAATGTCTAAATAGAAGTTTAATTGATAAAATAAATGTAATATTGGATACTGATTTGACTAAGAATAAGAAGTATATAAATCGCAGCTAGGTTAAGAGAAGGCATCGTGTGAAATTGGGAGTACAAGTTGTGGGGTGGTATTATTGTGATAAAAGTGTAACAGTTATAATAAACCGCTGAGTGTGAGATCGAGAAACTAAGTTGTGTAACAGTGATAATTAAGTGTTTAAATGGTAAACAGTTTAGTGTATTTGTGAACAGTGTCATAAAGTGCTTTAAAGAATAGAACGACTGTCGTTGGCGATTCTTTGCGGTAAGAGAGTTCTAATATATTAACATAATGTTTAATCTTTTATTAATTATTAGAATTTATTATAAGGTATAAATAATAGCATCTGTAAGTTGGTTATGAAATTGTAAATTACCCTAACCTAAATATTATAGTGTTAAAATATTATAGAACGAGTTGTAAGGGCTGCTCTCGCCTTTTCTATTACAAATGGTTGGATATTAAACATTGAAGTGCAAGTACTGTGTGTTACTGAAACAAGTCCTAACAGTACTTATTTGTATTAAATATATATTATTTTTAGAAATATGATATTATTCGATAAGTATATTATTGTTACATTTATTTTTAATCCATAAGACTAAATGTATACCTCAACTTGATTGGATTGATTCGATAAAATTTCAAATATACTTATTTTTAAATACGTTATAAAAATAAAGATATTAACTTTTTATTTGATGTTTAGATACAAATTTTTGCCTGTGAAAATGCAAGATTTCTATTTTATAATTTATCAGTACAGCCGTGTTTTAAAGCTGTAGCTTAAATTCAGAATGAATCTACCTTCGAAGCAATTGTTTTACGACATTCAGTAAGTTAGTACTTCGTTAGTCGGCTTATGTTCGTAACTCAGGCACATGTGCTGGTTCCCATCACACACTTTGAAGATATAAAAGTTCTAATAGTCATGTATATTGTATTTAATATTTTGATGATATTTAACACTTGCTAGTAAGCAATACTATACTACTAATTCTTTAAAATTTTTAACAATTGCTTAATTTAAAAATTCAAAACGGTAATTGATTCTAGACTAAATTACGTTGCTTAAGATTTTCATTTATATACTGTTTTCTACATTTGCCTTTGTTTGTTTGGACAATATATCTGAAATTCAGCCAACGTACAAATCGATTAGTATGTATATTTTGCCTATATAGTAATGGCAACTTAATATGGATATAAAGAGGTGTACACTTGAGTTCGCTTTATTGACTTTAGGGTACATTACAATAACGATACTACAGTACATAACGGTACCAAAACGTTTATAATCCTACAGCCAATGTGAAATTCATTCAAATAATCAAACATTTAAGATCTTTTAGTACATTCAATTCTAGGTGTACTACTTTCTTTATTTTTACTGCTGGGCGGCATATCCCATTTAAAAAGATGTACTATTATTTTGATTAATTAATTTGATTGTGGTTTAAATATTACATTAAGGTATAAAACTTAACAATCTTAAAATATGCACATTTGTTTGGTTGGTTTCTTAAAACAATATGAGGTATCTGGATATTATCCTTGACTGAGATCATGACATACCTTATTACATTTAATATTAGTCCGTCATTATACATTTTGGCATATGACTTCTAAGTCGTAAAACATTTTATGCCTTTCTTTCAAACTTATGAAGCTCATATTAACTTTTTTATATTACAAAAACACTGCAGGTGCTGTTAGGTGGGTTATGCTTAAACATCTTGTTTACAAACCAGCCTAATGAGGTATAATCAATGTTAATTGTTGTTCTAACTTCAAACAGCTGAAACAATAGAATATTTTAAGTTTTTTGAGTTTTCACAACCGCAACCAATATCATTGTTTTTTTTTAATTAAAAGATTAACAACGGCATTCTCAGGTTTTGTCTGTCTGTTTCTTGTGTCTGTTAAAGTGCTTTTTCTTTTAAATCATAATAGTACCTACTACGTAACTAGGGCTGCAATGATATTATATTTATATCAAGTAGCAAAAAAAAAAAGTATAAATTAGGCTGTGGATGATAAATTTTCTTATATTGTTTAAGAATAACTATTCACAAAGACAATGAAAACGCTGTCACAAAGAAAGAGATAATGTTAAAGTTGGTAACGTAACGTTAGTAGTGCGATGTAATATAAATATAAACCTTATTATTAATTACGAACTTAACTGAGAGGCTAGCCTGGAGACTGCGGGGACGCTGGAACCCCCCCAGGAATCACCATCGGGCCTCCTTTTATGGTCGCCAACCAGAACGACTTTGCCCGATGGGTGGTAACTTCATTGGCGACCTGATGTTATGGTCTACCACCGAGAAATGTAATGTAATGATACGGAACCCTTCGTGCGCGATTCTGGCTCACACATATCAAACAATTTTGATGATCTGTAATTAAAAGTAAGGTACGTAGTAGGTTCGTGTTACTTTTGACAAAAATGTAATTCTATAACGATACACAATAATTTGAAGATATTATATAATAGCTATCTCTTCAGAAGATAAATTGCATGTAAACCGATATTTTTTTAATTATATTCTCTCTTCCATAAATTGCATATATAATTGCCATCTTTGACAAAAAGTTACTATATTATTTTCATTAAAGAAAGAAATAAATAAAAATAGTTATTAATTGTTAGTTATTATTAGTTATTAATAGTTATTAGTTATCGTTTTTTTTTTAATCCAAAGCGTGGTTGATCAAGACGGTTCATAGCTATGTTTGGCCAAAATAAAAGCAATCGTCTCCAAGATTTATTTTTTTGGTGCTGGTGAAAAGTTTTTTCAATATTAATAGTAAAAACTTAAGATATATTAGTGTGTTTGTAGTTTCATTTAGTACTACATAAAAAAATAATAATTTTAAATAGCACACAAAAAATTCAGAAACCGCTTCTTTTTATATCAAATATTTAGGATTTTTTTTTTATTTTTTTTTTAGTATAAATATTTAACCATATACTTATGTTGTTTTTTTATTTCTTTTATCATATCATGTAATTTCTCCTATTTTTTTAACTTTTATATTTGATTTATATAATTATTGCCGAAATTTCATTTCTAAACTTAATAACACAATATATTTAGAAACCTTTTTAATTAAACCTAAAAAACAGAATAATTTACAAAAGGGGTAGACAAAAAATAAAACATCTTAAGGGTCCTTTTTATTTTAGGCCTTAATTATACTTTAACTTTTTATCAATCTCAATTCTAACAAATTTTACGGAAAAAAGTTTTGTTTTCAATCATTCTAAATTTCAAAAAGTGACAGATTTGATAAAAACATTATTAACAGTAAAATATAAAATCCGCTTTAAATAAATTGTCAATTTGTTATATAAAGTGTCAATTATTACTCATGTCATCTTTCACACAATCCATCCATCTTTTCTTTGGTCTACCTCGACCCACATGTCCTTCCACATCCAAATCTAGCATTCTTCTTGTTACATGGCATTCGTCCCTTCTCATAACATGTCCATACCATGCAAGCCTTTTGCTCTTCATTTTGTCCGTCAGTGGCGCAACTTTCAAACTTCCTCTGATATAAGTATTACGTATCCTATCTAATCTTGTTATCCCACACATCCATCTCAACATTCGCATTTCCGTTTCATGCAATCTCCTCTCATCCATCTGTTTGGTTGCCCAACATTCAGAACCATACATCACGACAGGTCTTATGACTGTTTTGTATATTTTACCCTTAATTTTAAGGGGCATACGTGGATCGCAAATTGTTCCTGTGACCTGTCGCCATTTCATCCATCCCGCATTTATTCTGTTTTGCACGTCTCGGTTTATATTACCGTCGTTTTGAATCAGTGATCCGAGGTACCGGAAGTCGGAGCAGACTGGAAGGGATACACCATCTATAGCAATGGAGGCAAAACCGGATGTGCCACCGAAGTCGCAGAACAGGTGCTTCGTTTTAGTTCTGCAGACCTTTAGTCCGACACTCTCCAGTCTCTCCTGCCACCTTTCCAGCCTTCTCTGGACCTCAGACACATCCTCTCCAACAAGGACAATGTCGTCGGCGAACAGCATGCACCAGGGTGCCTCCTCCTGTATGTCCGATGTCAATGCATCCATTACCAGGAGGAACAAATAAGGACTTAAAGCCGATCCCTGGTGTAAGCCTACAGCCACATTGAACTTGTCGGTTACGCCGGCAACAGTCCGGACATGCGTATGCGCTCTTTCATACATAGCACGTACAAGTTGTACGTACTTCCCAGGCACTTCCTTCTCTTTCATGGCCCACCACAGAACCTCACGGGGCACCCTATCGTATGCCTTTTCCAGGTCAACGAACACCATATGCAGGTTTTTGTGCGCTCGCCTGTATTTTTCACACACTTGGCGCAGTGCGAATATGGCGTCCGTTGTTCCACGCCCGGGCATAAATCCAAATTGGTTCTGTGATACTTGACTTTCTTCTCTCATTCGTCTTTCTATTACTTTCTCCCAAATTTTCATACTATGTGACATGAGCTTTATTCCTCTATAGTTGTTACAGTTCTGTACATCACCCTTGTTTTTAAAAATGGGCACCAGTAAACTGCTGCACCATTCCTCTGGGATCGCCTCCTCTTGCAACAACTTGTTAAAGAATAAAGTCAGCCACTTAAAGCCATCTATATAAAGAACCTTCCACACTTCAGCTGGTATGCCATCTGACCCAGTTGCCTTACCATTCTTCATACCATCTACAGCAATCTTAACTTCGTCCATACTAATTTCTTTCACTAATGCCATGTTTACTTGCGCTTCAGGTAGAGCACCATTCCAATTATTCTCCTCATTCATCAACTTTTCAAAGTATGCCTTCCAACATTCTTTTATTTCCTCATCGTTCGTCAAAACCTTTCCTTCTTCATCTTTTATGCATTTTATATGAATCACGTCTCTTGCATTCATCTCTCTCGTTTTTGTCAGTCTATAAAGATCTTTCTGACCATGTGGGCTTTCCAGTGCCTGGTACAAGTAGTCCTGTACTTTAGCCCTTGCCACAGCGACAGCTCTTTTAGCATTTTTCTTACATTCAATATACATTCTCTTTTTATTTTGTTTCAAATCATCATTTACATCGTCGGCATTCTTACATTCCTTGAAAGCATTCTTCTTTTCTTTCAAAATCTTTTGCACTTTTTCATTCCACCACCATGTCTCTTTATCTATCTTTTCCTTACCTTTTGTTTCGCCTAGAATATCCTTCGCTTCACATCTTAAACAGGTGGCCATTTCACTCCAACATTCATTCACTGATTTACCATGCATATCCTCTTTCATTTTAGTTATTTTATCGAACATTCTCTCTTGAAACTTTTTCGCAAAATCATTCTTCCCTAACATTCAACCCTCCTTGGGAACATCTGTTAAAGTTTTAAGAATATGGAAGTTTAGGAAAGGAAAGAAGGAAAATAGTGGGAGTGGGAAAGAAGGGAAAGGTGGGGGTTAGGGCTACCGGCAATCTCACTTATCAAACGAAAGGCAGCTATAATAGACACTTTACGCAGATCCTCTGTGAGAGGGTGGTACCACCCCGGACGAGCCAGCCCATACGAAAGCTGCAGTAAACTGCCTACAGCTAGGCTCTACCACCTAAACAACTATTAAGTCATTAACAGCAATCATATTAGGAATAGCTCTTAAGTGTTGATCTTATTTAATTAGTAGCACTTGATTAACTCGTAAAATATATTTCCAGCTTACCTTACTACCTTTGAAGGCATCCTAATTATAATTTATTCAATTAACCCCTAAACGGGAAACGAGATCTTGTGGAACTAGTACTAAATCGTGGTACTCACTCTTGCTTTATAATTAAAGCGCTTGAGTTAAATTAAACAGAAAACAGAGTAGCTAATATCTAGAACTGTACGTAATATAATCTAATATTGTCGTTGTTCAAGTTTTATATGAATTATTCAAATTAAATAATTGTATTATTAACGTGCCATTAAGTTTGTAACCTTTACAAAAACAAGGAATATTAATCGCACTTAAAATTAATTAATTTTTATTGGGACGGTGGTGACATCTATTAGTCAAAGTTAGAAACATTGGTTAGGATTTTCAAATAAGTCTTATTATTTACTAAGATGTCACCACCGTATTGATAAAAACGATCGTATATAGAATGCTTAATTCATCAAGACTGGTAGATAACTCTATTGATAGAGTGACGGAAAACTTTCCCAGAGGTCGCAGTTTCGAATCACTGCCCATATCGGTATAGTTTTCATTATATATTTATTTAAATCTAGACATATTTGTAGCTGTTAAGGAGGCCTACCTCTTTAAATGAAAGATACACCAGGACTAGCAGGGATTCGAACCTAGGAAATTGTCCCACGTTTCTATAAATTGAGCTACTGTTTAGGTACTAATATAAAGTAATATAATGGAATAAAATATATAAGTTTTATGTTTAAATGAATGAAGGTGTACCAAATTATTAAGTACGCGTTTTATATCTAGTAAACTATAATACACATATATTTTTTTTTGATAAATTTAAACAAACAGCTTTGTAAGGGGCAAAAGGCGTTAAATGTCAGGGGGAAATGTAGAAAATCGTAAAAATAACTGTTTCAAAAGCACAGAAAATTGTGAAATTATGGAGGAGAGAAGATAACATATCTGTATATTTAAAAGTACTAAGACATTAGTTGTTAGAGATATGCCGGGTTGCACACGGTGAAAGGATAACTTACAATGTATTTATTCTGCCTTTTTTTTAACATTATTATTACGTATTTCTCAGAAAGTCAAACCTTGAAGTTATTTATAAAATAACAGAGTTAACAAAAGTTTTCTTTAGGGAGCACTAAGAATATTTGGATATTCTATATATATGTATAAAAACACAAGACAAGAAATGTTATATATATAAAGACCACAAGACAAGAAAGGTTATATAATAGTTAAAACTCCGTTTCTTAAATCTCTGTCATTGTTGAAAAATAATAAAATATGATCTGTACGATGTGATTAATTTAAAAAATTCAAACAAATAAAATTTAGCGAGGCAGCCAATGATAAGTTGAACAACTTACTACTACGAGTATAATTATTAAAGCTAATATCTCTTGATACGGGTTATAATTTATTCTTTTGAAGAAAGAAGATTGATAACATTAAATAAATATTAAATTAAATACTTGGAGTATATAATGTTGGTCCTTCAGTAAATTTATTGAATTCCATAATTAGGGTAGCTGTTTTACGTTTATTAAAATAATATTAAACAAAATTATTTCGGGCGATCATTATACATTTATTCAAATATTTTCATGTATAAAATATTTTATTTACAGATCTACGTTTTAACATCTAAATGTGAGCTGTTCGACCGACTTGAAGACTTGGCAACGATATCAAGAGACTGGTTCAACCATTAAAAGAGAAGAAGTTTGTTTGATTGTTTTGATTATTAAAGCTCTGAGAAATCGCAAATATAGACTTTAGTGGCTTGAAAAAGTGAGATTAGTTGAAGTTGACATTTGGACGGTCAGGAAAAGTCTTTGGGTTTCGATATACGCAGCTACCGCCCGGCCTGCGGTCGTAAACTGCTCCGTAACCATTAAATTAATTAGAATAGACTTAACTTAACTTACCTAGACTTAAACAGATTACAGCAGTGTATTGTTCTCAGATGATTCCAGAATATCGTTGTATCGTAATAATCGGACGTTGACTAGTTTAAAAAGGACTAGGGCATTGCTTTGCCGAAGTGTGCTTTGAAGAAATCATTACTTAAGGTGGTAAAAACATAAGAGACCTGAAAAGTGCCAGTGCCCAGGAGTGGGAACGTATTCCGCAAGTTGAGATAAAAAAATTTTAGAATGTATGCTTCGGTGGATGGAACCTATGATTTTAGGAAAAGGCGGTCACACATTATATAAAATTATACATTTTATCTATATTTTACAAGTTTTGTCCTACGGCTTTCCCTCGCACAATATAGGTAAAAACATGGCCTTGTTATATTAGACGGTGAACAGAAGGTTTTTCTACTTTCCCTCGGAAACAGTACTTTAAACTGTTAATTAATCCCTTATATTTTATTTTATGTACCCTTGGCAACCTGTGTGTGACATTCAACATTCATGTAGATCGGTTGTGTAGTTAAGATGTACAAAAGCGACGAACAAAAAAGTGATATTCTTCTTTATGATATAAGTTAGGATTACTCAAAAGATTGGCATAGGAAATAAATATAAATTAATTATAAGCTGTTTAGATTTTTATTAAAACTTTCTCCTCTTTTTCAGCCCAAAGGGGTTGATTTTGATTAAAAATCAAATGAAAATCGGTCAAGTGGTTTAGATTTGTCATATCAACCCTTTAGGGGTTAATTTTTGAAAAATAAGTTAAATAAGCCTAAATTTGACATCAATTAAAATTTCACTTGCACTTATAATATTAGTGCGGATAAAACAAAAAAAAAATCTTTGTTCTAGTTATAACCGAGTAGACGTACTTTACACATTTTTCAGGGGAAGGTGGATACTGCTCCGATTGCATTTATTCTATGAATTATTTGTTACGAAATTTACGAAATAAAATACTTTTATTAATAATTTACTAAAATCAGACACGCAAATTCAATTAAATTATTATACAGACTTTCATAAAAGCATTAAAGTCAAAAGTAACTTGTATTTGGAAACACTCCTTATTTATCACTTATACATATATCCATAATACATATCTTGGCTTGAAAAATGATTATGTAACTTTTTCAGCTTTATTATAAATAAATACAAATGTATTATAATTTATAATCCCAACAACCTTCGTCCCAATAGTGCGGGGCAATTTTATGTAAAATCAAAAGTCAAAGGTATAAAAAAGTCTAACTTGCAACTGACAGAGAGGAATAGTCTCCAATCATTTACATCATAAACCATTTCGGATATTTGTTTTATTCAAGTTTCCTTGTGTTTGAGAAAATGTGTCTGTGCTTGAAAAATAGAAATCCATATTATAATCACTTAAAATCAAATGTCATTTTGAATTAAAGACTAAATATTTTTTAATGATTATATATTTTATAAATAAATAGATTTTAAATTTTCATTAAATAGACAGCGAAGTCTGAACTAGCAGGCATTGTCAAACTAAGGTAATTATAATACTCTCTTGATGGTAGACCATAACATCGGGTCGCCGGCAAAGTTACCACCCATCGGGCAAAGTCGTGCCGCACAGCGACCTAGTCGTGTTCCGGCACGTTGCTCGATGAAGCCGTTAATGGGAAATGGGTCTGAACAGCTGCTGTGCGTTGGCGAACCGGTTTGACGTCGAGTTGGTGTTTGTTTTGTCGGGTGTCTAGTCGAGGAGGGTAGCGGGATCCGAAGCGACCGAAGCGAAGCGACCGAAGCGACCGAAGCGATCCGAAGCGGCTTACCGCTGGCCACCCGCAGATAGTTGGGGGCCCAATTAGTGGGTTAGCCACCCACGAAAGGCTGCCCCGCCAGCTGCGAAAAATCCCAGGGTGGCTTCATCGTGCTGGTCGGCGACCAGACGAGGAGACCCGATGGTGATCCCTGGGGGGGTTCGGGCGTCCCCGCAGTCTCCAGGCTAGCCTCCTAGTAGCATAACTTAACCAACTTCGACGTCGGGTTCGATACGTACCGCCTCGTTCAACTGCCATTTACCATCCCTATTCACTTTTATTTTTTTTTATGAAAAAGTTACAAAAAAGGAACAAGTTGACACAGCGGTTGCACTCCTCCTCATATAGAAAAATTCAAAAAAAAACTCAAAATATCTTTATTCAAGTAGGCATTTACACGCACTTTTGAATCGTCAATTACATTAAATTGGTCAGTATAGTCAGTCTGTGAGTAAGCTACCACCAGCTCGGAATGCTGTTCTGCTGAGAAGAGCTGGCCAGAAACTCAACAGTTGCTCTTTTTAAATAAAATTTAACAATGTTTGACATATAAATTAAATATATTATATTATAACATCAACCCTGCAAATGAGTCAATGACCCAAGTTCCACACATTTCGATCAACCAAAAACTCTTGAATGTTATAGTAAGATTTATTTAATAATATACCTTTAATTTTAGATTTTGAAACCAAGAAAAGGAAGATCTAAGATATCTTGTGGAACCTTATTATATATGCGTATACTCAAGCCCATGAAGGATTTCTTAACTTTTTGAAGTCTAAATTTTGGCGTTACGAGCCTATTTTTATTTCTTGTATTGATAGTATGTCTGTCGCTGTTTTTTTATAGTCATTTAAATTTTGGCGTATATATAGTAGGTTATTAAAAATGTATTGAGAAGCGACCGTAAGAATACCGATTTCTTTAAAAACTTCTCTTAGGGAGTCTCTAGCTTTTAAGTTACAAATAGCCCGTATAGCTCGTTTTTGTAAAATAAATATAGAATTAATTTCGGCAGCGCTGCCCCACAGTAAGATACCGTAAGACAATATACTGTGAAAATAACTAAAATAAACGAGTCGAGCCGTATTAGCGTCTGTTAATTGTCTTACTTTTTTAATTGCAAAGACGGCTGAGCTAAGTTTGCTTGCGAGTGTCGAGAGATGGGGGTTCCACTGGAGCTTTTTATCTAAAGTTATACCTAAGAAAGTTGTCGAGTCAGTCAGTTCTAACACTTCATTGTTAAGGAATAAACTACAATCTTGACTTTTTACATTAGGAAGTGTAAATTCCATGCATTTAGTTTTCTTAGTATTTAATACCAAATTATTAATTTCAAACCAATGAAGAACACGTGACAGAGCACAGTTAACTTTGTCAAAATTAGGTTTATTACGATCAACTTTTAAAATAAGTGAGGTATCATCATCAGCAAAAAGTACAATGTCACATAGTCCTTTTACGTAAAAGGGCAAATCATTAATATAGAGTAAAAATAAGAAAGGGCCTAGAATAGATCCTTGTGGAACACCCATTTTTAGGTGAGATCCAACCGATTTACAATTATTTACATCAACCGTCTGAACTCTTTGATTCAAGTAAGAGGCAATAAGATTAAGCGCAGCACTACGCACATCATAGTGATTAAGTTTGCAAAGTAATGTTTGATGGTACCCGCAATCAAAGGCTTTAGATAAATCACAAAACACTCCAATTGCATTCTGTGACTTTTCTCATATATCATAAATATCCTTAAGAAGCGCGGCACCCGCATCAGTTGTTGATTTGCCTTTGGTGAAACCATATTGTTCACTATGCATGATTTCATTGCTATAAACAAATTCTGACATTTGGTTTGGATAATTTTTTCGAAGATTTTACTTAAAGTAGGTAAAATAGAGATAGGTCTATAATTGCCGGATTCTAGTCTATCGCCACTTTTGAACAAAGGAACTACTTTACTATTTTTCATTAAATCTGGAAAAGTACCGGTTTCAATATATTTGTTAAAAATTAAGGATAATTGTGGAGCAATATCATTTCATCATATCATCCTCCTACCCTGTTCCCATTATTTGGGGTCGGCGCAGTATGTATTTTTCTTCCATTCATCTCTATCAGCCGTCAACTCCTCACCCACGCCTTTCAAACACATGTCATTCATCACACAATCCATCCATCTCTTTTTGGGCCGTCCTCTACCTTTGTATCCTTCCACACGCAGATCTAATACTCTTTTCACAACCTGTCTTTCGTCCCTCCGCATTACATGTCCATACCATGCTAATCGTCTTCCTCTCATCTTATCGGTCACTGGTGCTACTTTCATGCTTCCTCTTATATACTCATTTCGTATCTTGTCCATTCTCTTAACTCCACACATCCATCGCAACATCCGCATTTCATTTGCATGCAATCTCCTTTCATCCTTTTTCTTAACAGGCCAGCATTCCGATCCATACATGACGACAGGTCTGATAATTGTTTTATATATTTTCCCCTTCAATTTGATGGGCATTCGGGGATCACAAGTTACACCTGTGACCTGTCGCCATTTCATCCATCCTGAGCTGATCCTGGGTTCCACAGCGCGGTCTATATCTCCATCCCCCTGCAAGAGTGAACCGAGGTACTTAAAATCCGAGCAAGTAGGCAGTGCTACGCCATCTAGCATGATAGCAACAGGACCGGATAATCCGCCAAAGTCACAGAACAAATACTCTGTTTTTGTTCTGCTGATCCTTAGGCCAATATTCTCCAGTTTCTGTTGCCATAACGCTAGTCTACTCTGTACCTCGAGTCCATCTTCACCAACGAGAACGATGTCGTCGGCGAATAGCATGCACCAGGGTGCCTCTTCCTGGATGTCTGACGTCAAGGAGTCCATAATCAACAGGAAAAGGTAGGGGCTTAGAGCTGACCCTTGGTGCAAGCCTACAGCCACACCGAATTCATCGGTATTGCCAGCGGACGACCGAACGTGTGTACATGATGAAATGTACATAGCACGAATCAGCCTCACATACTTACCTGGCACTCTTTTCTCTTTCAAGGTCCACCACAAAACCTCTCGGGGTACACGGTCGTATGCCTTTTCTAGGTCTATGAACACCATATGCAAGTTTTTGTGAACCCATCTGTATTTTTCGCATAATTGGCGAAGAGCGAAAATGGCATCCGTAGTCCCTCGGCCCGGCATGAACCCAAATTGGTTTTGGGTAATTTCGCTCTCTTCTCTTATTCTTTTCTCAAGTATTTTTTCCCACACTTTCATCGTATGTGACATCGTAGCTTTATGCCTCGGTAGTTATTGCAATCCTGAACATCACCCTTGTTTTTAAAGATGGGCACTAGCGTACTACTGCACCATTCATCCGGTATCGTGTTCTCGTGCAGCAACTTACCAAAGAATAAAGTCAGCCACCTCCTTCCATCCGCATCACACAATTTCCACACTTCGACTGGTATTTCATCTGGTCCCACCGCTCTTCCATTCTTCATACTCTTTACGGCCATTTTCACTTCTTCCTCACAAATTTCCCTCACCAGACCTATGTTTAACGGCGGATCTTCTAATACTCTGTCCCAATCATTTTCTTCATTCATCAGCCTTTCGAAGTATCCCTTCCAGCGATCTTTTATCTCCTCCCCATTCATCAATACCCTTCCACTATCGTCTTTCATGCACTTAATATGTGAAATGTCTCTCGCATTCTTCTGCCGTGCTTTAGCTAATTGAAAGAGTCGTTTTTGGCCTTCAGAGCACTCTAGCGACTTGTAAATGTCGTCTTGGTTCGCAGCCTTTGAGGTCGCAACAACTCTTCTAGCTATTTTCTTGCATTCTTTATACTTCTTTCGCTTATCTTCTTTTAATATTTCGTCTCCTACTTCCACACTCTGCCACTCTTTGAATGCTTTCTTCTTCTCTTTCAATGCTTCTTGTACGTCTTCATTTCACCACCATGTATCCTTATCTATGGTTCCTTTACCCTTAGACTGTCCTAGAACTTCCTTCGCTACACTTCGGATACACTTTGCCATTTCATTCCAACACTCATTCACACTTTTTCCTTTCATATCCTTCATTTCCACCATATTGTCCACTACTTGCTTCCTAAACTCACATGCATACTGATCCTTTCCTAGCAAATGCCACTTTATTTTGGGTGGGGGGCGGTTCTGGTGTTTACTGGCAAGGACTCGGACTAGTATGTCCATTAGCAATAACCGGTGTTGTGAAACTAGTGTTTCACCTGGCAATATTTTACAGTCCTTGACGCAGTTGATTCTATTCCTTTTTACTAGAAAATAATCAATCTGCGTCTTGTTCAGGCCGCTTTTATATGTAACGAGGTGTTCTTCTCGTTTCTGGAACCATGTATTTGTTATTGCCAGGTCAAATGCAGTAGCCGCTTGTAGGAGGGCCTCTCCTTCATTGTTCCGTGTTTCATACCCCCAGCCTCCGTGACCTCTTTCATACCCTCCATTCATTCTTCTTACATGGCCATTAAAGTCACCAACAATATATACCTCTTCGCTGTTTGGTATATTTATTACTAAGGCGTCAAAGTCCTCCTAAAACTTCTCTTTCATACTTTCCTCACAGCCTTGCTTGAGGGGCATACACACTTATAATATTCATAACCACATTCTCTAGCATCAGTTTGACAACGATCATTCTATCATTTTTCCTTTCAACCTCTGTAACTCTTTCTTTCATCCCTCTATCCAGAACATCCCTACCCCATTTCGCTTCCCATCGCTTCCACAATAATAGAACTTATATCCTTCTCCAATCTCTCTCGCCCTAGTACCTTTCCATTTCGTTTCCTGCAAGCACGCTACATTTATTCTTCGTCTTTTCAAAACATCCGCTAACTCTCTTCCTCTTCCATTCATCGTACCTACGTTCCAACTGGCAAACCTCAACTTAATATTCTTCACACTTCGGGCTCGCTTCTTACGTCGTACCCGCTCCGAGTGGTACGACAACCCTTGTCCATTTCTCACAGGGGCCGGGTGCTGCTCCTGCGCGTCGCCTAGGGGGGACGCCCTAACCCTGCCGCACATCATATTAACCTTTGACATACTGCATGTGTTTTGGCTTTTCTTTTACAGTCGGCCGCCTGCCTGACACCAACCCTCCTTGAGAATGTATTCTTTATTTGAATAGAAAGGAAAAGGATGAGGACGTAGGGCAGGGAAGGTAGAGTTTAGATAGGGATAATAGGTTTAAGGGATACTACTTACTTGGAAGATTAGGTATAAGTCAGTAGTAGCTCGGGGGACCGGGGTCGCATACCCGTATATCATAGCATGGTCACCGAAGTAGTAGATCAGTATGATATCCCCTGAACACTGGAGCAATATCATTTATAATACTTATTAGTAATTTTACTGACATACCTCAAAGATCACCGTTTTTTTTTCATATTTAGATTTCTAAAAGTCTTAACAATTTCATATGATGTAACAGGTTTAAAAACTAAACATTTATTACTGACTCTTACGTTATTCGTCAATTCGACGATTGCATCACATGGTGAAGAATTTAAATTACGCGTGACTGTTAAAGGAATTTCGTTAAAAAAAGTCTCAAAAATAGCCGCCACAGTTGAATTTGAATTTATTTCAATATTATCAATTTTTAACTTAATAGGTCCATTAGCAGCCCTATTTTTCCCAGAAACACTAGATAAAACATCCCAAGTTGCCTTTATTTTATTTTCTGAGTTTAAGATTTTATTTCTTATGTAAATCGACTTAGCTTGTATGCAAACGGTCTTAAATATTTTAGAAAAAATCCTAACTTTATTCAAGAATACCGGATCTTGATTCCATTGCCTCTCACTAAATAAATCATATAACTTATCTCTACTTTTATATATTCCCACGGTAGCCCAATCACTAAATTTAAGTTTCAGGTATTTAGTCAAAGTTTTTGGCTTAAAAACATTATTAAATTCTTGTAACAAAAAACCGAAAATGTTATTATATAAATTATTTGGATTATCATCGCTCATGTTTACTTTACCCACTTTTTGCTGAACAGTATTTTTAAATGTTAGGACCCGGTTTTTTTGTAATTGGTCTACAAGTAAACTTTTGGGGCTTTTCACTTTCGTGATTAATTAATAGAGAAAATTTTAGACCACAGTGGTCTGAACTTAAATTCGTCATTACTGTTTCTTCATAAATGTTACAGCGACAGAACACATTATCAATACAAGTCGCGGAAATACTAGTAATACGAGTAGGTTCAAAAAAGACGTTCAGTAAGTTAAAAGATTTAAACAAATTTAATAAACGTACACTAGACGAATTTTCTTGTAATATATCTACATTGAAATCGCCGCAAACAATCACGGACTTGTTTTTATGACAAAGCTTAGTTAAAATATCCTCCATTTTGTTTTCAAATTCATCAAAGTCACTAGAGGGGGGTCGGTACACGCACAAAATAATATGTTCATAGAGCTCAATGCAGGATAGTTCAATAATTCGCTCGACAGAGAGCGCCACTATATCTGATCGAGACTTTAACACTACATCGTTACGAGCTAAGATAAGTGAGCCACCGCGAATAGCTTTCTCTCTACAGAACGAACTTGACAATTTATAATTTTGTACATTTATTATTATAAATGTACAAAATTATAAATTGTCAAGTTCGTTCGTTCGTTATTCTTTGATAACCAGTGCTCTGTAATGCACAATAAACTTATGTCATATTTTTGAACAAAGAGTTCCACTTCCAATTCCTTGCCACCTAAGCCTTGTATATTTTGATGGACAATATTTAACAACTTAGGCTTTGTCTTATCCATTAGTTTAAAGTGGAACGCTTATGTTCTGTCAGTAATACATTATTTAAAGTACATTTATTTTTCGTTATATCCCTTATAACGAAGTTTTTTAAATTAAATGCTACTAAAGTAGCAATTTGTTTTTTATAATATAAAGGCAGATACATTGTACCTTTTGTCATCCTAAACCTATTATAAATAAATTTATTTACATCAAAGTAAAAGAATGCATCACTATGACGGTATGTCAAATTATATAATGTCAAATTTAAATTATATATATATTTATTTTGTTTGTCTGAATAAGAAGATGAATATGGAAATGCACAAATTACAATTTTACAATTATTCTTATTATGCAATTTCAATAATTTTTCAATATTATTAATTATTTCAATTTTCTTAATCGACAAACCATCTCCATGTAATAGTACAATAGTACTGTTTTCAGTCAACCTGAGTCAAAATTAATTATTTTATCTAAATTGTGCTGGTAACTAGCACCAGGTGAGCATATATTATATACATTATTTAATTCCCTACTTAAAAGAGACCCAAAGCCCTGACCTAATTGGTCAGAAAAAACAAAGTAATTATGGTTGTGCATAACAGAGGACCTATTATTAATTTGATTTTTATTCCTTATATTTATGTTTTTATTACTACTTTTAGTATGTATAGCCGAATCACCCAACACCTCAGAGTTTAGTTTAGAAACAACATTTAATTTTTCACTTAAACAATTACAGTTAACATTATTATTAGTTAATGACTCAAACCGCTCTATTTATTTATTTATTATATATGACACACGTAACAGTTTGCGGCCAATATGGTTTAAAATATTCTGCACAATAATAAATATCAAGCCGCTCACCAAAAAAATTAGTGTGTTCTTTATGAACAAAAAATAAAAAGTGTTACTTATAACTATGATAAAAATTTTAAATTACACAATAGTTACAACAGATATTCACAAATATAATAAAGCTGGCTTAGTGACTAATATGCTCTAAAAATAAAGTAACAAGAAATCCCAATAAAATAAAAATATTAAAGAGTAAAATGTATGAAAGCAGCAACAGGAATTAACAATTTAACAAATAAAAATATAAAATAAAAATAAAAATAAAAAAGTGGCAACCTTAATAAAAACAAGTGCAAACTGTCTACTCCGAACCAGAGTTTGAAACAATACACCGAATTACTTTTCTTTTAAAAATATTAGGATGATAATCAAAAATATCCAAATCTGGAAATTTTAACACAATGCTATCATAGATTCTACACATTCTGACCAGCGGGTTGTAATAAGATGTGTTGTTTTTAAACACGTTCAACTTGAACACTCTCGAAGACCTACATCGATACTGGGTGTTAATATTAATGTGTGATAAGAGATCAGAACAATCAATTTGGGAATGAATAATTTTATGTAATGTAGTTAAGAAAACCATATCACGTCTCAAGTAAAGAGGAATAACCTTGAAGTATGTAGATCTCTCTGAGTACCCATTCAGAGTACGGGAAAAGCCAAATCTCCAACTTAAGACTCTGAGACAATGTTTTTGAATTGCCTCAATGCGGTTGGAATGTACATTATAATAAGGAGACCAAATTATAGAACCATACTCCAATCTACTCCTTACGAAACTATAATATAAATTTAATGTTGTTTGTATGTTTTTAAATTCTCTCGTGTTTCTTATAATGAAACCTAACAACATTCTGGATTTCTTTATGACGTAGTTGTAATGCTCCTTAAATGTTAACTTTTTATCAATGTATATTCCAAGATCCTTTATACAATCCTTCCTTTCCAAGATATGATTATTAATTTGGTAATCAAAGTTGATTTGGAGTTTCTTAGTCGTGAAAGATACGACACAACATTTGTCCTCATTTAAAGAAAAGAGATTGTCATTGCTCCATTGTGATATAGTATTGAGATCATTTTGAAGATCCAAACAATCTTTTTTATCACTGACGGTTTTGAAAATCTTCAAATCATCAGCGTAAAGTAAGCATTTATTATTTATTACTTTTATGAGATCTTTGACGAATATAATGAAAAATAGTGGCCCTAAATGAGAGCCTTGAGGAACACCTGATGTAATCCGCACTGCTGATGACATGAAACCCTTCAATGTAACTATTTGGGAGCGTTTGGACAAATATGATTTTATCCAACGTAGCAGATCGCCGTGTATCCCAAAAGAAGCGAGTTTATGGCACAATAAATTGTGATTTATTCTATCGAATGCCTTGGAAAAATCCGTGTAAACTGAGTCGACTTGCTGAGTCATAGTAAAAGCGCTACATACATAGTTCTTAAATACTAATAGATTACTGATCGTTGATCGATTCCTTACAAAATCGTGTTGTTCTTCACCTATCGCTATCTTAACGTGGTTGTAGATGGTATCGTATATTAGTTTTTCAAAAATTTTTGCTACACACGATAATATGCTTATAGGACGATAACTCTCACATTTTGTACTATCGCCTGACTTAAAAATGGGAACTATATGCGCGATTTTCCATTTTTTGGGAAAAGTGCCTGATAGGAGTGATTTATTAAATAAAATTACAAGCGGACTGGACAACTCATCCATAAATGTTTTTACAAACAAAGGAGGTAATCCATCAGGACCTGCACCTTTTTTGGAATCTAGTTGCCGGATTTTGCAAATAATATCGTTACGACTGATGTGCACGGTATGCAAAGAAGAATTATAATTTCTTTGTAATAATGAGGGAATGCTAATCGGAAACATGTTCTGATATACAGAACCGAAAAAGTCTGAAAATAATTCGCATATGTCGTGCCCATTGACTGCATTTTGGGAATTATAAGTCATATTTGAAGGCATACTATTGACGGATTTTTTGTTATTAATAAACTTATAAAACAACTGAGGGTTTCGAGATAAAGATTCTTCGGTTTTATATATGTCATTTTTATAGCATTGACTAATCAACCTTTTACTTCTAGATCTTAGCGTACTAAAACTATCGTAATCTCTAGGATTCGCATATTTTTTAAAGAGGGTCTGAAATTTTTGTTTTTCCTGCAAGCATTTGATTAGAGAAGGACTGTACCAGGATAGGGCTTTCGATTACTTTTAAGAGGTGTATAACGAGATATTATTTTATAAAGTATATCATAAAAAAGATCAACTGCATCGTCAACCGCAAGGCCATCCAATAATTCATTCCATTCTAAATTACCTAGTTCCTTCTTGATATTTTCTGTATCGCATTTGAAATAGTTAAAATATTTACATTTGTTATTCTTTAAGTCCTTCTCAATTACATTTTGTTTTATGGTGATTAATATGGGAGGATGATGCATATCAATATGAACTAGTGGCTCGGGCGATGAGATATTGTGAATCAAATTGGATGAAGTATTAGACAGTATTAAATCTAGCAACCGCATATTCTTATTTAGAATATTATTAAATTGGAAAAGTTTACACGTTGCCATTATATCAGAAAGCAATATAGATTTAGAATCTTGAGGATTAGAAGGGGCCATTACAAGATTATGTGCATTAGTCGACCATGTTAAATTAGGAGTGTTAAAGTCTCCAATTAATAAAAAGTAATTGTTTTCATTTGCACTATATTGCTCTATGATTTTGGTACAGTTATCATAAAATTCACTTAAAGAAGCTGCACTTAAGTATGGTGGCAGATAACAAATACATAAGTGTACCTTAAGCAGTATATTATTACTTTTAATTTCAATAGTTACCCACAGATCCTCAAAACAGCTCTCCCACGATAATTGTCTAGTAGCAATTATATGTTTCTTTAGAGCGACTAAAACGCCACCACCCCTTTTTTTAAAGCTATTTGTACTACAACGGTCTCTGCGGTGAACTATATCTTTCATCAAACATTTCTTGCGAAAAAACCCCAGCATCGATATTAGTCTCCGTAATACAGATAACATCATAATCAGAATTTAGTATATTTAAATAAAGATCTTTAGTTTTATATCTCAAACCATTTACATTTTGATAATAAACTTCCATATTTATAAAATAATGCACAATGTCTTAAAAAGAAACTACAAAAATATATCATAAAAATGATCCAGGCTACTCATGTTTCTAATCAAAATAGCTGGGCTGCCTTCATTTTTTCTTACGTAAATGTTTCCATTTCTTACCCAGAAGTAAGTTATAACTACATAGGTCAACTAAATTACCTGTAGCTTCAATATGTTCCTTAATTTGATTCTGAGAAGATTCATATTTTTTACTTATTGAATGCAATGCAGAAGTTAATTGAGAGATTTCCTCATGCATTTCTTGGTGGTAGACCATAACATCCGGTCGCCGGCAAAGTTACCACCCATCGGGCAGAGTCGTGCCGCAAAGCGACCTAGTCGTGTTCCGGCACGTTGCTCGATGAAGCCGTTTATGGGAAATAGGTCTGAACAGTTGCGGTGCGTTGGCGAACCGGTTTGACGTCGGGTTGGTGTTTGTTTTGTCCGGTGTCTAGTCGAGGAGGGTAGCGGGATCCAAAGCGACGGCTTTCCGCTGGCCGCCCGCAGATAGTTGGGGGCCCAATTAGTGGGTTAGCCACCCACGAAAGGCTGCCCCGCCAGCTGCGAAAAATCCCAGGGTGGCTCCATCGTGCTGGTTGGCGACCAGTCGAGGAGGCCCGATGGCGATCCCTGGGGGGGTTCGGGCGTCCCCGCAGTCTCCAGACTAGCCTCCCAGTGGCAAGACATCACCAATTTCGACGTCGGGTTCGATATGTACCGCCTCGTTCAACTGCCATTTCCCATCCCTATTCACTTTTATATTTATTTTTTTTTATGAAAAAGTTTAAAAAAGGGAACAAGTTAAAGCAGCGGTTGCACTCCTCCTCATATAAAGTGCACCTCACTAATATAAGGGGTTTGCACTCAAATCTTTTAGCTGTCCACCACCACCTGGAGACAGAGCAGCCGCACTTGCTCTTTTTGACGGAGACGCAGATACAATGTCCTTTGAGCGCTGCATACTTGGATTATCCCGGTTACTCGTTAGAGCACAACTTTCGCTCACGGGCCGGAGTCAGTGTATATGCGCGGAACGACCTCTGTATTCAGCGTCTCCGTCACCTTGAAGACCCCACTTTATCTTCCCTATGGGTTTTAGTAGACACAGGAAACGAAAAAATCCTGTATTCCTGTATCTACCATTCGCACAGCGGTGACCAGGAGACAACTCGTTTGTCTCGACCAGGAGACAACAGGTCTGCTTCTCTTCTTTGGATCCGTTGAGTTGCGCGGATGCTATAACCGATGTGGTGCATCAGGTCAATGGAGTATTTTATTCCTTTTGCTGACGTACCCATCGGTGGCAAAGCTCGCCCATGGTTTAATGCCAAATGTCGTCATGCACATGACCGGAAACATTCGGCATACCTCATTTGGGCTGATGCTCGAAATCGCAAAATTCCGGATGTAAGTACAAAGAAGAGAGCCTTTAACCATGCTGCCAAGTCCTACAAAAAGGCATTGCGGAAGGCTCGTCTCGATCGAATCGCTCTCGAGAATGGCGAAAAGTTCTCTGTCAGACCAAGTGGCAGTCGAGCTTTCTGGTCTCTTGCGAAAGCGATCGAGTCGAATTTCTGCCAACTATCACTGCCTGCTCTGCTGAAGCCGGATGGATCCCTGGCCCACACAGCAACAGAGAAAGCAAATGTATTTGCTTCTCTGTTTGCTGATAATTCGCATCTAGACACTGGCAATGCGGCTAACCTTTCCATTTGAGTCGTAAAAGTTTTGGTTTGAAAATGGTATCATTTGAAAGGGGTTGGTCTCCCCTTTCTTTTAATACTATTCCCAGCCCTAAAAAAATGCGTAGTTTCTTTTTTATATGTTTTTTTGTGTGAAATAAACTTACCGTGTTTTCACCAATATTAGCACAAAAACACAATATTTAACACAAGAACACAAGAACACTTCACATCTATGCAATATGTTTATCAATTATTTATATGATATTATCAATTTTTTATTTTAATTTAACAAGAAAACACAATTCGTAACAACTTTGTTGTTTTAGATTCCCTAATGTTAAATGGCGACAACTTGAAATATGACGTTTGTGATTTAAAATGCTTTTTGAAATAATTAATATTTATATTACAAAAAAAGGCAGCCGTGCCGACCCTGTCAATTACAGACCGATTTCAATCACCTCCATACTCTGCAAGATTATGGAGCGTGTATTGAACTCGCGGCTTCTAGCTTACGTAGAAGGTAACGATCTCCTCAGTGACCGACAGTACGGATTTCGCCGAAATAGGTCCACTGGGGACCTCCTAGCGTACGCTACACACATTTTAGGCGAAGCCATCGAGAGGAACGGAGAAGCGGTCGCCGTCTCTCTGGACGTCTCGAAGGCTTTTGACAGGGTCTGGCATGTGAGCCTTTTAAGCAAGCTTTCAGCGTACGGTATATCTCCTGGTATGATTGGCTGGATAACGGACTTTTTGAGCCAGAGATCTCTCCGTGTTGTTGTCGACGGGTGTTCTTCGGAACCCTTGACAATAAATGCCGGAGTACCTCAGGGGTCCGTTCTTTCTGCAACTCTTTTTGTGCTGCACATTAACGATCTGCTGAAGCCCGGTATCTATGGGTATACAGACGACAGCACAGTTGTAGAAAGATATCTGCCAAGTTCTCGGGCTAGTAGAGATGAAGTACAATCTGAAAGAGAAGCCATGGTGCAACGTTTGAATGACAAACTTCAGGCAGTCTCCGCATGGGGCAATGCCAATCTTGTCAAATTCAACGCCACCAAAACGCAGACGTGTTTGTTCACCGCCAAAAGGACCCCTTCACCTTGGCTCCTACTTTCCAGAATGTATCCTTGGAATACAGTGACTGGCTTCAGTTGTTAGGCTTAGAGATCTCCTCGAACCTCAACTTTGGTCGGTACATTGAGTCCAGAGCAAGAGCAGCTGCAGGAAAGCTTGCCGTACTTGCGAAGGTGCGACAGTACTTTACACCGGGACAGCTTCTTGTATTATACAAAGCACAGATCCGGTCGTGTGTACTGTGGCCACATATTTGCTGTTGCCGCAAAGACTCATCTTGCGGTTCTGGACTCAATTAAGAGGCGAGCAAAGAGGCTTATTGGCGACCCTAAATTGGTTGACGCCAAACTCCACAGCCTTGAACACAGGCGTAGAATTGCTAGCCTCTCAGTATTCTATAGGATACATTTTGGTGAGTGTGCGCAGGAATTGCACGACCTAATTCCCCCATCCCCGTTCCTTTGCCGGACGTCCCGACGCACGGCGGGTATCCATCCCTACGTTGTGGACACTCCACCTGTCCGAACGAAGCGCTATGCTTCATCTTTTTTAGTGCGTACAGCGAAGGACTGGAACAATCTGCCTGCGTCGGTATTTCCGGCAAAATATAATGTGGGTGTCTTCAAGAGGAGAGTGAATAGGCTGCTAGGTTAATGCGCTTTACCACTTAAGACTACATTTCACTTTCCATCAGGTGGAATGTAGTCAAGCATTAACCTAGTTTTGTATAAAAAAAAAAAAAAAAAAGTTGCAATAAGTTATAAGTAAAGTACCCATTTAGGCCTCACTTCTTTTATCGTTAAAGTCAACAACCAAGGCATATATTTTAAAATTGATCTTGATAGGCATTTCGAATTTATAATTTTTATGGGACTTATAATTCATTTTATTTCTAAAAGTATAAAGGAACTGTCTACCCATGTGCTCAAACCATAAATTGCAACTTGTTTACCTATATAAGCGATAAAAATTGCAGTCTACACTGGTTGGATCATTGTTTAACAACGCAACATGCTCAACAGACTGTTGATAAGGTAAGCATAGGTCGTAAATATAGTGATTTTTGGTTGATCGAAATGTGTGGAACTTGGATCATTGACTCATCTGCAGGGCTGTTGTTATAATGTACCTATAAGTCAAGATTTATAAATTTCATTTAAAAAGAGCAACTGTTGAGTTTCTGGCCAGCTTTTCGTTTGTTTCGTTTCGTTCTGAATAGCATTTTAAGCTGGCTTACTCACAGACAGACTGTACTGACCAATTTAATGTAATTCACGATTCAAAAGAGCGTGTAAATCCCTACTCGAATAAAGATAATTTAAATTTGAATTTGAATTAACTAAATAGTCATAATAAGAGAGAAAAAATCGAGTCATTTGATTGTACTTTTACTTAAATCATCGCAAAAACGCATCGGGAAATTCCTCGTCAAGTATGCCACGCGCCTCAAAATCGCTTGTGGGCAGCGGGCTACAATCGTTGGAAGAAGTAAAACAAAAGTTTTTTCCGAAATAAGTACCTACACTCAAAAATTTTTCCACTAGGATTTTGAATAAAAATTTTGTCGTTAAATTTTCACTTTATGGCTTTATTACTTAGAAATAAAATACCAATTCCTAAACTACTCTCTACAAAATTTAACAGAATTATTTTTTAATTTGTTAATTGATTTATAAATATCGCAGCTTTGTAGTTTTACTAAAAATAAAATTATAGGTACTTTCAGCTTTTATGAGAGTTAAGAAAAAAATATTAACAATTATTGAAATAAATGTGGGTTAATCAAAAAGGCAAGTAAAAAATGGAACTATAGCATGGAACATACTTCGTGGGATGTGTTATCTGGCTAACTTTATATTTATATACTTTATATTTATTTTTTAGTATTGTCATCTTTTGAATTGAACTTGTGTGGGGTTGAATAAAACGGGTTAATATCACTCTAGGAGATCAGCGTGAGGTAAATATCATAAATACGTTCTAATTAGTGAAGAGAAATCGAAATATCCAAACTCCACTTTTCCTTTCTGTGTTTTCTTAGTTATTGGATGTCTGTGTATTTTTTATTAAACTTGTGTTCTTTTATTAATATGGATATGAATATTGAACTTTCAAATTGTAATTATGTCAAGAATAATTGGAGAAACAGTCAATTCAGTATGCAGATACAGTCGTTGTTACACTTTTTATTAGATTACAAAAACATCTCTTAAGAAAATATTTGCTCTAAATAGCTAGTTTAAAATATCTTTCATTTTAATTTAGGAGGTATATGGCATATCACCTTATAAATACTACTCATCATAACATAGTTAATAGCCGTAGGCAGGTCCACAACTAAATACGTGGAAATAACATTTATTTGAACTGGTATCTATTAAATATTATACTGACATATATGATATATTATATAATTCAAATTCAAATTCAAATTCAAAATATCTTTATTCAAGTAGGCATTTACACGCACTTTTGAATCGTCAATTACATTAAATTGGTCAGTATAGTCAGTCTGTGAGTAAGCTATCACCAGCTCGGAATGCTGTTCTGCTGAGAAGAGCTGGCCAGAAACTCAACAGTTGCTCTTTTTAAATAAAATTTAACAATGTTTGACTTATAAATTAAATATATTATATTATAACATCAACCCTGCAAATGAGTCAATGAGCCAAGTTCCACACATTTCGAATGTAAAGATTATAGGTATTTTTCTGAAGTAGCAATAGAAACGTAATTAAATAATATATATTATACTTTTTTCCTTTCGTGCTTACCACGTTTTATTTAATTGCTTCATTTAAGTTTATATTTATATATAAAAACGTCTCAAAAAAAAACTATCCCTGAGACCTAACAAAAAATGGTTAAAATGTACTAATATGTCTAAATAATGTCAATAAACAAAACCTAAGAATTGGATTTCGCTCTCGGTCGGTAATGATTTCAGATTTCAATTTAAATTTAATGTTTTGTTTGCTGAGGGCATGAGTTATATTATTTAATTTGGTATTATTTATCTAAAGTATGTTTTTTTTCGTTTAAAAGTAACTGTGTATTTTGATATATATATTTTGTTTTATTTAAAGTATTAAAAAAATCTTGTTATATGAAGTAAATTAATTATTAAGATAATATATTATGTTAAGGATTAAGGTAAACCCAAATACTTTTGAGGTGAGTGTCTAAAAGGTGTGTGACTGTCATATAATTTTTAAATAATTATTATGACGCCACATCTTTGACTAGGATGACTTCATCTTAGTTATTAACATACTTCAATTCTCATTATGAAGTGTAAGAACTTAAATATATTATATGATCTCCACTAAATAGTGAAAATCATCCTTAGGGTCTAACCATAATCATAGAAAATATCGATTTTTTATGATAGGCATACCTACTGAGGTCTATTTTTGATTCAATATGATGAAACAATTTGCAATTCAGTTCCGTTTCTCAACTGAGGTGCCCTCAGAACGCCGTTCCCCATGGGGGCCCGTCTGGCCCCTCTTTTCAAAGGTGGGTCTCCTGACCCACACGCTCTCCCCGTGGTTTTTTAAAAGCCAACAGGGCTAACAGCATAAACATGAACAAAAAATAATTAAGTTCCAAATGTTAAAAAGTTATTTGGTAAACGTCGTCTCCGTGCCTACACCAAAAATGTTTTTTTTTTGTAAATTCCAAATATATTCATTTTTATGATTTATAACCAAGATGATGAAACACGAAATAAAACGTTCGATATTTTATATGTGTATCCAGAGGTACACAATTGAGGGATGAGGACTGGGATGAGGATGTGACGGTTTTCGACCTTTCACAAGTATCTTAATAAAATAACATATACCTAAGTTATTGCATGCGATGAATCTTACAAAAGAAACAATTGTTAAATTGTGTTAAAACTATATTTTTAAATAAGCTTAACCTATACAATCGATTTTTGTGAATTTTTGTAATTCTATTCGGAACGTAATCAGCAACTTGTGTTTTCATTTATTATTGCATTATATTTGACACTCTCATTAACATTTTGAGATAAAATATAACTTCCATAATTACAAAAAACGTTTCTCATACCAACTCAAACTATAGTGTTATTGTATTTTCAATCAAAAGCTGTTATAATGGTCAAGTGACTATTATAACTCCGAAATTCAAAGGAAATGCAAAATTTCTCTGTAAACTTATTCATCAAATTTCAATTGTTTAAATAAATTATTTAAAATATCCATATTCTCTCTTTCAGTGTTTTTCTCTCTTCTAGTATAGATTAATTTAATTAATTTATTTGAAACTGTTAGCCATTATAGATCAAAGAATGACAGTTGATTATGTATAAGGTACAGTTATGAAGGTTGTTTCTCACTCCTAAAAACAATTTGAAGTGTCTTTATTAAAAGAATTTGTAGAATAATGAAACAATAATACATAGTCAAAGATATAACTTGCCATAATTAATGGTCCAAGTGTATGCTATAAATAGATCTAAATATGCTGTGTAATTAAGATATCAAATATGACGGGAGTGATTCAAGTGACCATTAATTATAAAATTCAATTATTTTTTCTCTTGATTATTAAGTACCTTATCTTAATTCATTTTTTTAATTTGATTTTTTTACGTTTATCGGTAAATAAATATTATTTTATGATATGTCGTCAACTATTTAAGAAATTTTCATAAAAAAAATATTTTAGTTAGAGTTAATGGCTTTTGTGGCACTTTTCTTCATTGTTAGGTGTTCTTCAATATTCAGTATACCTACCTTCTTATTCTTATTCCTTTTAATAAGAATTAAATTAGCATTATTACAAATAAATAAGCAGAATTCATCTTACGAAGCTATTCAATCAAATAGACAAAAACAAACACAGTACATTGTAAATATCGACCTATTTTAATAAGACTCTTATTTTTAGAAACGTAAAACATTGACGAAAGGGGTACTTAATATATGACTTACTTATATTTGAGTTATGTTTTGTAAAAATATTAATAAATATTTGTACCAAATTTTTTATGTTTTTTCCACTAAATTGTTGTTCTTGTTTTATACTTACCTATTTACATGTACACATGAAAGTGTTATAAATAAATAAATAATTAGAAAGTCATATATTCTATTTCGTTCAACAATAATATTTTATCCGAATAATATATTTAAGAACCCAAAAAACAGGGTGCAAGCTCTTAAAAACCCCTAACACGCATTATTTTTGGGTTCATTACATTTTATAGAGATTGAATATCACGATATGATCAAGATCAAGCTTTTATAATGATTAACGAGGGTTTTGAAATACCTTATAATTTTCTCACAATAGAGCTAAAATTAAACGTCTTCAGTAGACATCGTTCATTAAACATATTATGAACATTCAATATGATATGAATTAACTAAGATGTAACATTTATAAATAAGTTTAACTTATTAGGCAGTTCTATTTATTGAATGGTTTGATCAAACTCCAATAAACATCTTTTTAAAAACTAACTTTGGTGAATAGTAATAATATTTAGACGTATTACATGTTTTTCTCTATTGCTTTTATGAGTACATATCGAATCTATTATATGAAAATATAAATGTAATTTTTTATATAAAAATAATAATAATTTTATATTTATATTGGATAAACGTAAAACATGTTAATGGATAATTTCATACATTAATTTCGACTTTACATTGGGTGGCATCTTTTCATTTTCATTTTCATTTTCTATTCTGTATTTGAATTTTGGGGTGTAAAGCTTATTCTAGTCTACATCTATATAATATAATATGTCCGTATATATCATGAAAAACTTATCAGTACGGATAACGACACGGTAGCTCAATGGGCGGAGGGACGGAATGCTTTCCCATAAGTTTCAAATTCGAGTGCTGTCCGTGTCGGTAACGTTTTCAGTTTATTCTTATTTAAAATGAATGTAATTATGTAGTTTTTCAATTGTTTATAAACCAAATAAAAACTAAATTTTTATGAAAATATAATATGGTTTCTATTATATTACAAATTTTATATCAACGTATTTTGTGAATTTTATTAGAAAGATATATAAGTAAGTATTTGCCGTTAAAGGACGATATATCTATCAAAGTCAAAGTTATTCTCTGAAACTAAAGTTCCAGTAGCTTTCTTAGTTTATATACAAAAGAAAAGAGTTGTATACTTATTCAATGTTATGTATTTAGACAAAAGTAAAATAAGAAAATGTATACAAAATATATCTACTACGTAGTGTGAAAGCCCTGAATAGTAGGATAGGCCTCCGAGGCCGGAGGGATACATGCCTCAGTTTCAGATGGTGTCAGAGGTTGATAATAATCGAAAGAGAAGTGACATTAAACTTTGAAGTAGTATTGTTAAATAGTTTTTTATTTATTTTGAAAATTGCAACAATAAACAGAATTTTTAAACTGTAGAAGTAAAATTCTAATTCTAGTTTATAGTTACTGTTAGTAATAACCTTTTTAGTTATTTACAAATAATAACTAAGACCTTTAAGGGTGGTTTTTTACAGTTCTGAAATATTTATTAAATCTTAACCAGCTTTTTCATGTAGGTAATTACAGATTTATAATTAATATCACTTTGTTAGTCGAATGATATAGAACGAGGAAATTAAACAAGGTTTTGAAAATATTATATTAAATATTAGTATTACAAATTGCGTACTCAAATAAGTTTGAAGTTAAAATTGTTTTAAAAGTACATAATAAACAATTTTCAAATAGTTACGATGCTTTTACCAAAGCAAAACACAATATTGACCGCTTATAAAGAACGTAAATTCAGCAGTGTTACATCATGTTGAGTGCAATTTATAAATAACAATGCAGTAACGATAGGAGAAAAAAATGAGTCAAAGTTTGTAAGTTTAAATTTAGTAGTTTTATTGATTTTTTATATTTATATTTCTTTCTACATTTTAATGTAATACATAATACTTAAACAACTAAAAGAGATACAGATAAACAGACAAAATATCAAAAATATTAGAAATGGATTCTGTTAATATATATATATATATATATATATATATATATATATATATATATATATATATATATATATATATATATATATATATATATTTTCGATATACAGAGATTACTCCTCAAGAGATTTATTATATGTATTGAATAAGATTTGCATGGTACCTATTACGTGATTGATATAACTTTTTGATTTCTTAGCTGAACTAAATGAAGTAAACACTGAATGTTAAATAAAGACAGTGACAATATATTCCTGAAAATTGCATTAAAAACGCTTAAACTGTTTCCGAGATTAGCGTGCACAAACATACAGACAAAAAGACAAAAATGAATAACCATTGTTCTGGGTTATTTTGTCCCCAATGATACAAAAATCGAGCAGTGGCAATTTTATTATATGTATAGATCACGCAAAATTATTTTAAGTGATTGTTAATTTTTTTTATGATTCAAGCTCGATACAATGTCAATGTACTAACAAATGATCGTTTTCATGTTTCAATTAAAACACATTGTTCTTAATAGAAGCCTCTATCATATAAGTGTGATGTGACCTTAATAACGGAGTGCTATAATAATCAGTTTAGTTTGTGTATAAAAATACTTACACGAACCATCCTGATAGAGAAATGTAATTTTGAAATTAATAGATATATGTAATATCAAATAATTATTCCAGCTCTAAAAAATGTTTCCATACTAAATTTATAATATAAAATATTAGCTGTTAGCAGCATTTTTTTAGCAATAGCAACAATTTTCTAGCAATTAACATATATGAAAAAAAAATCTTCCATTTATATATACTGTCACTGTAGTATTTTGTAATGATCGAGAATAACATTAATTGTTTGTTGATCAATCATTATATTTCATAAGTTTTGCGTAAAGGAACAGTAAAAAAATATATTGATGAATAATGATATTATACATTGCTAATATATATATATATATATATATATATATATTATAATTGCTTAGTAATAATATTATAAATTGCTATAAATGGCACAATATCGGAGTTATGTGAATTGCTAGTAGTATTAAAAAAATAATTTCATTCATACCAATATATTGCGAATAATCAAAACCAATTTATATTCTTCATAAAATTTTAAATGCTATATTTTTACAATACGAATTTAAGAATCAAAAAGAGCATACAATTTGATTAATTTGACCAAAAAGTAGATAGCTGGTCACAAAGTATAATTATCCTTAGCTTCATTATTATCATATATGGTTTTAATGCGTAAAAAAAATCTTGATTCTTATTGAAGTTTACTAACAGTTGGAGGACTGAACTAGTGACCTCGTTACGTTTTTGGTGCGCAACCTATTGTGCGCAATTGTCTAATTTGGATGTCAGTGTCTTATTGCTATAAATATCAGTAATTAATAATGTTATTGTAAAGTTATAATCTTTATCATTATATTTTGTTAAAGTGAAATGCCAGTATTTTGGAATAAGCTATGGCAGAAAGAGGTGTAGATAATATTGCCGGAATATTTAACAAACACTTCCCTTTCATAAGGTATCAATCTTTTTTCACTTAAATAAGCTTTTTTTGCATCTATTTAGACAATGGTACCTAAGAAGTAAACTCCAGTCGTGCGTCGGAGCTGAACCACACAATATTTTTTTTTATTCAAATAATTTATTTACCTCTCAAATTAAAATATTGCAAAATTATGTAACTCTAATCGTTTGCATAAAACACGTTTTTCTAGAAAGAATATATGTTTGTTATATTTTATAATTATATTTTGTTACATCTTTCTTACTTTGATTATCATATTAATTTTGATATTGAATCCTTTACAACTCTTGCTATTAAAAAAACCTGCCCTCCCTACTCTACCCTTAATATATCGTACATTAAAGTATATTGTGTATATCTGTATTAAAACAACTGTTTCATTTTGTATATATAACTGAATGATGTATATTGAAACACTACACTCTAGTGGTTTCAGTCATATGTTATTAAGTACAATCAGGGAACACAATGAAATAAATAACAGTAAGACAATAATGAAAGTTATAAAAGTGAATTACGTTGACGTTGACGTTGACGTTGGCATTTAATATCATATGTGGCATGAGGACGTAACGATTCATTTCATTATTTTCCAACATATTTAAAATGTATGTCAAATATGTTGTAAAACGTATGTATAAGATAAAATGATATAACACCATTCAATTTAACCAAGACGTATAGACCACAATGTTATGTCAAGAGAACAGATTCGATTACTAGATACGTAGCAGACACATATGGTGTTGTGATTTGGCTGACTTCCAGATAAGCTTCTGATAAAGGCAATGTACTGTTAGTGCCGAGACAATTTGTAACCTAGACCAATTAGACTGAAATATACTTTTAAATAAAATAAACTAATTTAACATTCATTTATGTATTTAAATTCAAATAACTAAAGCAAACCTGAAACATTATAAACAATTCGACATTATTTTTAAAATATTGATGTAATACACAAAAAAATATATAAAATATTCAAGAAAATAATAAAACTTTCCTTTTTTTAGTGCTAGAAATGAAGGCCCAGAATTTTTCAATTATAGGCCCTACTATAGATTATGTAGAAATTTAAATATAAAAACGATGTTATATATTATAATTAGTCTAGCCATTAATTCTGTTACTGTCTGTTACAATAAATATGAAAAAAATATTATTTTGAATATCGAAAATTAGCTTCTAGGATAAAAAAAAACTTCTTTCCCGCCCTTATTATATATTTTTTTCTTTGGAAATTATTTGTTTTGAAAATGAAGTGGGCCACTAAAGAGAATAGGATTACAGTAATTGCACTTCACAAAGTAGGTAAGGAGAGAGCCGACATTTTGATACATTGAAAAAGCTAGGGATTGGCCGAATGTTTGTGTATCATACCATCCAAAGGTACTGAAACCATTTCTATTGATGACCGTGAAAAATCTTCTATTGGCCAAAGTTCAGCGAGGCCATCATCCAGCATACGTCATGGTTTGGTAGGGTGTCTCCTTATCAATACAGACCAACGGATTACAAAATGGAATTTTGTAATCCGTTGGTTTGTACTGTAAAAACTGTCTTGTATAAACTGTGGTCTGTTCTGGAAGACATGGCCTGCTCTAAGTCTCATACAAATATTGAGTCACTCAAGAAATTTTTGGAGGCAGCAGTGGAAACTTGCTGAGAATCTATTGCAATAAATTGGTTAACAAGTGTCAATTTTATGACTTATTGTGTCATACTCATTTGAGAGCAGAAGCTCTGTAGGTGTGACTGTTGGTCATGCTATCTTTGAGTTCCTCATCTAGCTTTATAGCTGTGTTAAATTTGTCTTCGTTATTAAATTATTTGAAATGTCGTAATTACTTTGAATTACTATTATTTTAATAATTCCCGACCAAAAAAAAAGGGTTGTTATAAGTTTACAGTGTGTATTAGTCTGTACAAACTTAAACAAGAAAAAATCAATACGCTCGCAGGTTTATTTTGTGCAATATAGAAATTAGTAACATAACTTTAAAAAGCAGAAAATAGGTAGGTATTTAGTATAATATGTACGTATAGGTTATTGTTGATAATATGACATATCAATGCTCCAGACGTTTCGATTAATTTTAAGCTCCTTTTGCATTGCAGAAACAGGCAGAAACAGGCTTTGTTAGGATACAGATTTCAGAACGGTTTGTTGAAATCCATAGCTCACAAAAAGATTGAACGTTGCAGTTGTAGGGCGAGTAGTTTTGAAGAATTGTACAGCCTTGTTTCGGAAAAGTCCACCCTCTAACCTACCTATATGTTTTTACGTCGTTTCCTAAAGTAATACTAATAAAGATTAAGTACATTAATATTGTTACATTGTTGTTAAACTTAACTATTTTCATATTTGACTCCTTTTTTTGATTTTGCACAATTCTATTTCTTATGTATATTTTTTTCTGGCGTGTAAGGATTAATTATTTATTATTATTTTTTTATGTCTGTCTATGCTGTTAGCCCTGTTGGCTATTACAGCGTCACCGGGGGAGTGTAAGGATTAATAAAACTATTAAAGTTATTTTTTTAATAATTTAATTTCATATACAGGGTTATTTGTAATTAGTTGAGCACCTTTTGCAGGCAGCCCCTCTACATCAATCCTAACAACATTTGTTCTACGACTTTTTAAAATTAATAGTTTTAAAAATTTAGTTTTTCCCATACAAAATTTATTTATTGCCTCTGAACGTGCATTAAACTTGAGCAAAGAGAGGCCACGCAACTTGTCAAAATATGTGCCAAGGCCACGTGCATCGGGGCGCGGGGTGGCGGGGTGACGCAGCGGCGGCTATGCACATTAGAACTTGATCATTTTCTAAGGTGTAATAAAAAATAGCATCGTTTTCCACTTTTATTTATTAAAATATTTTCTACAATAATCGAAACACATATTGTCTAACTGTTTAAGAATCTAATGAAAAAACAAAATCTCCAATAGAAGTTGTCCACAAGTTGAATGTCTCAATATTTTTATTTGTTTTATGAAATAAGGGCACTGTAACGAAACCAAATAAATATTATTTTTACAAAACAATAACTTCTCTTTAACTTACTTTATACATATCATATTATCTCGTTTGTTAATATTTATATCATGACAATAAAACAATAAGTTACTTACGAATTTCTTTAAGATGGCGCGTAACAGAAACACGTCATAATTTTCATTAATATTAATTAATTAAAACGTAAGAAGTGAATCGACTGTTTCTGACGTATAATATTCTCATAGAAGAAACACATAAGTACCATAAAAACAGACAAATGTACACAATCCACTTTAAAAATAATAACTTTAGGCTTCTTAACATGTTGGATCGTCACTATATCACAAATAAAACTATTCTTCACCATGGTTTCTGCTTTTTCGAGTTGTTGTTCGTTCTAGGTATAGCAAAACAGACCTTGTAAAGATCAGGACCCCAATGCTCCATTTCTCAGCCAAAACTCGTATTTCTTTTCATTCTTACTTCTTCTATTTCAGACAATCAATGTATTTTAAATATTATAAATTATATTTCATAATTTCTTCTTCATGTTATAATCTTGAATTTATTTATTAGTTTCAATAGCAAGTCCATAAAATCGTATTGTCCACTACATAATTACAATTCATTATTTAATTATAAAACTCTAATCCGATAATTTTATTTTTGGTTAATGTAAATTGTGTTTTGTAATCCACAAACTTGTCATTTTGATTATTTAGTATTTCCATAGCAACATGGTGTAAAAGAAATGAAGCTATACGAAAAAAGCTCGCGCGCGTTTAACAGTTTCTGACTTTCGCTAGCCTGCCGCGACCTATACTTTAGACGTTTACAAAATACAGAGTAATAAATAATCGAGGGAGCCAAAATTTTTTTTGTTCGTTTATTCTGAGTTATTTATCAAGATTTTTTAAAAGTCGTAGAACAAATGTTGTTGGGATTGATGTAGAGGGGCTGCCTGCAAAAGGTGCTCAACTAATTAAAAATAACCCTGTATATTGCAGCAATTGTATGACTTATATTTTTGTTTTGATTTGAACTTTGACCATTATATCGGTAGCTTCTTTAGAAGTGTGATCATTTCTGTAATGATTTGTAATTTATTTATGGTATTTGATAAGAGAAAAAAAAATAATATCATTCATCAAAATAAAATTATTTTGTATATTAAAGATTTGATGTATTTCAATAATTCAATAAAGAAATTGTACGTTTGATTTACTTTGAAAAGAAATAAATAATATTCATCAAGTGGTGATAATAAAAATATTTGTTAAATCATAAAATGATTCCAGATGTTCACAACATGTCGTTTAAAAGACTTAAACTCTAATAAAATAAGGTTGTAAGTGGCAAAGCTTATTTTTATATAAGTAGTTCAAACTTCTATAAATAACATTTCTTCTGCAAAGAAAATTTTACAGTTACGTTTAAATTTATACTTATCGTTAAGCTATAGAAACTTCTTTTAATAAATACTAAAACCACTCCTTAATTTGTCATCAAATAAACAATGAAATAAAACTTTTTTTAAGGATTTAACTAGCGTAAATTGGATTAAATTTTAAATTTACATTTTAAATCTAACCCTACGTTTCGTATGCTTTGCAGCAATAGTGTTCACGGTAAGACGAGATGGAGATCCTATCGATAAAGTTTTAAAACAAACCGCCGTTCTAATACAAAAATACAGTCTTAAATTAAATTTAGACAAAAAATCACTCGTACCATCATGTGCAAAACCACCAAAATTGTATGGGTTACCCAAAATACATAAACAGAATGTCCCACTACGTCCCATAGTCAGCCACATTGATACACCAACATATAAACTGGCTAAACATGTTGCAAGGATACTGACACCTCTCCGGGGACATACACATACTTATGTCAAAGATTCTTACCAGTTTGTTAATGATATTCAACAAGTGAAATTAAATGACAACGACATTATGGTTAGTTTCGATGTACAGTCACTATTTACCAGCCTTTCAGTGATTGACTGCATTGAAATTGTCGAGAGAAAACTGGAGGATAACAACATGCCTGTAGAATATGCAGAATTACTGAAGCATTGCTTAACATCTGGCTATTTGATGTGGAAGGATGAATTCTATGTACAAATTGATGGAGTTGCAATGGGTTCCCCGGTCTCCCCCGTTGTTGCCGATATCTACATGGAGTACTTTGAGGGGAGGGCCCTGTCCTCTGCCCCTGCTATACCGAACATCTTTAAACGGTACGTAGATGACACCTTCACAATACTACCTATGAATCAAACATCTGCTTTTCTAGAACACCTTAATTCCATTAACAACAAAATACAATTTACATGTGTGAACATAACATAGACAAGCCCAATCATTATATAAGATTTGATAAACCTAAAATCCTCGCTAAAGAACAACGTTACATTCCAAGAATGGTTCGTGACGCTATTGAAATTAAAAAACATCCTAATTTTGGCGATGGAATGGTTGGGGATTAACTAACACCTGGGACCCACTTTTGAAAAATATAATGTAATATAATATAAGCTTAGAAACCGTTGGAGGTAGATGACTAATTAACTGACTTACTGACAGACACCTCCATCTCGTCTTACCGTGAACAAGATTGCTGCAAAACATTCGAAATGTCGAGTTAGATTTAAAATGTAAATTTAAAATTTAATTCAATATACGCGAGTTAAATCCGTAAAAATAGTTTTATTTCAATGTGTAGTACTCGTGAAAACCTTAGAAAACATTATCAAATAAACAATACAATACAATATACGATGCAATAAATTACAATTATAGTTACACTGTTTTATATGTAGATTTAACAGAGTCTTTCTCTTTGATAAATATTGTCAATTCATTAAGTCGGACACAATACATATAGACAACTTTTCATTTATAAAACGAGGTATTTCTTTTGGACTTATAATATTTAAAAATAATCTAATTATATTTTAGTTTCAGTTCCATTCATACCGTTATTTGCAATGAAGGCTAGTAATCAGTAGTAATCAGTGCTAGCCAATTAATTTAATAATACTTTATCATAGTAACTGCTATTAAACTAATACATAATATAAATTCAAGAAATGTTTTTTTTTATTTACAATAAATATACGTAAATATATCGGATAATTGATAAGTTCTGAAAATTGCTTTCCTGCAGACTACTATAACAGGAAATTAAATTTATAAACACAAACTATATTCGAAGTTATACATTTTTAGGATCTTATAGTATCTTAAATTGATATGTATATACATTTTATCATCGTATTTTTCAAATATACAATTAACTCACATACCTATTAAAGATGATTTGAAGCTGTAACATTCAAAAATAGTAATAAAAACTTTTAATTAAGACTTGATTTTTATTATTTTTTATTTAACCTTGTTTATCTGTACTGCAAAGTTAGAAATGTTGGTTAGGGTTTTCGAAAGAAACCTAATAGATGTCACCACCGTCCCGATAAAGACGATCACATATAGAATACTTAATTCACCGAGACGGACAGCGATACGGTAGCTCAGTTGGCAGAGCGACGGGACGGTTTCCCAGTAGTCGCGGGTTCGAATCCCTGCCCGTATCGGTTTATTTTTCATTCTATATTTATATAAATTTAAATAAGCTTAACATGGCTATACATGTTTATAGATATTTTCAAACATTAATATGACAAGATTATTTTTCAAGGCGTTAGAAGTTATTTGTGCATCAAGAGTCACATTAAATAAATCTTCCTCATAAAGAAACTTTTCATTCATAAGAATTTTCAAATCTCCCAAAGCTTTTGCACTTGGAGCTTTATTCCATCGCATATCAGGAACTCCATTAAGATATAATATACATACATATATATTAACTATAATGAGCGGTTTAAGATTATCTTTTATTATATCATTCAGAATGATCATATCTGAAACAATGAGGATCGTTAAATATACCTCGTTACTGACTCGAGAGATTGTGCTAAAGCCATTGTAATAATCAAATAAACATTTCATTACTGAATGCTTCTTGTTCCTTTTAAGTATAGTTTTGAGATATTTAAAACCAATTTTCTCTCGCAAAGTAATGTTATCGAACTGTGTAACGCTTGTGTCATATTTTAGAGAATAAAATTTGCAAAGTTGTTTCTGAACATGTAGCTTATCCTGAAATTGATATTCTTTCCTCCGATCAAAAGCAGTTTATGTACGTTGCGATATCATAGAAGTATTATTTTGAAAGATAATACTTTAAAAATGTTATCAAAATAATAAATAATCAAAGCGAAATCTAAATATATTCCACATTAATTAATATTGACAAATATAAATAAAGTAGTTAAAATAAAAAAAGCGTTTGATGCAGCTTTTCACGCAAGTAAACTATTTAAAAAATACTTGTAAAATAAAGTAAACTAAATTATAAATTTTAATTTGTACTTTTAATTTTGATATATTCCTGACATATGTATATCATAATGGTTTTTGTCAATATGACCACCCTCATAGCTATAACGACGTCACTAGCCCAAAATTATTATTGTATCAATGTATATAGTCTTTTACAAAACGACATCATATATATTTGCAAATCAACAATGAGATATCAGGTGTTGGTTTCGGATGTATGAGTTCGATACTGAATTGAACTGTCTTGATACAATAATTTGATATAAATAGAAACTAAAATATAATAATAAAAGCGAGTTTTTTTATTTTAATATTTACCATATTAGGTAAAAACGTACGAAAAATAAATTTTAAAAAGATTAAAGATTTTTAAATAATGGATAATTGACTAAAATAAAATTGCAAAATTTGTATTCTGCAGACTAATACATCCAATCCCTTTTATCAAATGTAGATTTTTTCATGATACTTGTTTTGGAGAATGTAAGAAAATATGTCCACAACTTAAACTAAATGCTTATGTTTAACACACAACACAACTTAAACTAAATGATTTTGAATTTGTATAACATTATTCCCATGTAAAGATGGAGAATAATTTAAGCAGAAGGCCACAGTCTAACGTCAACGTTATGTTTAAACCTATATTGTATAAGCAATATAGGTTTAAGATAAGCAAAGCAACAAGATAACCATCTTGTTGCTAGAAACTAAATTATTCAGATGATATGCCCTCATATTATATCGTACTGAGAATTGTGTTATAGTCTTAACTTAAAAGAATATCCTGAGTAGTTTTTAGAGTCTAGATTGCTGTTTTTATTGTGAATATATTAAGTCATACTAGTAATTAAATTTCTACAATTGATTTAAAATAAAGCCGCCCGAGAACTGCGCCATATATCTTAATATTACTTCTGCGAATTGACAGTCCATTGATTCTAAACCTATTATGCGAAATTTCATGTGACACCTAAAAATAATTACTATCATAAAATCGTAATTTCTAATAGTAAAATACTGGAAATTCAATATTTTATATTTTATCACAAAAAAAACAATACATAGCTACAATAATTAATATAAATGAATTAGTAGTAAAAATGACCAAATTCTTATTTGTATTTTAATTATTTAATATTAAAAATAACTGTCCCTTCCATAACATTAACAAATTGCTTCTTGGTAAATTTTTACACGAATAAATTAAAGTATATTAGTATAACTATATTACTAGCTCAAAATATATCACTTAAATATAATATATATTAAAAAAAAATGTTTTTGTTCTAACTCTTAATGTAAAGATTATCTTGTTTTGCTTTTTTTAATTCTTGTCCTGAAAACGTTTTGTTGTCTTATTCTTTAATAGCAGCATAAGCTTAAAGATAAAGAAGCTTTAAAATTAATAGAAAACTTTACAAAAGAAAATGGAGATAGAACTTTTGAATGGTTGCTAGTGCTTCAACATACTATCTATAGTTGACAACGTGATCTTTTGTATTAGTAGCATTAGCTTAGTAAGTAATTAGTTTGCTTGCTTTCAATATTTTCTTTATTTATGTTTATCTTTTATATAAAACATGTATTACAAGGTATCTTGTCAGACGGGTAGATCATGTCTTTTTAGAGACCCCGTTTTAAGGTTAATGTCAAAAACGCGAGTATTTGCAATATATGGTTGTTATAAAAATATAAGAAATAGTAAAGTTTTGAATAATTCCAACGTTAATTAAAAACTGTAATAATATTAACTGTATATGTTCATTTAGTTCTTTCCAGTTATATAATGACGAGAAATAATTTATAAAAGATTACACACTAAAATATTTTTAATTTTTTCTTTTTTGTATATCTGTATATTTTTTGGGATAATGTCATCAGAAAATGTAGAATGTTTTAGTATAATTATAGAACAATATTTGATGTTTTAGAAACTAATATCTTATTATTATACTAATAATAATACGGGACAAATTACACACATTGATCTAACCCCTAAGTAAGCAAATTATTTGCTTGTGTTAAGGGTGTTAGACAACGATACAAATATATAGAAATACACATATAAATACTGAGAATATATTTAATAAACGACCAAATCCAGAAACACAGACATCTATGCTCACCACATAAATGCCTGTCTCCGCCGGGAATCGAACCCGAGCCCCATTCCGCCGTGACACGTTAGGCATCTGCGCTAACTACTCGACCAATAATGATAAGAAAACAATGTGAACTACACCTAATCTTGCCATAAATAATATTAACAAAGAAAAAAAAATCTTTTTGTGCAAATAACATTTATTATTTTTACATTGTGTTAATTACACAAATATAAAACAATTAAAATATAAAAAGATTATTCGAAGTGGTTTCCATTGGCTACATTAAAATCCTTTAAACCTTATCAATAGAAGCACGCGCTCTTTCCATGAGGAAATTCTTCACTAGCATTCGTATGGATTGTTTAACTCCAAATTACCATGGCGTTAAGAGCACCAAGTCCGAGACTTAAAAAATTTAAAAAATATTTATTTATTTATTTATAACTTACTTATAACTTCTCTTTAAGAATAAAATGTTACCAATAGCAAAGTTTTGAATATGATACTTTTTTTTAAAAGATTTATATAACACAAAACAAAGTATCTTATAATAACAAATAAAATAACAATAGCATAATTAATGCATGTTCCATAAAGTTGAATTAGTATGAAAAACCTTAGGTACTTGTGCAGACTACTCTAAGGAGTATTCAAAATACGGAAATATCATTTCTGTTCATAAGTTCTCAAATAACAATGATATTAAGAAGAATATTAATAACATTGTTAGTAGACGTATAAAAACTGTAATATATAATCAATTATGTACATAAATCATATATTTAACATTATTCATACATTTTGTTTTCGGATATAATGGTAACCGTAAATTGTAACAAAATATGGTAATAATTCATTTTTATTAATATTCGTATTATTCCGAGGAGTATATAAATTTACGAGCTTCCGCATCTATTAATATTATGTGTCTCTTATGTTCGTGTAAGTAGGAATGTTGATAATACATGTCTCTAATAAATAATGGATTACAAACTGTGATAATGTGTTTGTTACAGAATATGTTATATTGTATTAATAATGGTAATATAATTTTATATTAATTATCTTTATTGCTCTATTAATATAAATTCAAAATAGCGATAGATTAAAGGAGCGTAGCTTTTTCTCATTCTGTAAGAGGGAGTAGGAACAGTGAGGTAAATTTAGAAATTATGTTTTCGGTGCTTATACCCGTTACCTGACACAGCGCTGTATGTGTTGCTTTGTGTTACTTCAAGACAATCAACACTGTAAAAATGGAATAGTGTTAACAGACTGTGTGTTTGATTAAGATATTTATAGAATATAAGAAAATCGAATATTTACATATACACTACTTTAACATCTATAAATTTTAGATAAATCGCCTGCACTTTTATAGTCACTATCCCGATTTATTATTCCTGTTTCATATCTTTTCAAAAACTTTAAGTTTCAATTTGACACATGAATTTCACAGTTTTGAAAAACCAATAAAATTAATTGACTTTTAACCAAACAGAACATATTGTTTAAACTATTAAAAATGTACAGCGATAAAAGAACTCGTCTTGCACTCGGTAATGGTTCATTACATACGTTCACGTCGCATGTCTGCTTGTTTTTTACGAATGAAAACTTTTAATGAAAAATAAATAAATAAACTCTAAAAATTTCTAAAATAATATTATTACCAATATGTAGTTCTAGTTATATTCTTGAGACGAATGATTTTCCTAACACATTTATTGTTGTTGACTGTGACATTTTATTTATTCCTTTGTTGTCATTCTTTATTATATATTTTTGATGGTTTCAGAAAACTATATGTCTGATGAGAGCCGCAAAAATCGATGTAACGTACGTATTATAAATAACTATCGATTCAGTAACACACTTTATAAATATTACTTTAAGGACGAATATCGATTTGGTTTTCAAATTCCCACATAATACTCAACCCATGCAAACAGTTATTTTAGGCAATTCTCGCTAGTTAGTCTAGTAAAATTCTACGAATACGATTTATAGTTCAAAATAAACTTATCCGTTAGTTTGTTTTGCAAATATCACATCTGTAGTATCTTAAACTCGTTTATACTCACTTAAAGACCAATGATCCAAATAGTCTAGGTGTCATTATCCGTAATATTTTTGTTATATCTCCGAGCCAAAAGAATTTATTTACAAAGCGGGTTTCTTTCTCTTAATATCAAAATTTTTAAAATTAATGACATTTTTAACAATAAAGTTTTTTTAAAAAATTCGCATATTATCAAAAGATTAAATTATATATGTTTTAATGAAAGCAATAATTCAAACAAGAGAGAGATAGATTAGAACTGCGACTCTTACATTCTAACAAATGAAAGCACTAACAAATATGAGAAATGTGCCTTTTGTTGTGCCTAAAGATGTTATCGAGGATAGTGACTTCGAAGACTATTGCCCAACTTCGCGGATTGTGTAGATGTGAAAAGGCAGCGATACAAACTTTTAAGTTGATAAATGCTATTTCCGATCCGAAGATAAAAATACATTATGTTATATAAAATAAGTTAGTTACCAGTAAACAACGTAACATCGTTTTTCCTGTTTATAATATTATGTATAAAAGTATACCTATAGGTATAAGACATGTTAGGCAAACAAAGACAAGGCAAAGTTATTATTTCATGATAATATTGTATTTCTTTTATAAACTCTATTTTAATAATTATTTATTTAAATGAAATAAGGCTTTTAACAAAATAAATCGTTTTATTTATAAGATTTTTAATGTTTTAAATTCTACATGTAAAATATTTTTTCCAAGCCCCCCTTTATTTAAAGTTTTAGGACATAATAAAATATTTAAAAATATATAAATTATAATTTAAATGTAAGCTCTAGTTTCTAAATTTAGTTACAGTCTTTAAATTTTAGTTTATTGCAAAAACAAGGTTTTGTTATCAGTTGACTTTTAATAGACTAAAATTGCGGACACAGAGCTGAAGCGAATTTTAAAATTTAATAATACCCAGCAGCAAGTTGAAAATTAAGTAATTAATGAAGAAGTAACTAATTCATCTTATACTAGATAGGGTTAGTATGTAACGATTTCAACACCTTCGAGAAAGTTCTAAACAATTAGGGGTCCGTGGTGTCCGTGGTTCTACACAATTAGGTGGTTCGTTCGATAGGGATCCGTGGTGGTACTAAAATCTTAATTATTTTGTATGTTGGGAATTGTGACCGTGACTACACTACCTACGGTCTGTGTGTGCCTACACACACCGACCATTACATACATGAACAGTCGTACCACCATCTGGGCCACTTAGCAGCATCACATCGTCCTTTAATAAATAAAGTTTTACAACTATGCGACCCTAAATACGTGTATGACGAACTTAATCACGTCAGAAAGGTATTAAAAAGCAATGGATGCAATTGGCGTCACAGCCTAAGACTCGTAAATGGGAAAACTTACAATTCTGCAGTAGATAGGGTTCGAAACTTATCGGGCAAATTCTGATTAAATTATATGATTATAGCTGGGTAAATAAATAATTGATATTTAATATGTTTATCAAAATTTTTACACCTATTTTTAAAATTAATAATTAAGAATAAATACTTTGACAGATCAGTGTCAGTGTAATTTTAATAACCTTTAACTTACTTACCTTTTTTTGGACCTTTTTAAATATTTGTCTTTTTTTCTGTAAATATTATCCATCTCTCAGTAGCACTTATAGGTCTATTTAATTTTAGATAAGATCTTGTTTTATTTAGTACTAACTTGATCAACAAAAATGTTACATTTCTTTAGTTAACAAAATAACTTGTAAGATGAAAGTTTGTAAATACAAAACAGAATTATTGAGACACAAATATAGCTCACAAATTGATGATATCATGTTTTTAACGATGGACTTTGATCGATGTTGGTCCAGATAGTAACTTAATTACAAAGATCCAATTAAGTAGCAAATACCTGCGGATCCGGCAACACTCCACATCTTGTTTCAAGTATTTGATTTTCTTAGTTAAGTAAGTAGTAAGTAATTGTACTTAGCTCTTTCGGTACTTTTATTAAAAACAAAGTATATATATGCCTATATAAATATATTTTAATTTTTGTAATGTTTTTATCTAAAATGTATAATTAGCACTTAATATTTAAGCAGTATAAAAAAGCTACAACTGTGCCACAAAAACGTACAAACTTTATTTGAGCAAATAAATGAAGTTTAACTATAATTGTTGTAAGATGTTATTATAGTACAGGAGAATGTTACAAGTATTTTGATAAGGGATGCTCATTCACGTGTCACTATTTACGAAGTAATATTTAAGTGACAAGGGTGTTATTAAGCTACCTGTATTATAATGCAAATACTATTTTTTAACCCCCGACTAAAAAGAGGGGTGTTATAAGTTTCACCTGTGTATCTGTGTATCTGTCTGTGGCAAATATGGGGCCAACGCGAGGATGGATATGAATGCGGTTTTTTTTAATCGAAAGCTATGCTCGTCGAGATGGTTCTTATCCATGTTTGATTGAAATAGAAATAGTCGTCTTCAAGATATTGACCTTTTATTCGTGCGGGGTCTCCCCCGGTTCTTATGCAATAATTAGCTGTTCCCAGCGGCTTCGCCCGCGCTATATAGGAAAAAAAGCCTTGTTATGAAGGCCAATAGGTTTTTACACTTACTTACTGAGGTAAAGTACTTTATTAGGGATAGCTGTTGCCCGTGACTGCGTCCACGTAGACTGTAAAAATATATTTATATGGCTTATGATCGTAATCATAAAGAATCACAGGCAACAGCTAGTGATAATATAAATCCCTTCATCAGTGTTATTATTGATTATAAATAATTTTTAATCTAAATTTTTATATTTATTAATATTTGTATATATGAAACCTATCTATCTACCTACCCATATGAAAAAGTCTTGAATCATGTTACTTAATACATTATACATATATATTTCTCGTATTAAATATAGCCATTGTACATCTAAAAAAATAAACTTAAGCTAAAAGATTTTTTTAAAAATAGGTCCCGTAGCTTCGGAGCCTATTCAATTCAAACAAACAAATCTTTCTCTTTATAATATTAAGATAGAATAATAGAAATACTTAAACAATTGAAAATGTTGTGTGTCTGTACGTTAGTTTATTTTTATTCAGAAACTTTAAAAAGCAGAAAAAAAAATAATTAAAAATTTTAAAAACCCCCGATACAAAAAAACCTCTAAAAAGAATAAAAATAATATTATTATTGAATTCGTTGCGTGGGGGGACTGTTTAATAAAGGAAGAAATTAAATGGAAGTAAGTTAACAAGGCAAATCGGGGGGTGTTTTAAATTTTTTATTTAATTTTTATATGTTAAAAATAAACAATACTATGTGGAAAGTACTATTATAGAAATTTCGATTGTGGTTTTGTATGTTAAATACATTTTACATAATAATGAGACAACTAAACTAAACATATCTACAAATATTTTTATAAAGAGTTTACTTGTTAGATGCGGAATATTTTTCTTCGAAGTTTTTCACGTTGAAGAAGAATAAATGCACACAAAATGAGTTGTTACACCATATGGGAATTAATGAGACTATCGTAAACCTTCATTTGAACCGACAGTCCTTTTAACGTCCACAAAATGATACATAATTTAAATTAATAAGTGTTTTTCGTTGTTTTTTCATTAATTAATAATTACACTTTTATATTTTTAAAGTACCTAAATATAATTAAATTTGAAATTATATCCGTAGACTGAAACACGGAGAGTAAAGTCCAAAAATTGTAGATTCAAGATTTTTGCTGCTGTGGAGAATAATTAACATTTATTTATTAAAAATATAATTAGCTATAGTATAGCTTGAATAATTATAAATTACTTAAAAAAAATAATCATAAACTATTAATTTTACATATAACTCCACAATACTGAATTATTTAAGTAGAATACAACTATATTTTGTAAATCAATTATTGAAAACAAATTTGTTTACAACGAACAGGCTTCAGAACAAACATCAACATCTTCAGAACAAATATCAAAGTTGCAGGAATGTTCAGTTCTTAACTTTAATGGAAATAGAACATAATAATATATAGAACATAATATGTGGTAAACTTTTAAAATAGGTCGGCCTAAGTATTGCCTTTTTAAGTCTAACATTAAAATCTGGACTAAATTATTTTAACTATATTTTACAGACTATTGAAGGGTGTACAGACGGTTACATGGATAAATGTTAGCCAGATTTTATTTTTTGTTAGAGTAAGGTTCGTAAAAATTACGCAATAAATCTCATAGAGAATCATATAATATCAGTATAGAATATTGGAAATGTGCCCCAGCTCCGAAATATATATTTGTAATTGTTTATAAAATTACGCTTAATATTTTCTTTTTCGGTTTCCATATTTATGTTAAATAAATAGATATAGATAGTGATTCATATTTATTATTAAAAGACTGTTATTAATTATAATTTCTTATTATATTCTGTAAATTTAATAATTTCATTCTCTTTTAATATGAAATACTTTTTATTTGCCGAGAATCACATAACCTGATTCTGTTAACCGCACAACTATTTAATGTACTTTTGAACTTTGTCATACAGAATATTGTTACATAGAAATTTCATTTCTGTAGATATTTAAATGTTTATGATTTTATTATTATCGATTTCTATTATCTGTCAAATACGTAGACAAGGTAAATTATTTATCTATTGACAGCTAATTACAAATTCTTAATTAGTCTGTGACATTTATTTTTGTTAAGACATTGAAATGTTACCAGCTTAAGCTAACTTTATAGTCCCCAAAATGTTATTGAAAATATAAACATTCCTTAAATAATTACTATTTTAAATTTAATTTATTAATCATTATGAAGGTTAGCATATTGCTAAATATTATCTAAAAGTAGTTGTCATATTGTTTCAGAAGTTTAGTTGCAGCCAACGTTGTTTTATTCTTATAATAATTAGTATAACAATTTGTTAGCAATTTATTAAACTGGTTTCTTCTTTTAGATAAGTAGTGCATTGTTCTTAAATTATTTAAATATAGGTCTTCTTCCGATTATTGTCAATTTTACCCACATTTCGTGTAACGCGGCGTGTGCATAGCTACATTGTTTGCTTATTATGCATATTTTGATTATAAAATTCAATGTCGTGATCCTTAGAGTCTTTTCTTTCGGAAGCACTTCCGAATCCAATATCTTATTAGCCTTCGGTGAGTGTTTAGTTTTTTATTATCTTATTAACGCATTTCAAGCGTTGTTTCTTAAATTCATTAGAGTGTTTAATTGCAGGGATAATTTTTTAATATGGTATAATTATAATATTAATACTTATAATACTTCAGGCAGTCTCCGCATGAAGCAATGCCAATCTTGTCAAATTCAACGCCACCAAAACGCAGACGTGTCTGTTCACCCCCAAAAAGAGCACTTTCATCTTGGCTCCTACTTTCCAGAATGTATCCTTGGAATACAATGGAATACGGCTTCAGTTGTTAGGCTTAGAAATTTCGAACCTCAACTTTTGTCAGTTCATTGAGTCCAGAGCAGGAGCAGCAGCAGCAAAGCTGGTCGTCCTTGCGAAGTTCGGCAGTTCTTTACATCGGGAAGCCTTCTTGTTTTATACAAGGCACAGATCCGGTCGTGTGTAGAGTACTGTGGTCACATATTTGCTGGTGCCACAAAGTCTCATCTTGCGGTTCTGGACTCAATTGAGAAGTGAGCAGAGAGGCTTCTAGGCGATCCCGAATTGGTCGAAGCGGACTTCCAGAGCCTTAAACACAGGCGTAGAATTGCTAGCCTCTCAGTATTCTATAAGATACATTTTGGTGAGTGTACGCAGGAATTACACGACCTAATTCCCCCGGCCCCCTTCCATCATCGGACGTCCCGACGCACGGCAGGTATCCATTCTTTTGTTGTGGACATTCCACCTATCCGAACGAAGCGCTTTGCTTCGTCTTTTTTACTTCGTACAGCGAAGGATTGCAACAGGTTGCCTGCGTTGGTATTTCCGGCCGAATACAATGTGGGTGTCTTCAAGAGAAGAGTGAATAGGTTACTAGGGTAATGCGCCTTACCACCTAAGCCATTGCCCGAGATCATATAAAAAATATATATAATAATAATTATTATAATTCCTATTGCCGGCACTTCTCGGGCAGTTTTAAAGTTTGTTGGAACTTCACTCCAAATTAGGAAATGTTTCATAGGTTTTGAGACTTTATTTAATGTTATTACGTGGTAATATTTCAGTATTTGTCCTAATTCGACCCTCGGAATTAAAATAGGCTAATATTATTGCATGCGAGGCCCTTTTCCTCCATAAGGTATTATAAATTATTGTTATTTGAATAGATCAATGTGAGATTAGTATTATTAGGTAGTTTAACCTGTAATTCATTCATAATAGGAGTTTTTTTTTGTACCCTAGAAGATACGGGTTTATTAATAATTGGTTCGCGGGGGTAAACGTGAATCATCGGAGCGTCGTCCTGTTTGTACTGTATACTGCTTCCTGACTAGCAGAGTTTAAGAAGCATGTCCATATTTTGTATATTAAAAGTTGGTTCCAGCGCTGATATACCTATCCAGATTTCCATTCAAGTTTGCGATACGAGGAATTTTAATACCTTGTCTTTTCACTATAGAACTTCGTATGTTATATTCGAATAACAGAGACACTTTTGTTAAATTTATATGATGCCTTATAATTCTTAACCCCCGACTCAAAAAGGGGTGTTATAAGTTTGATCTGTATAATATCATTGTATCTGTTTGTCTGTCTGTGACAATGTAGCAGTCAAACATGTAGATGTATCTGTTTGGTCAAAATAGAAGAAGTCGTCTGCAAGATATTGAGCTTTTATTGTTGCTGGTGAAATTGTCTTATACAGTGTTCAAAGTAAAAACCTGAACAAGTTAAATTAGTCTATTCGTAGGTTCATTTAGCACAACATAGAAAGAAATAATAATTTTAAAAAGCAGAAAAGAAATATATTAAAAAAAAACCCGACTCAAAAATGCGTCTAAAAAGGTTAAAAATAATATTATTGTGTAATTATTGACCCGTTGCTTCAGGGGACAGCTATATAAAGGAAGAATTCAAAATGCAAGTAAGTTAAGGCAAGGAAAAAGAACGAAATACAGTATAAAATCGTATAATCTATATCCTTATGCATTAGCTCCGAATTTTTTGTGAAATAGACACCATCGTTAACGTACGTACAACGGTACGCACAACAGATAATAAATAAAATATCTTATATCTTTATATAAGATGACAAGACAATCAAACCGTTGGTTCATCTGATCGTTAAGATCATTAAGTATTAAGCATTAATAATTAATCGTCAAGTTCAAAGAGTAAAGCATTAAGCGTCAATTATTAAGCGTCAATTAATAAGCGTCAATCAATAAGCGTCAATAATTAAGCGTAAATAATTAAGCGTCAATAATTAAGCGTCAATAATTAAGCGTCAATCAATAAGCGTCAATCAATAAGCGTCAATCAATAAGCGTCAATAATTGATCGTCAAGTATTAAGCGTAAAGCATTTAGCGACTATAATTAAGCATCAAGTATAAAGCGTTAATAATCAATCGTCAAGTTTTAAGCGTAAAGCATATAGCGTCAATTATTAAGCGTCAATAATTGATCGTCAATTATTAATTGTAAAGCATTAAGCGTCAATAATTTTCAATTTCGAAGACTGCCATAGTTTTCGATGTCGAAAACTGAAATAGGTTTTGGTTACGAATACTGTCATAGTTTTCGATAACGCAATTTGCCATTGTTTTCGATGTCGAAAACTGTCATAGTATTCGTTTACGAAAACTGTCATAGTTTTAGATTACGAAAACTGTCATAGTATTCGTTTACGAAAACTGCCATAGTTTTCGATGTCGAAAACTGTCATAGGATTCGTTTACGAAAACTGTCATAGTTTTAGATTACGAAAACTGTCATAGTATTCGTTTACGAAAACTGCCATTGTTTTCGATTTCGAAAACTGCTATAGTATTCGTTTACAAAAGCTATGACAACTTATATTGCTAATAATTAAGCATCAATAATATAGCGTCAATAATTAAGCGTCTATTATTAAGCGTTTATAATTAAGCATTAAGCATCAAACATCAATCAATAAGCGTCAGTAATCAATCAATGAGCGAAAATGATTTTTCCAGTTATTTATTTCAGGATATTAATAAAGCAAAATATAAAAGTTCCTGGGTTATTCAATATTTGAAATTTTACTTTAAGCATAATGCTTGAAACTTAATGCTTTATCCAAAATACATAATGATTCATGCTTAATGCTAAATGCATACTGCTTGACGTTTTATGTTTGACACTTAATGCTTAACGTTTAATGCTTAACGCTTAATGCTTAATGCTTATTGATTGGTATATGATGCTTAATGCTGGACGCTTAATTATTAACGATTATATATTGACGTTTAAATTGCTTTATTCTTGACGCTTAATGCTCTACGCTTAATTATTGACGCTTATTGATTGAAGTTTAAAGCTTAATACTTGACGATCAATTATTGACGCTTAATTATTGATGCTTTATAGTTGACGCTTAATTATTGACGCTATATTATTGATGCTTAATTATAAGCAACATAAATTGTCATTGTTTTAGTAAACGAATACTATAGCAGTTTTCGACATCGAATACTATGGCAGTTTTCGTAAACTAATACTATGACAGTTTTCGTTAACGAATACTATGACAGTTTTCGACATCGAAAACTTTGACAGTTTTTGTAATCGAAAACTATAACAGCTTCGTAATCGAAAACTATAACAGTTTTTACATGATTTGTCCAGTTATTTATTTAAGTATGTTAATAAAGCAAAATTTATACAAACACATTTAAACTATACAAAAGGAGGTAATATTACAAAATATTTTCAGCGCTATTTTTTATTTTAGTAACCTTTATTTAACCACCAGAATGAGATAGGCTGATCTTTTAAATAATAATAAAGCATCAATAATAAAGCGTCAATAATTAAGCTTCAATAATTAAGCGTCAATAATTAAGCGTAAATAATTGATAGTCAAGTATTAGGCGTAAAGCATTAAGCAACAATAATTAAGCATCAAGTATAAAGCGTTAATAATTAATCGTCAAGTATGATGATTTGTCCATTTATTTATACATTACATTACAGTAATATATACATTTGTCCAGTTATTTATACATGATTTGTCCAGTTATTTATTTAAGTATGTTAATAAAGCAAAATTTATACAAACACATCAAAATTAAACAAAAGGAGGTAATATTACAAAATATTCTCAGCGCTTTTTTTTATTTTAGTAACCTTTATTTATCCACCAGAATGATCCAGCCACCAGGTAGGCTGATCTTTCAAATAATAATAAAGCATCAATAATAAAGCGTCAATAATTAAGCGTCAATCAAAAAGCGTCAATAATTAAGCGTCAATTATTAAGCGTCAATAATTGATCGTCAAGTATTAAGTGTTAAGCATTAAACATCAATCAATTAGCGTCAATAATTAAGCGTAGAGCATTAAGCGTCAAGAATAAAGCATTTTAAACGTCAATATATAATCGTAAATAGCTTCAAGCATTATGCTTAAAGTAAAATTTCAAATATTGAATAACCCAGGCATCATATTTTGCTTTTAAATATATTTTAATAAATAACTAGAAAAATAATTTTCGCTCATTGATTGATTACTGTCGCTTATTGATTGATGGTTGATGCTTAATGCTTTATGCTTAATTATTAACGCTTTATAATTGACGCTTAATTATTGACGCTATATTATTGATGCTTAATTATTAGCAACAAAAATTGTCATTGTTTTTGTAAACGAATACTATAGCAGTTTTTGACATCGAAAACTATGGCAGTTTTCGTAAACGAATACTATGACAGTTTTCGTAATCTAAAACTATGACAGTTTTCGTAACCGAATACTATGAAAGTTTTCGACATCGAAAACTATGGCAGTTTTCGTAAATGACTACTATGACAGTTTTCGTAATCTAAAACTATGACAGTTTTCGTAAACGAATACTATGACAGTTTTCGACATCGAAAACAATGGCAAATTGCGTTATCGAAAACTATGACAGTATTCGTAACCAAAAACTATTTCAGTTTTCGACATCGAAAACTATGGCAGTCTTCGAAATTGAAAATTATTGACGCTTAATGCTTTACAATTAATAATTGACGTCCAATTATTGACGCTTAATAATTGACGCTTAATGCTTTACGCTTTAAACTTGACGATTAATTATTAACGCTTTATACTTATTGCTTAATTATAGTCGCTAAATGCTTGACGATCAATTATTGACGCTTGATTATTGACGCTTAATTATTGACGCTTATTGATTGACGCTTAAATATTGACGCTTAATTATTGACGCTTATTAATTGACGCTTATTGATTGACGCTTAATTATTGACGCTTATTGATTAACGCTTAATTATTGAAGCTTTTTGATTGACGCTTAATTATTTACGCTTTATGCTAATGCGATGCTTAATTATTATTTGAAAGGTCAGCCTACCTCATTCTAGTATATAAATAAAGGTTACTAAAATAAAAAATAGCGCTGAGAATATTTTGTAACATTACCTCCTTTAGTACAGTTTTGATGTGTTTGTATAAATTTTGCTTTATTAACATACTTAAATAAATAACTGGACAAATCATGTGAAAAACTGTTATAGTTTTCGATTACAAAAACTGTCACAGTTTTCGATGTCGAAAACTGTCATAGTATTCGTTTACGAAAACTGTCATAGTATTCGGTTACGAAAACTGCCATAGTTTTTGATGTCAAAAACTGCTATAGTATTCGTTTACTAAAACAATGACAATTTATGTTGCTAATAATTAAGCATCAATAATATAGCGTCAATAATTAAGCGTCAATTATAAAGCATCAATAATTAAGCGTCAATAATTGATCGTCAAGTATTAAGTGTTAAGCATTAAGCTTTAAACTTCAATCAATAAGCGTCAATAATTAAGCGTAGAGCATTAAGCGTCAAGAATAAAGCAATTTAAACGTCAATTTATAATCGTTAATAATTAAGCGTCCAGCATTAAGCATCATATATGTATCAATAAGCATTAAGCGTTAAGCATTAAACGTTAAGCATTAAGTGTCAAACATAAAACGTCAAGCAGTATGCATATAGCATTAAGCATGAATCATTATGTATTTTGGATAAAGCATTAAGCTTCAAGCATTACGCTTAAAGTAAAATTTCAAATATTGAATAACCCAGGAACTTTTATATTTTGCTTTATTAATATACTTAAATAAATAACTGGAAAAATTATTTTCACTCATTGATTGATAACTGACGCTTATTGATTGATGCTTGATGCTTAATGCTTCATGCTTAATTATTATAATATAGCGTCAATAATTAAGCGTCAATAATTGATCGTCAAGTATTAAGTGTTAAGCATTAAGCGTCAAGCATTAAGCATCAAACATCAATCAATAAGCGTCAATAATTAAGCGTAGAGCATTAAGCGTCAAGAATAAAGCAATTTAAACGTCAATTTATAATCGTTAATAATTAAGCGTCCAGCATTAAGCATCATATATGTATCAATAAGCATTAAGCGTTAAGCATTAAACGTTAAGCATTAAGTGTCAAACATAAAACGTCAAGCAGTATGCATATAGCATTAAGCATGAATCATTATGTATTTTGGATAAAGCATTAAGTTTCAAGCATTATGCTTAAAGTAAAATTTCAAATATTGAATAACCCAGGAACTTTTATATTTTGCTTTATTAATATACTTAAATAAATAACTGGAAAAATCATTTTCGCTCATTGATTGATTACTGACGCTTATTGATTGATGCTTGATGTTTTATGCTTCATGCTTAATTATTAACGCTCAATTATTGACGCTATATTATTGATGCTCAATTATTAGCAACATAAATTGTCATTGTTTTCGTAAACAATTACTAAAGCAGTTTTCGACATCGAAAACTATGGCAGTTTTCGTAAGCGAATACTATGACAGTTTTCGTAATCTAAATCTATGACAGTTTTCGTAAACGACTACTATGACAGTTTTTGTAATCTAAAACTATGACAGTTTTTGTAAACGAATACTATGACAGTTTTCGACATCGAAAACAATGGCAAATTGCGTTATCGAAAACTATGACAGTATTAGTAACAAAAAACTACTTTAGTTTTCTACATCGAAAACTATGGCAGTTGTTGTAATCAAAAATTATTGACGCTTAGTGCTTTACAATTAAAACTTGACGTTTAATTATTGACGCTTAACCCGGCGTCAGCACAGGTTAAATATGTTACAGCGATAGTAGGGTTGGGTCCAGGAGACCCGTGAATAAAATCGTCATAATTTCAATAATTACAAGAAATTTACTTATATATGGCTGTAATTGGATAAAACGACTATAGTTTAAGTGGTCATGTATGAGTAAAAAGAACTTGAAGTAAAAATTTCTTTTTAATATTTTTTTTATGATAGTGGAGCAAAAAATTAACAAAAATAACAACCTTTGTTTTAAAGTCACAAAACTTGAACCAAATATAAACTTTTTTTCTAAAATATTAATAATTAGGATACATGTAAATCACATTTAATAAGACTACAAATAAAATTACAAATTAGTTTTATGAATCAGTCATATCATTGCTTACATATGCGTAGTCTCTACAGTACAATATTGCAAACTCAGTGCAGATGTATTTGTTTCAGTTACGTCTAGTGCAATTACTTTTTCAGTCTTTTTTGGCAGGACAGAAAACTATGACAGTATTCGTAACCAAAAACTATTTCAGTTTTCTACATCGAAAACTATGGCAGTTGTCGTAATCAAAAATTATTGACACTTAGTGCTTTACAATTAAAACTTGACGATTAATTATTGACGCTTAATAATTGACGCTTTATAATTAATTATTAACGCTTAATTATTGACGCTTATTGATTGACTCTTAATTATTGACGTTCATTATTGATGCTTTATTATTATTTGAAAGATCAGCCTACCTCATTCCGGTGGATAAATAAAGGTTACTAAAATAAAAAATAGCGCTGAGAATATTTTGTAATATTACCTCCTTTTGTACAGTTTTGATGTGTTTGTATAAATTTTGCTTTATTAACATACTTAAATAAATAACTGGACAAATCATGTGAAAAACTGTTATAGTTTTCGATTACGAAAACTGTTATAGTTTTCGATTACAAAAAACTGTCAAAGTTTTCGATGTCGAAAACTGTCATAGTATTCGTTTACGAAAACTGTCATAGTATTCGTTTACGAAAACTGCCATAGTTTGCGATGTCGAAAGCTGCTATAGTATTCGTTTACGAAAACAATGACAATTTATGTTGCTTATAATTAAGCATTAATAATATAGCGTCAATAATTAAGCGTCAATTATTAGGCGTCAATAATTGATCGTCAAGTATTAAGTGTTAAGCATTAAGCATTAAACATCAATCAATAAGCGACAATAATTAAGCGTAGAGCATTAAGCGTCAAGAATAAAGCATTTTAAACGTCAATATATAATCGTTAATAATTAAGCGTCCAGCATTAAGCATCATATATCAATCAATAAGCATTAAGCGTTAAGCATTAAACGTTAAGCATTAAGTGTCAAACATAAAACGTCAAGCAGTATGCATATAGCATTAAGCATGAATCATTATGTATTTTGGATAAAGCATTAAGCTTCAAGCATTACGCTTAAAGTAAAATTTCAAATATTGAATAACCCAGGAACTTTTATATTTTGCTTTATTAATATACTTAAATAAATAACTGGAAAAATTATTTTCACTCATTGATTGATAACTGACGCTTATTGATTGATGCTTGATGCTTAATGCTTCATGCTTAATTATTATAATATAGCGTCAATAATTAAGCGTCAATAATTGATCGTCAAGTATTAAGTGTTAAGCATTAAGCGTCAAGCATTAAGCATCAAACATCAATCAATAAGCGTCAATAATTAAGCGTAGAGCATTAAACGTCAAGAATAAAGCATTTTAAACGTCAATTTATAATCGTTAATAATTAAGCGTCCAGCATTAAGCATCATATATGTATCAATAAGCATTAAGCGTTAAGCATTAAACGTTAAGCATTAAGTGTCAAACATAAAACGTCAAGCAGTATGCATATAGCATTAAGCATGAATCATTATGTATTTTGGATAAAGCATTAAGTTTCAAGCATTATGCTTAAAGTAAAATTTCAAATATTGATTAACCCAGGAACTTTTATATTTTGCTTTATTAATATACTTAAATAAATAACTGGAAAAATCATTTTCGCTCATTGATTGATTACTGACGCTTATTGATGTGATTGATGCTTGATGCGTAATACTTCATTTGCAATAAAATAAATATTAAACTTTTAACACAGAATTAAATTCAAAATTTAATATTTTTACACTATTCTCAATTGAAATACATTAAAAATATATTACATTATTCTTTATTGATTTTTTTTTGTTTAGTTTGTTTTCTACAGAAACGTGTTTAAGGGATTCGTACCTAAAACGCAAAATTTTAACTTAAGCCGCAAGTACGTCATGCATTTTTTTTTACCATAATTTTAACAGTTAAGGTGGTGATTAGGGATTACAATCCGGTGTTATTTTCAATCCGGCCGGATCCGGACGATTTCTCACCGATTGGTCAAATCAGGCTGATTTTTGCTTTTCGGTTCAAAATTACCGGATCCATTTACCAGATTGCAATCCTTAGTCGTAATTCTAAAATAACAAGTAAAAAGTGATACTAACATAAGTGGTATAAAGTTTTATATATTCTATTTAATAATAACCTGATTTTGTTAACCATTATTTGTGTGATTATAATTAACACAAAATTGTAAACATCTTCGTAACTGTTACTTTTTCTGATAATGATTGGAAGATATAAATTAGTTGTTTCTACGTAGCTTTTTAGAGTTGTATTTGTCAAGGGTTGATTGATATATCGGATATTAAAATATCTGTCGACTTCACAAATGTTTTGATACCCTACGCGTCTTGTCAGAGACAAGTATGACGACATACAATTATTAGTAACCTACTTTTAGACTATGATAACTTTGATTAGATAACTTTAGGTAAAGCAAAATAATAAAAACATATGTATTTTTTTAAGTTGTTTAGTGACAGTATCATGTCATATGGAATACTTTTATGGTGTAACACCCCAGATATTAGAGCAATCTATAATATGAGTCAACATGAGTCGTTAAAATTAAAGAAATTTCACTGACTACTGTATACAATCAACTGTACTCGATTTTATAATCAACTCCCAAAAAAGTCTAAGTATTGTATTCAAATAAATTTCAATTATATATTAAAATAAATTTGATAAAAGAAACTCCTATTATAGTTTAAAAAATGCCATTAATGACGGAATGTCGGGGGAATGATTTATATTTTATCGACTAATTAGTAACCAATGCCATTTTACCATTCGATATTGTTATTAACTCTTATTCGATCAACTGATTCACACCGTTTCCTAAAGAGGACTACTTGCGGTATCGTTGAGGTCGGGTTGCTCCCCACCCTGAGAAAAAGCGAAGCTTAACGGGTTCTGCTTGCTATGACTGGGTGTCTCACTAGCGACGGTCTTTTTTATGCTACTTAATTATTTATTTATAAAAGAAATATTTTATTCAGTTTTTATTTATTTATAATTTTTAGTTCTTTAAACACTAACCATAATAAGCTTTCCCATGGTATTGTAGTGTTGGTTCTGGATATTTGTTAATTGCTTACAACATATTGACGTTTGTGAAATAATAATAATAATAATAAACAATAACCGGCTCTGAATGTTGTGTGGTTCTTCACAGACCAGGGTGCGCTAAGAACCCTCGTAACTTTAACTTTAAGCTTTTGTAGGAAGGGTGTTAAGATGATGTTAAAATAGGTCGTCCTAACACTTCCCTTTTTCGTACAGTGGTGATCTTTGGTATTAATTCAAACTTCAATATAAGAAAGGGCTATTATAAAGGTTCTTCAATAAGTTTAAAAATTATATTTTATTCAATGCTCTATAAGAAAATTAAGAAAATTAAGAAAATTCCAAACTCTTACAACTAACAGAAACTATTATAGGAATAGCTCTTAAATGTTGAAATAAAATTAGTCGCATTTGATCTACTATTAGATAGTAGTTAAAATGTAACTACACTTTACCTTACTGCCTTTGAAGGGATCTTAACTGTAATTTAATTAATTAGCCCCTAAAAGGCAATTAAGATTGACTGTAGTACTCTTCCTTACAATATAATTAAAGAAATTGAGTTAGGAACAAGAAAAACTGAGTAGAAGTGTAGAGATTTTTATCTTATGTTCCGTTTCTTAAAACACTTATCCAGTTATTATAATTTTAATGATACTTTATAATTTTTAATGCCATTTAAATCAAGATACTAAGTTAGCAAAAAAACACCTTTACAGATGCAACATTGTTTGAAAAGAAAATTATTAGTATTTTTTTTGTTTTTTTTAAATTCTAGTAAAAATTCGTAGAAGTACATTAAGTCGTTATAAGAATGTTTTACAGCTAAATTACTAAAAGTTCAAAATTAAAATCTGGACTAAAAATCAGTTTTATACAAAAATTATATTTTAAGTACAGAATAAATATTATATTATGAAAAGAGTTGTACTATTGTATGGACTGATACACTAGCGAAACTATCCTTGACATACAAAGCAATTGATGCAACATTATGTTAAAATTATCAAAAAACTTTTTTCCAACAATATAATTTTTTTAAGTAGCTTTTGAGAGATAAAGTAAAATAGAGTTATTTACCCCAAAGTACACATTAAGATGTAAATTAAGAGAACCCGAGCAGTCGCACAACTGTATCTATCTAAAGTACTTGTAGCTTTACACTTTATCAAAACCAACATAATTAAACAAACATCGCGGTTATAATTTACAGCTATATCTGTATCAATTATATTGTGATATTGTAAAGAATATATCAAATTGCTTAATAAATTATTCAAACATATTTCATGACGGACCAATATTATGAAGAAATTACTGGTAGTAAAATAAAAAAGGATAAGCATTCAGAATTGTGTATTCAGATAAATAAGTAAATATTTTCAAATTTAATAAAATGATATGTCTCTTAATTCCACATGTCTGTATTCCAGAATGTGGATATGTCTAATTTTACTATTTATTATACTAATTTATTATAAATTATCTATTTACATTTTAAAACTGAACTAAACACTTCATATTAATTGCTGCGGTTTATATATTTCATAATTTAATTAGTCCAAACGACAAGATGAGTATTATTTATGAACATAAGAAATACATTTTATTGAAATAAAGACTAATATAATACTTGCATGCTTGCATGGAGGCTATTTATTATATTATTATCGAAGTATCATTTTGTTATCCGGTCAGTATTATGCTCGTAATGTACATTTATGTTTCCCAACGGTCAAATTAACATGCAAATTAAGACAACAGACTGTCCGCAACAACGAATGCAATTTTGAATTTACACGTTGTATAAAATTTACAAAAGAATTGAAGTAAAAATTTAACCTTTTTATTCATTTTTAAAAATGAATTCACGTTTTATATTTGTAACTGTATCTGTTCAGATAAATTTGTTTTTTTTATTGGATTTATATTTAATATCATATATTAAAATGTTTATTGCATTTTATCTGTAGGTTTTGTGGTAGCATCAACGGAAGCGTAAAAATTTAACAACCTCATACTTCGTTATCTAGTAATGTACTAGGAATTTGTTAATAAATTAAAATATCCATTATTTTATATTTTTTGTGAGTAAGGTTTTCTTAAACATGTTAAAAGTACGCGTACAAATTTAATTTATAGACTACGTGATAAGCATAGTCTTATTTTTTTTTTTGCTTTCTTTTAAATCTGCTAGAGGTTCTTTTTTATATGATTGAATTTTTAATCAATGAAATTTATTTTTTATCTTACTTATGTCGTATGTATTAATATTAATATTGTTAAATTATCTTTAATTTAAAACTTACTTTTGCTTTGATACGTTGTATTGTGATGGTTACATATATATATATTTCATTGTGGTGCGCAATGTGACTAATCTGCTACAATCGTTCATCGGAGTCAGGAAGTAAATTATATCTTCAGAATAATTTGCATCTTATTTGATTTATTTTAGTCTTATATTTTTTATGTGCTTTTAAATATAAATATATCAGTAAAATTATTATATTGTTCATTATATATATTTGTTTTTAAAGATAACCGCTCCTTTAATCTGCTTTTCTTACAATTACTAGTGATTATTTTTATTTAAATATTATTACTGCTCTCATCACTACCTGCACTTTACTTTAGCCTCGAAACAGTAACGAATACTTATAAAAAAATACAAATTGTTAGTCACCGCAGTCTCTGTTGTCAATGTCGTACATACGACGAACTTTACTTTCCTTGATCGTGCATAAGTCGAGCCGATCGGATGTCATTTTTCCAATCGTACTCCAAAACATGTACTCTTGAATTGATTCCTAAGTTAACGCGTCTATTTAAACACTTCTATTTAATAGACATAATCTCAAACTCACGGAAGACCACTCATGTCCATCCGATCCCTGTAAAAGGCAACAAATCTGACGATTCTGGTGTAACTTACACACCAACACACCAATAAAAATAAGAGAAAGTACCTAATAGTTAGTTTGGACACTATGAAATCCGAATACAACCGAAATATCGAGCAATTATCAATTTCGCGGTCACCTGAAGAGCACAGCCACGTTGGCTTCGAAGAAACTAAAAGTAAAGGTAATCGTCCACTCATGAAGTACTATCATCTTTTCTGGTCAGTATCAGCTTCCACCACTTGACCATATCCAACGATAAGTTGCTTAATTTGTCTTAGACCCGGTGCTGTGAAATGGTTGATCTTTTGGCGTTGCAGAGGCATATATCATCTGTTGTGAGTCTTCTGCCACATTTGTCACGAAGAGCGTTCCGAACACTTGTTTAATCTGTTTACCGCTGCAGATTTAACTGTCATAATACATAGTGCCGCCTATAATACCACCTGTATGAATGGCGTTCCTCAATAGTGCGGTTATGGATTAAACTTTTTTTTGGCTGTGTTTTAGGATCAATAAGACATCAAAAGGGTGCTTGTTACCTCTTCAAAGGTCGGAAAAACTCTTGTACATCCTGTGATAATGCAAGAGTAAAGCGTGTGAAGAGTATAAAGCGACTATTTGCAATTTAAATTATTTATTGTTTTTTTTTAATAATAATGTAATTCTGAATTCTTTTTTCATGTTCGAAACGAATCAATTTTTTTTAAAGAAATATAGATAGAAATCTAACAGATCTAATTATTTGTGTCGGCACCGGCAGAAAACTGTGTATTGTTTGTTTAAAAACCTATTTGGACTGTTGCCGGTATGCTAGTTAATATACCTTTGCATTTAATAGTCTCTCCAACAGCTATAAACTAACAGTACTGATATTAGAGGAGTATACATCAAGTAACTAATAAAATTTAAATCAACTTCAATATACTAAATGAAAAGAACTATATAAGTATAAAATGTCTTCGCAAATAAAAGCAGTTTAACCGGAATTTCAGTTTTTTTTAATTATTTACGAGGAGAAGAAAATACTTACTTTAAATAAATCGTTTTATAAAAGATTATAAATCTAAGTAAAAAGGTATAAATGATTTTTCACCAACTGTGAGTAAAATGTGCTAAAAATAGTCTACATTGTATGGCTTATAACGCGAGTACGACATTTGTTATCGCGGTAATGAACTGCGCCATCACGTAGAGTGCTTAAAGTTACAAATTATGGTGGTTGTAGTCAGAATCACTGTGTTTAATACGCTTTAAGTTAATTTAAATTTATATATCATACAATAACCAGAAATCAGTAAAGTTAGTAGTTAGTAGTTTCTTACAGAAATGATAAGATGAAGTATATCATTTTTATTGATTTATTAGAATAAAAACCAAATGTTAACCTCAATTAAAAATAATAAGTTTCAATTAATATTATTCCATGAATACAACAAACAGAGTCAGTCTTATTTAAGTTGATCGGCAAGTATTTTTTTGTTTACGTTACTTACCGACTAAAATATAGGTAAATAAATAGTTTACCTTGCGGCTGAAAGAAATGAATCGGTTCTACCTGTGTACATCAGAAGCCACTTTAATTCAACCATTTTTACATTCAACTTACTTCATATTTGTATACATAATACAAGAGTCTTGAACTAGTTTTATACATTATGCTGCTTATGTTACCGCTTTAAAGCAAACTAAATATTAATTTGAATTTAATAAAACAATTTTCTTTTGAATTTATAAGAAGATATTCGGCATATAAAATCCAACAATGTTATTCATAATTTATTTTAAATGGAATATACTACACTGCAATATTAATACTAATATAAGTTTAGTACAACATTTAGCATCATTAAATAAACACCGAAGGCTGTACTGGCAAGCTCTACCGCGCTAAGTTAATCATTTACGATAATGAGGGTTTGTTCGGAATTATATATATATTTTAGTATGTGTATAGAGTTTTATTATTTATTAAAAAAAACTTATTATTATTAGAAAAGGAAAATATTGTAGAAGCCGAAGATCCAGACCAAGTTTGCCTCCATTTATTGACTAAGCTAAATATATGATAATTTTTAATATTATTCGGACCCAAAGTTTTATAATAATAACCTTAAATAAAAAAATACTTTTTTTATAAGCAATACTGCTCACTGTTAATAAATTTCCAATATCAGTTGTGCTATAATTACTATCGTCAAATATCATGCAGGTAAACTTATCACTTAACAATATATTTTTAGTAACAGTCCCAGAACCTCTTTGATATTGTCTATATAATATTTCATCTCAGGGAATTGAATAAACATAAATTAAATGGTTACATTTTTTTATCGATTAATTAAGAAATATATTTTCAATGAAAATTTTTTTAGATTTAAATATTTATATAAAAGAAATGTTTCTTTTTGTTCATCGGTAACGGTTACTCTGTGTATTGCCAACCTTAAAAAGCACAGTTTAAAAACATTAACAGCAGTATTTGCCATATTTTAAATAAATATAAGTATTACTATTAAAAAAAAAAAGATCACACTATAATAATATGTATTATCTTTGTATAATCGGGTTTTGTTTTTCGAATAAAATTTAACGTTAACACGAAAGTATGGTTAAAAATATTTTTTTGATTTTGTCTATTTATTTATTTATTTATTTTTTTGAATATAAATATTATGTTTCTCATCAAAAATAAGTCTCATTTGTGTAAAAAAAACCTATGAAGGAGTCAACATTAACAATGACTTCATTTTAGAGCGTAAGCAAATTGTCTCAGTTACTTAGAGCTTAAATACGTAAGGTTTTGTTTTGTACCAAGTAAGTAAGTAAATCAGTAAGTCTTAAAGTTAGGACTTAGGTTATCTATATCACTTAGGTGTTATCGTTATAGAAGCTATATAGTTGTATATGTGAAGTAAAGTAATTACGTAATTGATTATATAAAATAAAAGAAAGTCAAGAACCTCGAAACACAGGCTATAAATTTAAAGAAGAACTCTTCTCACTTCTTGATATTGTAAGTACATAATGTGAAATAAACATTCTAATCTAATTTAAAAGTACAACCTTTAGTGCCTTATAAATAAAATTAAAATGTTAACAAAAGTCGTAAAAAGCTATAATACTAAAACTACAATATTAAAAACTATAATAGTGAAAGGAGTTTAACTTCCATTATTTTGGTTTTAATCAGAGTTACACGATGTTAATAAGAAATCAGTTTCACCGCAAGCTAACGCTGTACTGAATATATAATGTAATGACGTCATTAAAGATAATGCCTCCGGTTCTATGAGAGCCACAACAATTGATGATAGGTTTATAAAATATAATGTCACTTAAATTATTCCGTATTTTTAAAACAATATTAGGCTAAGTACGAACGTTGGAACAAAACAACGATAATAGGAGCCTTTAGCGTCGAGAATTACGAAAGACGCATATGAAGAGATTTCTTATAGTACGGATTTATGAAATGGCTGACTTAATCTACAAGTATTTTAAAACAAAAAACATCATCTGAAAAATTCATTTTTGTATTTAAGATTGAATTCAATGTCCACTAGCATCTCGTTTTATTTTTAATGTTCGCGAACTTGACCTTTGAAATAAATGACTCTACAATGAAACTCAATGTTGAGTTATATATACTCTACAGTCAAGTAGTTGAAGGTTATATTGCAATGGTTTGTGTTCCAATTATATGAATGAAATCGATCGAAATGTTCTGTGAAATTAAGACATCAAAGTGTGATCAACTGATTGTCAAATTGTTATTTACAATAAATAAAAAAAAATGTATGAAATATTATATTATGTATATCGGTGTAAAGATAAACAGAATTCAATAGATAATGAATTTAGCAGTTTTATTATTTAAAAAGATTGTGGTTACTAAGAATTCAATTAAAGTTTAAACAATTGTATTTAAATGTAATCGTTTCAGTGTAACTAAAATAATATAGTCATAAGAACAAACTAAATTATAAGTGAAAATGCTTAAATAATAAGTAATTAATAAAAAAATAATTAAAAACTTACAATGGTTGTCATCGAAATCACTATTTATTATTGAGTCCTGCAGTTGTAATGATAAGACAAATTCATGTTATTGAGTGAATGCTACAGCGGGAGGCGACCAAGCAAAATAATAAGGTCATAAAGGAAGCTTAAAAATGTTTAAAAAAAGTCGAAGAGTACGTATCTCTCTGATAAGTAGTAAGTTGGTCCATTGAATAAACAAAAACTTTAAAAGGTTGTGAAGTTATATTTTGATAACCCAATAACGAACCACCACGAACGACGCGACGGCGGTGGCAGCGATTCTGACGTCAAGCTTTTATATTAATAAAAAATATAAGAAAAACCTACACAATAAGCTAAAACACCTAACGAAACCCTCAACCTTAATTTATGCCTTCATTAATTATTTTAGAGATGAATTTTACGATATCATCAATTGCTGCCCAAATTGTTAGATTCTTGTTATGATTAACGAGCGTTTCAAATTCCTTATTATTTTTTATACTAGAATAGACCAAACCCAGTAGAAGACGTTTATCTTTATTCAATATGATATGAATAAAGTCACTTAAAAATATATTAAACTTATTAAACACTCCTATTGAACAATTTAATCAAACTTCAAATATATATATTGAAGCGTTGATAACCAGCACTCTACTTGGGGCGCGGTTTAGACTGGAGTCCCGCAAGGTGATGTTTTGTCTCCTCTTCTTTCTACCACTTCCATGCCGACGATCGTCAGTTATACACACTAAGCAACGGATTTTCTTTTATTTATTAATAATATAAATATTGATATGGAACGTATATCAAACTGGTAAATCTATTTCCTTAAAAGTAAATCCCTCAAAAACACAACTTATTTTCAAAAATTTACTTTTCGTATAAATTGGAAAAATGTTCTACATTGGTCAAATGGTCAAATGTTGCACTGTTTGATGACGCTATTATTCCTATTAATGGTAAAGTTAAAAACTTAGGAGTGATACTTGATAGATTATTATCCTGGATACCTCAAATTAACGAAGTTAGTAGAAAGATTTACCTTAAAACTGGATCGCTCCGACACCTTTCTAACTATTTACCTATTTTTACAAAAATTGCGACAATAGAATCTCTCCTTCCAATTCTTGACTATGCCGACGTGTTTTTTGTTACTTTTACCAAGGATCAGCTTAATAGGCTTGAATGTCTTCAATATATACGTTCTATCTATATACTGTTTATAAGAAAATAAGTGTAGTAATGGGTGTAACGTATGTGTTTATAGTAATTGAAATATGTATATAGTATTGTATGTATTTATATTAAACGAGCCTATGTTTCATTTTAATAATTTAATGTACTCAATATATTAAACATTTTTATGTATATATATTTATAAATAAAAATATACATTTGTAAATATGTTTTTCCTCTGCCTTATCAAGGTTGCCTTGAAAAAATCGCTATCAGCGATAAGGCCGCGTTTTGCACTTATTTATAATTTACTTGTCCTGTTAGGCCCTATTAAGTTCCTGTAACGTTCATTATTGTTATTATTCTTGTTTTATTTTAGTTGTTATTTGAAGAGCAATAAAGAATATTAGTATTAATCTATCTATCTTTGTATAATTTTCAGTAATTTGAATTAAATAGAAACACAAATTATAAATATTTATAAAAAAAACATAACTTTGCTATGTTAACATATATAAAATATTTTACATGTACAGACAGCGATCAGTTACAGTTTTATTATATGTATAAAGACAGATTTCTGGAGTACTTTAAATACATACATCTTTTGATACACTGAAGAGTTTGTAATGAAAGTAAAAACTAAACGTTACTCAGAGTGACGCTCAATTTCTATGTATAAAAGTTTACATTAGCTACATTTTTTTTTTCGTGATGCGTGCACTATAAGACAAACAGATAAACAAAAAAATATTAAAAGTGCTGAAAATGGATTTACCTCCTGGTATTTTGTTTTTTATATTTTCAATGTACAGAGATTACTTCTCTGCAGATTTATTTCATGTATGGAATAAGATTTGCATGACATTTATTACGTGACTGTCATACCTTTTTTACTTCTTAACCGATTTAGATGAAATAAACACTTAATGTTAAGTAAAGAATATTACAATATATTCCCGAAAATTAAATTCAAATTGGTTTAGTCGTTTCTGAGATCAGCGTTCACAAACATACAGACAAACAGACAAAATGAAAAACCATTGTTTTGGGTTCTCTTGCTCTTATAAAAGCCCCCAGCATCATGATTTTTTTTTTATATTTTCCACGTGCAATTTTCGATCAGCAACAATTTTATTATATGTATAGATAAAAGAGTAACGTATGTTATTAACCATATGTACACCAAAATCAATTACAAGCTTTAAAGTGGTTTAAAGTTTTCATACAAATCACCCCTTATTTAAAACTCTCTAATATATGAATTTTATTAAAACAGACTGACCTATGTTTAATCTTGGATGATCATCTATATCAGGGGTGTCCAACCAGTCGATCGCGGCCGTTAGTCGAGTCGATTCCGGCGAGGCAAAAACTATTTAAAATTTTAAAGTTAAATTTAAGATTTACCTGCCCTAAAGGTCCCTTAGAATATCAGGAAGAACGTAATTCTTAAAAATAAATAAAGTAGATCTAACAGCGATTCGTCGGTAAAAAGTCGATCTTAGTTCTGATTAAGTTGGCCACCCCTGATCTATATTATTTCAAAATTCATCGAAATCGGTCAAGTGGTTTAGATTTTTGAAACGAACTTCCAACCTACATTTCAACCTTTTAGGGGTTGATTTTTTAAAAGAAAAAGTAACCTATGTTTGAACTTGTGTCTATAACTACTAGCTAATTAACAGATATTCACATGTACATAACATTTGTATTTAATAAATTTTATCAAAAACATCCAAATGCCATTGTTTGATCATATTCATCATGATGATCATGATCATGTTAATTCATGTTCACGTTGCCTCATGAATTGATAAAGTTAATATACGCTTCTTTGATAATGCAATAAGAGCACTGCACGTTTCAGTACTCGGCACACATCATACGATTGCACGATACAAATATGCAACAAAATTGCATTACGGAAATTGTTAATTACGGAAATGGAAATAAATTTAACTATTTTTAATTGAAATAAAACTATTTTTACGGATTTAACTCGCGTATATTGAATTAAATTTTAAATTTACATTTTAAATCTAACCCGACGTTTCGAATGCTTTGCAGCAATCGTGTTCACGGAAAGAGTTCAGGATTCACACAAAACGCACTAACAGTATCTTGAGGTCTTACAGTGCGGTCACAGACATGGGATTTTATATTTTTCAAAAGTGGGTCCCAGGTGTTAGATAATCCCCAACCATCTTCTCTATTAAAATTAGGATGTTTTTTAATTTCAATAGCCTCACGAACCATTCTTGGAATGTAACGTTGTTCTTTAGCGAGGATTTTAGGTTTATCAAATCTTATATAATGATTGGGCTTGTCTATGGTATGTTCACACACTGCTGACTTTAATGTACGCCTATGCTTGATATCCGATATATGTTCCTTAACTCTTTTACCGATGCTCCTCTTTGTTTGACCTATGTATGACAAGCCACAATCGCAGTCAAGTTTATATACTCCAGCACATTGTAAAGGAATATTACTTTTGATAGGTCTCAAGAATTGGCTCACTTTCCTTTGAGGTTTGTAGATAGTTTTAATAGAAACCTTTTTTAAGATGTTGCCGATTCTGTCAGTAACTCCTTTCACATATGGTAGTAGGGCCGGTTGACGCTCAACTGTGTGTGGCTTGATGTGGTTTCTGCGACGCTGGCGAGGTACGGGCAGGTGGTTGTTGAACAAGGCATGCTTGACATGCTGCAGCTCGTCCTCTAGGTGTTCAGCGTCACAGATGTGTTGTGCTCTCTGAAACAAAGATTTGCCAACGGTAGCTAACTGGCTAGGCAAGGCTGGCTTTTTAATTTCTAAATATTAACTAAATAATTAACGCATCTGATTTAAATTCGGAAAGCTATCTGTTTTGTTAAAAAATCGATCAAACGTTTAAATTCATTTAGTGGGGATGAACCGATAATTTCGCTAAGCTTTTTAACTATATTTAAAGGCGTTTGGAAAATACCTACTTTTAAGTTGGTATTTAAATTAATATACACACAAATGTATCACGTTCTTAAGAACTTATATTTGTCTTATAAACACCCGTCTCCGTCAGTTCTTTGACAGTTTATTTCAAATATAAATGAAAATGACGACTAATGAGACAGTAAACTAAAATGCAAATATTATAATAATATATTAAATAATGCTAATGTAAATAATGACTTCATTGGTATTTTTAAATACCTTTTATAAAGTTTGTTGAATATTTACACAAAAATTTAAAAAAATTAAAAAGACTTTAGTAAAGAACGTTCACAAACTGAACATTTATTCAAAACTACGTTTTGTTTTTATACAAGAAAATATGGTATTTTCACTAAAAAGCTTAGCATTTTCCTTAAATTATTGTTAATAGAACATATTTTTGAGAACAGTAAAGATATATTATTTATTATTTAATCCTATTATGTATTCTATTATTCCACTGAAATCTTTTCTTTCTAACAGTCTCAGCCATCTTGTAATTTACAGAGCGCCTCTGAAGCCAATTTTGTAAATCATTCAATAACATTCAATAATAAGTTACTACGTCGTTAGTCGGTTGGCGATCTAATTCAATTATATGTTTTAGCTATTTGGTATGTGGTAGTAACGTTGTAAGAAAATAAATATATTTTGAGACATTTCTATACGAAACGTGTTTATTTAACAAAAATTTAGTTAAAAATTAAAAAAAAACACCAATTCAAAAAGATGTCTAAAACAATAAAAATAATATTATAGTGTACTTATTAAAGTCGTTGAATCGGAAGACTATTTTAGACTTAGACTATACGATTTGATATCGTTATTTCGTTATTTGCCTTAGTAATTTACTTTCATTTCGATTGGTTCCTTTATTTAGTTTTTTTAAATTCTTATTTTTTTTCTGCTTTTTAAAGTTATGTTACTGGTTTCTCTATAATACTAAATTTACCTATGAACACATAAATTTTTACTTTTAGAAAACTTTCAGATTAAAAAAAAGCATCAAATCTGTCCACGCGTTTGGCTGCTACGATGTCACAGACAGACACACAGATACACAGGTCCAACTTATAACACCCCTCGTCAAAATCAAGATATATTTTGGATTTAACATTTGACGTATAAATATTAATAATATTATTTAACTATTTATAATTCGTTTGAATGTTACTGAGATATTAAATAAAACTTGTATAAGCTTGATGATATAGCACAAACAACATTCAAGAGTTTTGGAAGAATGACATATAAATAAATAAAACAAACGTATTCTTGTGACCAAACTCGTTTCCGTTTTCTGGAAGTTTTTTAATTTTTGGAACATTCAACATTTTTTTTTTTAAACAAATATCAAATGAAAAGGTGTTTTTTTCATAATAAATATGAATTTAATATAATATATAAATTTTAGATGAAGTCTAAAATGTTTGCTTTCTTTATAACATTAAAACATAAATAATCGTATTTAAAACATTAATATAACCGGCTAATTGCTATTAAAGTACTGGTTCTTAAAAGTGTATTTTATTTTTATTTTTATTTTTATTTTTTTTATATTTGTTGAAGATGTAACTGTAACAGATGTAATGGGGACATCTATTAGGTTTTTATCGAAAATTCTTATCAACATTTTAAGCGAATCCGGCAAGGATCAGGAAGAAGGACGGGAAGTCACGGAAGGGCCCCCCCCAAACTCCTCGGTGTCCTGCGGTTTGTTAAAACTGCAGCCCGAGGCAGCGGCTATCGGCGTGACCTATGCCCATTGTTTGGGTCGCGCCGCCGAGTCAATAAAACTAGGCGACCTAGTCCTAAATGACGGGCTCCGGATTCGGCACTCAGCAGCAGGAGCAAGGCTTCTGGAGATACCTCAGGGTACTCCTGAACAGGGTCAGAAGCTGGCCTGGTAAGACTTCGGACGGCGTTGGACGGTGTGTGCGATGCCGTTCAACCGGTGAATCGAGTGGCGGTGAGGCTAAAGGGTCTCGACAAAACCGTCCTAAAAGAGGATGTTTTCGATGCAATTTGCCGCATCATTGACTGCCCTGATGAGGCCCTCTACGTGGGGGAGAACCTTAGTGGTGGCTACGGGGACATGGGCGTCACCTTTGTTCGACTCCCCGTTGATGCGGCGAAAGCGCTCGTTAACGCCGGAAGTGTCCTGGTGGGCTGGAGCTCAGCAGGGTGGAACTGCTGGAGGCGCAGCCTCTGCGCTGCTACAGGTGTCTGACACCTGGACATGTGCGTGCGGCTTGCCCGTCTGTAGTCAACCGCAGGGCAGGCTGTTTTGCGCTGCGTCAGGTCATACCCGAGCCACATGCACCGGAATGTTGCGGTGCGCGGTCTGTGTGGACCGAGGTCTCACAGCGTCCCACCTATTGGGGAGCCGAGTGTGCAAGGCTCCGCGAATTCAAGGGGTAGCACCTAGTGCAACTACCTCGAGCGCGGAGCAAAGCACGGAACCGGCTGGGGCTATGGTAACATAGTCTCATCCAGCTTCAGCGGGGGAGGGTAGGAAGGAGAAGGGTTTAGCCCGTCCCTTCCCAGCCGTAGGTCTAGTTTAGAGGGGGGGAGTGACCTCTCTCGCCATTGCACAGGTCTATGACGTAGGGGTACTCTGGTTGCCCAGGTTACCCTTATCAGGGGGGGGTTTCCGCCAAACCGTCGCGTCGCGGTGAGTGCTTACGGGATTCCGTGGCGTTTCATTGTAGCTATGTGGGCAACCGTTGTTTTTTTTAGTGGGCTGCCTTAAAAATGGCAGCGTCTCCTATGTTGCCGGGTGCCGCACATACCACCCGGTCATCGCCCTACTGGCCGGTGTGACGATGCGGAAACGCATTTTTTCCAACAGAAAAAAAAGGTACATATTATACTGCTTATGTAAGTACGGAATAACATTGAAAATGTGTCATAAGCAAAATCAACTGAATATTTATATATAAAAATTACAGATTATTCTTTAATTTATAAACAGTACTGTTATTATTTATGTCAAAGCCACACGTTCTCATTTGGGAAACTTGGCCCGCGTAGGAGCAAAAGAAAGCTTTAACTTAATATGCTCATAACCACTTTTAAAACATTACACAAACAGACTCGCTGAGGGCAATTTTAAAAATTACCTTGTTTTATATTTAACGAGTAAGTCGAGTATATACATTTTTTTATTAAATTTAATATCTCTTAACAGAGAAATAACATATTGTTCTTTAAAATAATACAAAAAAACTCTATAATCTAGCTAATAGTTATATGTTTTTCCTGGCACTTAAATTAAGATTAGAGGAACTCTAAGAGTATAAAGGAACTATTTAATGATTTTGCACCTTAATATGTAAACATCTATATATCCACATCATATTTTATTATGTAAATTTTTATTATTTACATATCTGCGCAACCACTACTTGAAATACTAAAATTTTAAAAAATAATTAAGCTGATCAAAGTGCGGACCTCTCTAGAACAACACTACGCTACCCAGATAATAAACGGAGAAATAAAGAATATTGCGGACTTTCCTTTCAAGATCCAATAATAAAGCATCCCGACGAGGACTACTTTTTTACATCTTTTAAAACAAGTGTGAAGGCAAGACTTGTGAGCTTGAATAGCAGACTCGCAAGGTGATAATATTTATATCTTCTCTCTGTTAGAGAGACAAAGGACATGCGATTAGACAGTTTTGATATTTTTGTTTTCTTTATTTGTTGGAATTATAAAAATATATTTTCTTTTAATCAATGGAAATATACCTTTGTAATTTCTTTTCTATTTTTTTTTCAACTCATAGGTACATTTGGTTTGGGTATTAAGCTAGCAAATCATCTAAATATGAAAACTATACGGAATATAATTTATACCTAAACTTTTACCATAATCCGTAGAGCCACAACCAGTGAAGCTTGTGAATTTATGTGCATACAAGGACATTTATGATTTTAAATGCGACCCATGTAAAAAAAAGTACTCTCATGATGAATTTTTTAGGACGTATATAATAACCATTTTATCCGAGAATGAGAAGTACATATAAAATTGTATGTAGGATGTATATTAAAAATATTAGTACATCTTATAAAAATATATTTTTAATTTTTCGATCTAGTAAATAAAGCAAAGCAGCGCTTTGAAAAGTCAATCAATGATATTATAGTGATTGTCTTTTTAACCCTCAACTAAAAAGAGGGATGTTATAAGGTTGACCTGTCGATCTGTGTAACTGTGTATCTGTCTGTGATAAATTTGCGGCCAAACGCGTGGACGGATTTAATCGTGGAACGTCTAAGATTAGGTTCTTATGCAATAATTAGCTGTTCCCAGCGGCTTTGCCCGCGCTATATAGAAAAAAAAGCCTTCTTATGAAGGCCAATCAGTTTTTACACGTACTTACTCAGATAAAGTACTTTTTAGGGATAGCTGTTGCCCGTGATTGCATCCACGTAGACTGTAAAAAAAAATATATGACTTATGATCGTAGTCATTAAGAATCACGAACAACCGTTTAATAAAGGAAGAAAATAAAATGCAAGTAAGTTAACAAGGCAAACAAAGAAATTACGATATCGAATCGTATAGTCTAAGTCCTCAATAATTAACTTCGTAAAATAGACACCATCGTCAACGTACGTACAACGATCCCCCGACGCAAAGACTTCAGTAAGTACATAATAAATATTATTATACTTTTTAGAAGTCTTTTTGTTTCAGGGATTTTTAAAATTTTTAATTTATTTAAAATTGTACATTTATATAACAACTAGCTATTGCCCGCAAGTCCGTCCACGTCATTATTGACAAACAATGTTTTTCTTTCTACAATATTTTTAACTTCTCTCTTTTTCTTTTTTTTTTTTTAATAAAGTGTGTCCTATGTTATTTCTAATACCTCTTAAAGTATGTAAGTAAGTAGTTTTCATCTGAAAGCGTAACAAATAAACTTATATTCGCATTTATAATATTAGTAGGAGATAATCATGTTTCATATTTTTATACTGATGTTATAACGGTTTCAATCCCCGGGTCGTTTATAATGTAATTAAAGACAAAGATATTATAATGAGATTGTTAACTTTGCTGATACATTGTTTAAATAAAAGAAAATAATCTCACAATCGCAGCGGATTAGGTTCTTAAAAGAATAAAGATTTACCCTTGATAAACAGAACACGACATTTTGGTTATAATTGTATAGTCCTCGGAATTTGATTCACTCACTGATTAAATTATAAGTCAGCATATTATTGAACATTTTAAATGAAAATAAGAGGTTTTTCTTATCAAGTAGTCAAAATTTGAATGCATAAATAATGACCTACATAATGTGTACATTTTTTTTTATAATATTAAAATATATAATGTAATAAGAGTTAAGTAATTAAGTCATGTTCCCTAATACTATCTTAATATTACTGAAGAAATAATAATAAATGAAATAAAAACTGAAAGTTCGTCTCTTAATATGTACTCATTCATTGGCTATTCCTTCATTAATTAAATATTATTCAGTGATAAGAAATCAGAACAATTTATTTTAGAATCAATAATTTTATGTAATTCAATTAAGAAAACAATATCACGTGTCAAGTTGAGAGGAAGTAACCTTAAAGTATGTGGTTCTCTCTGAGTATCCACACAGAGTAAAAGCCAAATCGCCAACTTATGATTCTCAGTTAATGATAATTGCCTCAATGTGGTTTGAAGTTGAGGGTAGTGCTAAGCTGGGAGATCTATTGCTATAAATTGGACGTGTCAAGCTTAAAGATTTTTGTTTTGTAAAATCATTTATTTAGGAGCGAAAACGCCGTATGAATAGTGATTGACGGTTTCACCTTTAAATAATCTACCTTTGAATATATTATCTATTTTTTTAATTAGTTTTAATGATATCTCTGATTTAAAGTCCTCGTTACTAAATTATCTGAAATATTTAAATGTTTTAATGACTTGGAATTCTTATTGTTTAATAACTCCCACATGATTCTTAATATACTATTAATTATTGACTTGTGGTTCGAAAAAAGCATTTATAAAATATTATATATATTTTTATTAAAGTAGGCAATTTTATAAAATATAGAGATGTGTGAAAGTGTAATCGTAAGGGGATTTTATTATTAGCAAAAATAGGCGGTTTTAATTTTCAAAGCTTTTGCAATTTTAGTAAGAAGCATGATTTGTGTTCACGAAGTGTTTTTATGTAAATGTTAGCTTTCCATTAAAACTTCTGAAGTCTTTCTTCAAATGTATGAGAATATACTTTGATCTTTATTATGAGATAAAGTTAATTTAAATGAATGATAATATATATAGTTAATTTGTATTAGATAATAAATACCTTTGTAACATTTAAACATTATTTCGATATCATGATACAATATTAATGGCATAAGTTATTGACAGATCTCTCAGTCCTCTGTCATACTATAAATGAAGAGGGTTGATACAGACTTATTAATTATGCAAATGTAGCTTTTAAAAATAGATGAAAATGCCAGTCACATTGGCATGAGATTTATATTTAACGACATATTGTATATTTTTTAAGAAATTATTTGATTTTATTATAATATAAATATCATATAAATATCACTTGTAATCAAGATATGAAAAAGATTTTAAATTTCCATGATATTACATTTTGTACGTTTGTTGTTTATATCATTGTTATATTATATACAAAATGAAGTTTTTTTAGAAGTAATTTTCTATCCCATAAAACTCGAAATTAGTTGGAAAGCATTTTGAAGCTAAGAGACTTACAACAAATGGCTTCATGAAACGTTGCCTCGTAATAGAGCGAGTAGATTATAATACATAGAAAGGAAGAGTTAAACTCGCAAATTCATTTAAACTATTTCAGATTCATCAATAACCTCTGATAAAGAAATAAATGAGGATTAATATTCTCAACTTATTTAACACAACTTTATGTAGTAAGTGTTTATCAGGAAATATTGTATTTAAAATACTACTTATGTATTTTTTTATTTACACAAATTCAAAATGTTCTGTAAGATAAATTAAATAGTATCCCATATAATCATAAAAAGTATATTTTTATGGAACACTTAAGTTTATATGAGCTTTTTTTGACAAATCAAATTTTCTTAATTATATAATATAGTTAAAATGATAACCTCTAATTTTAAATATAGTTAAAAAAATATTATCATAATAATTATAATATTTATAACATTTAATACAAATATGATATATATATTTGTGTGGCTTATATAATTTATTTAACATTATACCTACCTTTAGTTTAGTATAGCTGATGTGATTGATCGTTATCTAATAATAATAACAAGGGAATTAGTATGCACCTGGGGCTTCTTCAATATTTATTTTAATGTATTCATTTATTTTAGGCATATGGTTTTAAAAAAAATATGGTTCAAAACCACAGGTTTTCTCTCGGTAGCTTTTTCAGTGACAAATAACTTTTCGAGCTTCTAGTAGCTTTGAGAATAAAAAAATGGTTTGTTTAAAATTTGCAAATAAAAAACTTGTGTGGTTTTATGAAACCACCGTAAAAGTGAAACTTTTTTTCACATTATAGACATTTAACTAAAAATTTTCGGAATAATATTCCATTAAGGGTATAAAAATTGCTTCATCAATCTTAATTTTATACTTAGAAAATGGGAATGATAATGGGAAATGATAAAAGTAGACTAGGTCTCCAACTAATATTTTTATTGAACTCTGTGTCTTAGAGTACGACATACATAATACTTAACAATTATTTAGATGATATACACATATTAAAACACACAACACACACAAAACAATATTTTATAATCGTTGAGTCATTTTGATCCGTTTTTCAATTATTTTCAATCATTCTATTATCAATTCCATCTTCATCATGAATTTCACAGTTTATAAATGTAACCAATATTTTATGGTAACTAAAATACGTGAACAGTGACTTACATTCGATTTTTTCAATGTATCTAGTAAAAACCGCATCGATACGAGCGCCTTTCACTTTATCCCTACTCCGCGGCCGACCGTCACGCGACATGCAGACGAAAAAGTTTGAGACGATGTAATAAAAGTTTTACTTTAAAAAAATTACACTTAAATCTGAAAATATTATTACTTATTAGTTTGCTGATAAGTAATATAAACAAAAATAATAATAACTAATAATTATATATATTAAAAAAAAAGGAATTACATTACTAGGTAAGGTAAGGTACCTTTACTTGAAATAGCAATAAAATATAAAATCACACTTACTCACTTTGTGTAGAAAGCAGTAGTTTTTCTAATATTAAAGTAATTATTTTATTATTTTTGTAAACACCGTTAATAAAATTGAAAATTTAATAAACCTCCTTCATAATTTTTTTTGTAAACATCCCTTATAAAATTTAAAAAATTAAAAAAAAATTGCGTCGAAGGACCGTTTAATAAAGAAAGAAATTAAAATGCAAGTAAATTACCGAGACAAAAAAGAAATTACTATATTGTATCGTATAGTGTAAGTCCTCAATGATTAACTTCGTAAAATGGACACCATCCTCAACGTACGTACAAGGACTTCAATAAGTACATAATAATATTATTTTTATTATTTTTAGAGGTCTTTTGTATCGGGTTTCTTTTTAATTTTAATTTGTTTCTGCTTTTTCAATTTAAGTTACAGGGGGCCTATGCTGAATATACGTAGATGTCAAATTCGGCCGAAACACCGTACGAACGAAACAAAGATGTCAAAGCTATTCTGAACCTATTTCGAGTTCACACAGGTCTTTCGAAATAAGAATATGCGTTTATATGGCCATGTTATAAAAGGATCGTTTATAAGAGCATGCTTTATGGACCAAAAAAACAATTAAAATGCAAAATAGTACATTTGAAGGTTCCAAAAAAATATAATTATTGGTTATTTATATCTTTACTGATATCCTATCAAATAATTTATATGTATTTATTATTTTAGATACGAATAGTTTATTCCGGCTCTATAAAACGTATTTTAGTTGTTTTTTTTTGACGTTTCAAATATGACAAACTAATAAAAATAAAAACTTGATTTGGCGCGATTATAAAATATTAGAAAATGAATGCAAAGAAAAAGAAGCTCGAAATTTGATTATTTCATATAAATTAAAAAAGACCTTTTCTTTGAAAAATATACTAAATTATAATCTTCCTTTTAAAGAATTGTTCTGCACGTAATTGCAACATGTGTGAAATTGATGCAGCCAAGTGCTCCAAGAATATTGTACCTTATTTAAAAATCCAAATATAATATCTTATTCAAAAATCCAAAACATTAAAATGTTTATTAAATACTCATAAATAAAGTACATATTTCAAAATTTCATATTAAAACTTTTTTTTTGTATGAAAATAGAAAAGCCACACTTGGTTGCAAATAAGACAATATTTGATTATTTGATTTTTAATGTACGTCTTTCTGGTCGGGTTTGTGAGAATCTAATATATTTTAATAATACAAGTGGAGAGTTTTACGCATACGAAACTTTATTGATGCATACTAGAGATGAATGAATGTCTAGCGTCACATCACCCAGTTTGGAGCCGCAACCATGCAGCTTTAAAGCGATTAAAACCTACATAAAAATAAATGATGAGTAAGGAAAGTAGAAAATAGGAAAATAAGGAATGAATTACCTTTGTTATCGTATGTAAAGTTCGTCAACTTTTAATTGTTCGAAGTAATAATACTACTAAATTCTCGAATGTCTGTCGGTTGAGTCTATTTAAAGAAATAAACACAACGTCGGGTGTACTATCAATATTAAAAGTATTTTTTATTTTTTAACTAATACACTCACTGTTGCCATTCATTAGTTTTCTCTTTAAAGGTATCTCAATTGTTGAGAGTTCCGCCATAATTCTAAGTAAATTGAATTATATACATTCTTACATATTTGATAAAATCCTAAAAACAAATAAAATCAATAGCTATAATGTAAAAAATACTACTTACGAAACTCAAACGTCAACTCTTTTTCTAACGTTCATATTCGCTTTAAATTACTCACAAGAGTTTGACATAAGTGACAATTTCTTCTTCGTTTCGTGTTTTGGGAATAGCAAATTACGAAAAACGTTGCTACAGCATCGAGCGACGTCTCGATTTTGATCGCGAAGTAAGTTCGGAATAGGAATAAGACGAAACGAAAGACGAAGTAACGTTCGGAATAGACCTACATGTTTCTTAATTGTACTAAATGAACCTACAGATACACAAATTTTCAGTTGTTTAAGTATTTCTTTAAATATATCCCAATATTATAAAGAGGAAAAATTTGTTTGTTTGTTTGAATTGAATAGGCTCCGAAACTACTGGACGGATTTAAAAACGATTTTTAGCTTTAGAATCCAACATTATCCCTGATGAATAAAGGCTATATTTATAAATTACAAGTTAAACATAAAAGAAACGAATTTATAAGAAGAGTTAAAATAAATATTCAATATGTTACTATAGTGCTATATTCCTAGTGTTTGCATTAAATAATATTTATATATATATTTTTACTTACTATTATTTTGGTAAATAAATCTTACTGGTCATGTAATATAGATTAATAAAGATGTTTAAAAACGTTTTAATTTTATAATATAAAAAATAATACAGTAACGTGTTAACTGTAGAATTTTACACCTATAAAGTACCAGCAGACAAAACTTAACAAACTTGAACATTAAATTCCCTCGCAACTAAGTATCGTTCAATATACATCAACTAATATTGCGGCAATATTTAAGGACATTCATCTTAATTAAAAAATAATGTTGGCCTTATAAAGTTCGCTGCAGATATAAATTTGATTCTTTTGAGAAAGAAAATGGAATAATTACAAACATTACAATTGAAGAGCAGGAAATATATAAGTGTATTATAAAAGCATTTAATTCATTTTGATCATAAAACTTTATTAAACCATCATAAACAAAAAAAAAACAAAATAAAAAAAATAAGTAAAAAAAACTATAGATTTAACAAATATAAATAAAACTACAATTAAAAAACAGTAAACAACTCAGTTGTGGCTAGAGTGTATAACTTCAGCGCTGATTTTCAGTAGCCGCATTGCCGTGACGTAACAAACAGTGATGATCCCTCTATATAACTAAATAACAGTAACCTAAAGAGTCGTATAACTAAATATGGAATCTGCTATTAGCAAATAAAAAAAAAATTAATACGTAGAAGGTACGTACTAACACAACAAAATAAATTTGTAGCTATGTTTATAATATAAAGAGACATAGACTAGATTGCCTCGTTGACGCTGTCACAACTTACCACCAAGCTCACTGTTAGTGTTTAGTGTTAGAGTCTAGAAAAATTAAAAATCATATCCACAGAACAATTCATATAAGTTGATCCAATGCTAACGTTGTTTTATTTATCTAAGCCTAAGATTCTTAGTTCCAGCTGGAAAATAATAGAATAATTATTCATTAATATTTAATTTTAAATATTTTTCAACATCAAGCATGCTACATTGCTTATGGCACACTACCAAATATATAACATCCTTACGATAGTTCAACGTATCAAGAGCGCTTCAACACTAAAACAATGTACTTAATTAAGCATTAATTCCATGCTTCTTCTTCAAGAGGGTAAACATTGGTCGCATTCGCGTCTAGTTAATATGTTATAAGAGAATACAGTTCTTAAAAAAACAAATTTATGTATGAAAACAGACACATATCCATTAATATTATGTTATAACTAAGATTTATGTTATATTTAAAAAGAATATTTTTTACTGCAAGACACAAACGTTATATTTCTCATGTTTCAGAACAGTTCTTTCCTTATTTTACTTTTTTCGCCTAGTGTAAATACAAAATATTTGAGCTGTAGCAAATCAGTTTATTCATAATATTAATAATCTTGCAATAGAAATAATAGAATTATTAAACACTTTTATATTTATTGATTTCTATTACATTAATATACATTTTCCAGATAAATGGATGCACAAATTATTCCTGATTTTTAAGTAAACATAAGACTACATTTTTAAAGAAAGGTACCATTCATGCATTACTTATATCTGAGAGCAGACTAAATCGACTATTAATCTCTGCTTTACCAGATAAAAATACCGAATAGATATAATCGTCCCGAGGTAAAGGGGGCGTTTGCTTTAAATAAAAAAATATATAACATCTACTTCTTGATATTCCATCTCTTCATAACTAGTTCGGCTCTTTAATAATATATCATGGCATTATTCTCAATTATGTACATTTATATGAAAAAAGTACAAAGTTTATTTTATATATAACAACATAATTCTTTAATTAAATTTTAATTGACAATGCAGTAATTGGATTTTGTAAATGTAAATCAAAAATCTTTTTCATTGCGGACATGTTTCAATCTATGCATCAGTTAAATTGAAACATGTCCGCAGATGGTGTTTGCAAATGTGACTGAAGTTGTCGTTTTACGGAAATTTCGTATGCGATAGCGTTCTGTCGCAATTATTTTGAATCCAGAACTAAATTTTCAGCTCATGAATAAATCATACTGCAATTGATTTTCGCAAAAACACCTGTAATTTATTATATTCTCACATAATATAATAAGTTACAGGTATAATAATATAATAGGTACAACACTGAGGGCGCTGATAGTGTCAATTTTTTTCTTGCTCGATAAAAATAATTGATAAATCCTTCTATAACTTTCGTAAATAGACGTTTGTGATATTAAATGATAATTTGTGGAGTGATTTAATATTCAAGATAATAGTTTTTATGTGTTACAGTGATAACATATCAAGGATTGTTTTGTGTAACAGTCAGCTGTTCATATACCCCCGTAATTTACTTTTGAATTATCCGAGTTGAAATTTAGTTCCAGGGCCTTATATAAAATAAATCACAGTGTTTTGTATGTGTATAAATTTAATAAACAAAATACACAGGATCTTTTCTTTTCTTTGTAGGTCTTTGTAGCACCTACAGAGTTTATTTATTAATAAATCCCTAATTGCAAAGGGAGCCATCTATTGTCCTTTTCCAATATCTTTACACCGATATTGACTACATAGATAGGACTTACAAGTACAATCATTGCGGAAGAATTTTAAGCGCAACAGAGGGCGCTAAGTGCTCAAAGTGCTTTCATCTTTACCATCGGCCTTGTTTGAACATAAGTCCAGATACTCGGATATTTGTTAAGTCTCAATGTCAGGAATGTAAGGGAGTTAACTTCACAAAACTTTGCACCCCAGTCAAGCCATCTGAAGACAGTCCCTCTTTCGCCGTCGAGGATGCAAGTAATGATAATTTGAATATAATATAATGAAAATAACTCTACTCTTATATATAAAATACGTAAGTTAAGACAGGATGGAAGGAGATGGCTACGGTTTCCAAAGAAATGTATTCATTTAAAGAAGAGCTATTAGTCTTAATAATACTGTAGACAATTTGAATAAGCGAACTAATTCCTTAGAAAGTAGATTAACCCAATTAGAAACATTAAAAGAAAAGGACAAGAACGGACCCGGTTCTTCGGCTGACCTTATTTCAAATTTAAGATCAGAATTAAACGACACAGATCAAATTTTTCTTCGTAATGATATTGAACTCCGATCTTCTAGAAAAACTAGGAGAAAATATTATAAATATCGTGCATTTTTCGCCCCGTTGCATTGGTAGAGTGGTTAGTGCAGACGCCTAACGTGTCACGGCGCAATGGGGCTCGGGTTCTATTCCCGGCGGAAACAGGCATTTATGTGAAGAGCATAGATGTCTGTGTTTCTGGGTTTGGTCGTTTATTAAATATATTCTCAGTATTTATATGTGTATTTCTATGTATTTGTATCGCTGTCTAACACCCTTAACACAGGCAAATAATTTGCTTACTTAGGGGTTAGATCAATGTGTGTAATTTGTCCTGATATTATTATTATTATTATTATTTAATTGGTACTAAGATCGGCGTAGATATTGATAGCAGGGATATTGTGAGAGCCGTGCGTACGGGTTCGAGACAACTGCAAGGCGACAAGCCACACAAAATTGTTATCCGGCTGGGACGTTGGAGCGTACGGGATGACGTTCTGCGTGCTGCTCGGGTACGACGCAATGTTGATTCCACGGGTATACTGAATGTTAAGGCCTGGCGATTTTATATTAACGAGCATCTTACTTCAATTAACCGTCATCTTCTTTATAAAGCGCGAGAAGAGGGGGCTAGCGTTTCCATTTGAGTCGTAAGAGTTTTGGTTTGAAAATGGTACCATTTGAAATGGGGTTGGTCTCCCCTTTCTTTTAATACTATTTCCAGCCGGAGAAAATGCGTAGTTTCTTTTTTATTTGTTTTTTTGTGTGAAATAAACTTACCGTGTTTTCACCAATATTAGCACAAAAATACAATGTTTAACACAAGAACACAAGAACACTTCACATCTATGCAATATGTTTATCAATTATTTATATGATATTATCAATTTTTCATTTTAATTTAACAAGAAAAACACAATTCGTAACAACTTTGTTGTTTTAGATTCCCTAATGTTAAATGGCGGCAACTTGACATATGACGTTTGTGATTTAAAATGCTTTTTGAAATAATTTATATTTATATTACTTTTTTTGTCAAAACTGACTCTGTTAACCCCGATTCCACGTAGAGTACACTGTCCTACCCCTAGAGTGTTTTTGTAAATCCAGAGGCGCGGAAGGAGGGCGACAACAAACCGAAGTGGCGAAGGCGAGCTTGGGTTTCAGTTCCTTGTTACGCAAGGGTGAAGGGGTTGGCCATCCTGAAGCGCCGGAGACGTCACAGAAGTCTTAATTACTTACATTTTAGGTTAGTTTTTGAGAAAATTCAAATCGAAATATCTCCAAAACCAAACATTTTCTCACAATAAAAATGGTGTCAGGGGATAGGGCTTCGACCCCTCTTTTCTCCCTATCCCCCTCTCCCTTCGATTCTAACGACTCAATTGGAAAGTGTTACCGAAGAAGGTAAAATTAAGAGCTTGCGGTACGTTTGGACCAAAGGTGGTAAGATTTTTGCAAGATAGGCCCTTGATACTACAGTTTACCGCATCCGTTCGGAATGTATTAATGCTCGGGTTTTTTCTGGTCATTCTATTTAGTCTATTTTATATTTCAATGTTATTTCTTAGGATTAAGTTAGTTTTTAAATGCATTTGTTATACTTTTGTAAACCTCATATTAGTATTTTTTACTTTATTATATAGAACTGTGACCTTCATATTGGCCATCCGTGTTTATCAAGATTTTTTGTTAAATAATACACTATGCTACTTTTTTATATAAGACATAATATTAATATGTATATATTTTAATATTTAGTAATACATAAAATTATCATACTATTTATATTAATACTCAAATTTAGTCATCGTTATTGATAAAACATACAATCTACAATCTTCAACAATAGACTTATAAAAAAACAATACCAGGAATCCATGGAATGCTAAGAAACTTCGTCTCGTCTATGAAAAATAAATATGTAAGTAAATGTTTTGAATTAAGATTATAAATATTCTACCTCGCTTTGTTAACCATCCCCGGTTTTTTGAGGCAAACTTAACCTTTCTCTCCAGATGACCTCGAAAATGATAATTGCTGGATTTATTCAGGTTCAGTACTCCGATAGTTGACGATTCGATATTTACATACGTAAAATAATTCTACTTTTAAAACTTCCACTAAAGTGCATTTCTTGTGATTAAACTTCAAGAACCATGATGATTATTAAAATTATATTTACCCGGCCACGTTCACGTAAATTAACCGGACTTTTGCCCGACTAGTTTCGAACCTATTCAGACTTAAACGTGATTTACCACGCTGCCATGCTTCGATCTCATGAATAAGCCATAGTCGGGTAAATATATGTTTATTAATTAAATCTATTTTATTTTATGGTTATGTCGCGGTGTGTTTATAAAATATGTAATACAATAAAACAATTCGAAATCCAATTATGAAATCGAAGTCTACATTTCCTATTAATTATTATGTCAATTGCGTACAGTTGGATGAACAATTTACAAATTGTTAGATATCTATCTATCTCAGGATATACTGTTATTTTTACCGACAAATAGTTTTTTGTATACATGTCATTTATGTAGTACATATTTTGATGATAAATATGAAAAAAACTGAACTTTTACTAAACAGCTATATTTAACTATATGTTACGAAACTTTTCTTTTTTTATTAATAACTGAAGTGTATAATTAATAGCAAAAAAAAAACTTCCCAAATATTTTATATTTATTTAAAGCTTCAGTTAAGCTTGTCACCTTGGATGATATTTTTTTAAACCCAAATAATTTTAATGAAGTGGTAATTAACCAAAAATCATAAAAGTAGCTATTAAAAATAAATTAATATATTTCATTAATTATATAATTTTTTTATAAATAGCCAACCAATAAATCCAATCGTTGTGAACGTGAAGTAAAACTCGTCTAATTCTCAAATCTTTTCTATGTAATGTATATTATGTCTTTCTTTCTCAAACATTAAAAAATATATGAAGAAAATCATATGTTGCTTAAGATCGTAGATTAACCACATAGGTAGTTATTAAAGTTGCATTTTAATTTGCTCGCTACTTCAGTTTAATATTTAGAGTGCAGCTAAGACACAAAATAATGTCTCGTATGATAGAGTTAACAACAAACTGCAAAACTTTGCTATTAATATTGATGACGTCCCCGTCAAGTCAATCTTTGTTTAAAGTTGGATCAGGGGAGATTTAATTATGTAATAAAAAATGTGATTTTTAAACAATTTATATTGTTCAAGGAAATTAGTTGTTTTTCACGTATGTACATTGTTAGGTATATGGTTAGTTATAAAGACAGATCACACACCATTCTATTAATTTGAAAATTGCTATCACTATATTTTGTAAGGCGGACATAGATTATAAAATTCCATACATATATGTGAAAGAAACCGTAACTACAAAAAAAAACTTTAAACCTTCATAGTACCTACGTTCAATGCAATCAGTCACAGAAAATGTAATTAAAATAAAAAAGAAATTGACTCTGTCTCTTGACGAATATGTCATATGTCGTCGTTTCTTTCTAAACTGAACAAATGAACGATTTCCTTTCCGTAGACCATGATGTCTCTAAGCTGAAAGATTATAATCTACGTTTATCTCAAACAAAATATAACTTTTGTGGTGACTCCTGACATGTGGAGTGCTAAAATGCTCTTGGCAAAAACGTAAATCTTTCTTACAAAAGTTAAATGTGGTTTATTAACTATATATGAACAATAAGTTGTATCTTAGTTAATCTTCTACTATCATTATTAATTTCAAATAAACTTATTTCTAGGTATGTTTTGTAATATACAGGTGCAATATATATCAGTGTGCAAGAAACTTCAATACTGACTCATATTTGCCATTTATTTTAAGCAAACGGAAGCAATATCCCTGATATGAGCCGCCGTTTGAAGTATACTATACTTATACATATTACTTACTATATGAACTATACTATAATACTAAATCTTGTATTATTAATATCAATTTATTATTTTTATTGTTACTGCATGATATAAATATGCTTAAATTTGCTCGCAATTTACTTTTTTTATATTTTAATTATTTCTCATAAATTATTATAGGTTTTAATTTTTTTCTGTTTATTGATAGTTACACTTATATAATAATTTAGTAAATTTACTTCTGAAACAGGATGACGAAAAACTGTTTTTTTTTAGAAAGATAGTTTATAGAAAGTAGAAATAAGTTATATGATTTATATGGTGAGAGGCAATGGGATCAAGATCCGGTGTTCTTGAACAAAATTAGGAATTTCTCTAAAATATTTAAGAACGTTTGCGTACAAACTAAGTCGATTTATATAAGAAATAAAATCTTAAACTTAGAAAATAAAAATTAAAAAAACCCCGATACAAAAAGACCTCTAAAAAGAATAAAAATAATATTATTATGTACTTATTGAAGTCCTCGAATTTATAATATTAGTATGGATATATTATTAAGATTTATACTTAATACTGATAAATATTATGGATTTGGATTTAATAAGCTTTACATGTCATTGAAATTCCACATTCTTTTAATGTTTCTGTTTTAGATGCACTTTTTGAAACCTAAGATAAATACCGAAGTTACAATTAGATAGAACAATAAAATTTCATGAAAGAGATGGAGATACAAGATAGATTTTCATAAAATTCATTAAGACGGTAATTTTTATAGAATAATGCAAGTACTGGTTTTATTTTATACAATTTTCTTTCAAAGTTCTGGTGATAGTTTTGACAATAAAACAAAAGTTTAAAAAAATACTGAAAAAAAAATCTAAACTTTAAACTTATTAACATCTTTCTAAATACCAAAACCAAACAAACAACAACTCATTGTTTTTTAACCAAAATAAGGAGTTTTTTTATTATATTTCATTTATAGAAATAAAATTAGTAATTCGAATCATATTTTAGTTTATTTTAGTCGCGAAAACTATTTTTAAATTTCTTAAATTATTGGTAGAAATATCTTAAACCTTGCTTTTCTTAGTCAATAAGACAAATTAATATCTTATCACTAAAAAGGTAAAATCGAAGGAAATAATTTACAGTTTATAAGTTTTAAGTTATATATATTTTAAAGTTAAAGACATTTACTCTTAATATCAATAAAGACTGCACACTACTCAGAATTGAATCATACCTGCTGAAATCGAAGGCAGCCAGGCATTATAAATGACTTGAAATAGAAACACTGGCCTGCTTGGCCTCTTTAATATGATTTAAAGTTTATGTCTTCGCTTGGGCTAAAATTTTGCAAAAAAATAAAATTGAAACGAACTGAAATAACGTCAAATTGAATAATATTTTTTTAATATTCCAGATTATAGAGGATGGGATAAGGATGAGAAGAGGACATAAGATATAATTTGTAAATGTTAATGTAGAGTGGCTACACAAAATATAAAATTGTAGTTGTAGTTTTCATTATAGTTATTAGTATATATACACTATATACTTGCACTTTATAATAATAATACAGCACAAGTTACACATATTGATCTAACCCCTAAGTAAGCAAATTATTTGCTTGTGTTAAGAGCGTTAGACAACGATACAAATATATAGAAATACATATATAAATACTGAGATTATATTTAATAAACGACCAAATCCAGAAATACAGACATCTTTGATCATAACATACATGCCTGCTTCTGCCGGGGATCGAACCCGAGCCCCATTGCGTCGCCATACGTTAGGGGTCTGCTTTAGACTTTTCCCTTATCAAAAAGATTAGATTATTAGTTAGACTTAGAAGATAGATGTCATTAAGTGTATTTTTTAAAAGTGATTTTTTTTTTTTGGAAAAAATGCGTTTCCGCATTGTCACACCAGCCAGGAAGGCGATAGTCGGGTAGTATTTGCGGCACCCAGCAGCTGCCATTTTTAAGGCACCCCACTAAAAAAACCAACGGTTGCCCTCATCGCTACACCGAATGTTCCCCAGCACTGCACCCGGCAACCGAAATCCCAGGCACCGCAAATTGCCTAGACCATCTCACCATCGAGCAGCGATTAGCTGCTCGGCGGAAAGAGGTCCAAGCCTCCCTCCCCCCCTCAGACAGGCCACTCCGAAGGGTTACCCGCCCTTGTCAGTCATGGACCGGGCACAAACCCCTCACGGCCGACCTCCACCGCGCCGGGTATTAGCCAACGGGAAAACCCGAAGGTTCTCAGTAACCGTTGTTGCCCAGGGAGCACCACGAGGAGGTTCCCGGCGTTCGCCGCCCCAATTATACTCAATAATTATAGAATTATACAATATTAAATTTGCTTTAGCTTATTTGGGTTGCAATTAGTTGATCTAAAGAGTTTGTTGTAACTAGTTTATGTTATTTGTATGATAGATTTTTTAATGAATTTGACAACCTAAGCTAAAGATTCTACAGCCATAATCTTTATAAGCAATTCTATGTATAACCTGACTACATAAAATAAAATAAAAAAATCTTTTGTATACGACTCTATTGTTGAAGAAAGACCGATTGCAGCACACGCGCCTGAGTTACGACCAGGAGCTGGCTAGCACTATCCTGACTTATTGACTGTCGATAAAACATTGATTTTGTCCGTAAATTCTTCTGGAAGAGAAACTGGTACTATAAAATACAAACTGACCCAATTGTTTATCCAAACTTCTAAAAGATGACTCTAGAATTTTTATATTTTAGCGTGAAACTAATGTAATAAAATAAAATAGTTTATTGGAATTTTCTTTGGCATTTTATCCGATATAGGTAAGTAATAGATTTGGGCCATTTATTATTAAAACCAATTCCATTGCCCAAAAACAATTTGTTTCTTTTCATGAACATAAATATAAATTTAGGAACTAATGTCTAGAGCAGAACATCGTGATACATAATGCTATGGCTGTATGCATAATAAATCAACATATATGTAGTAATATAAGTTAGCTGTTACATTTTCCTATCTTCCTATGAAATCGCTGAACTTAATCGTTAGTTAGTATGTTTATATAACCACGTGTTTGGACATACATTAAAACTATACAATTTATTATTCTATTTACAGTTATTACAATTTTAGGTCAATGCCATCTTTTTTAATGCACCACTTATTACATATTCAATGCCGCTAAACTTATTTCATTAAAAAAAAAAGATAAAATATTTAGAATACAACATGCGGACTTAGTTAATGCTACCGAACATTTTCAACCAGTGGACCCGATGCGAGCATAAGAGAAACACATGTAATAGGGCGTTATATCTGTAAAACTATAATAATGCAACATTTTTAAGTATCTTTATCTATATAGTATCTAGGGCTTTTACAAAGGGATTTTCAATCTGACTATAAAAAAGATATGCTCACAAATTGCCCCAATAATATTAGAAAAGAATTTGCCTCGATAAAACTCATTTCACTTTTAAGCTCAAATAATCTGAATTATGCAGATCCACAGAATTTAATGAAGTTCAGAAAACTCATTTGCGATTTATTCTTTTACTTTTTCACGGAAACAGACATAATGTGAGAAAATCATTTGGTGTGAACTTAATATAATTGAATTTCGTGTGATAAGTCATAGAATTAAATACTTTATGTAACAGTTACAGCTTTGTGTAAAGTGTTAGTTACAAATCTAAACAGAATGTTATAAAATTTTAGAATAATATTGACATAGTTGATTACCACTGTTTAGTTAAGTAAAATATGTTTTGAATATTATAATTATAATAAATATAATATATTAAATTGATAGATAAGTATACTAAGGTACAACAAAGCCAAAAGCTGTACTGTAAAAGGTGTACTAAGCACCTTTGAACTTTTGGAATATTATGAAAGTTTGATTACTGTTTTAGTTGTGTTTGGTAATAATTCTGTTGACAAGGGATTAAAATTAAGATAAAATATATTCTATTTGTTAAAACGAATATTCTTTAATTTCAATAAATTACTTCTTTACCGTGAGGTAATCTCATCTGCACTTTGCGTAAATTATCTACAGTACAACTTTTAATAAATTGTTATATTATAAAAAACTATTTATGTAAAATTTACAAAAACGTCTCACATAAATCTCCTTCACTTTCTATGCAAATTATAAACATTTAATATCTTAACATGTTTTAATTCAACTACGTTATATTAAGGTAATAAAATATTTACAAACAAATATACCTTTTAATAGTAAAAGTTATCCCTTCAAAAAGCATTATCTTTTGTAATCGTGAATCAATGGTCAATGGTATAAATGAAATATTTTTTTTAAATATCATAAGACAGTATCTTTGTAGCTTCTTGACGGTTGTTTTTACCGACTAAAAAGCCCGACTAAAAAGAGGGGTGTGATAAGTTTGACCTGTCGATCTGTATATTTGTGTATTTGTGTATCTGTGTATCTGTATATCAGTCTGTAGCAAATTTGCGGCCAAACGCGTGAACAAATTTGAATGCGGTTTTTTAAATCGAAACCTATGCTCGTCGAAATGGTTCTTATCTATGTTTGATTGAAATAGAAAAAGTCATCTCCAAGATATTGAGGTTTTATTCGTGCGGGGAGAGGTTCTTATGCAATAATTAGCTGTTTTGCGGCCAAACGCGTAAACTGATTTGAATGCAGTTTTTTTTTATCGAAAGCTATGCTCGTCGAGATGGTTCCTATCCATGTTTGATCGAAATAGAAATAGTCAACTCCAAGATATTGACGTTTTATTCGTGCGGGGGAGAAGTTCTTATGCAATAATTAGCTGTTCCCAGCGGCTTCACCCGCGCTATGTAGGAACCTGTACCTTGTTATAAAGGCCAAAAGGTTTTTACACTTACTTACTCAGGTAAAGTACTTTATTAGGGATAGCTGTTGCCCGTGACTGCGTCCACGTAGACTGTAAAAATATATTTATATGGCTTATGATCGTAGTCATAAAGAATCACAGGCAACAGCTAGTGATAATATAAATCCCTTAATCATAGTGTTATTAGTGATTGTAAATCATTTTAACTCTAAATGTTTAGATTTATTAATATTCGTATATATGAAACCTACCTTTCTACCTACCCATATATGAAAAAGTCTTGAATCATGTTTCTTAATACATTTATAATTTATTACATTGTCTAAACTTTCACGTGGATCCTTATTTTATTAAATATAATATGTATATATATATATATATATATATATTTCTCGTATTAAATATAACCTTTGTACATCATAATATATGATTCTAATGCTAAAAGATTTTTTTTTAATTTTGTTTGTTTCGGAGCCTATTTAATTGTTTCGGAACCTATTCAATTCAAACAAACAATCAAATCTCTCTTGTTTATAATATTAGGATAGGTTAATAGAAACATTTAAACAATTGAAAATTTTGTGTATCTGTAGATTCATTTCAGAAACTCAGAAACCAGTAACAATTTTAAAAAGCAGAAAAAAAAAATAAAATTTAAAAAACCCCAGATACAAAAAGACCTCTAAAAAGAATAAAAATAATATTATTATGTACTTATTGAATTCGTTGCATCGAGGGACCGTTTAATAAAGGAAGAAATTAAAATGTAAGTAAGTTAACAAGACAAATAAAAAAATTACGATATCGAATCGTATAGTCTAAGTCCTCAATAATTAACTTCGTAATATATACACTATCAACATACGTACACCGGTTTTTTACATTTTTAATTAAATTTTTTTGAACCTAACGTTTGAATCCATGTAATTGTGTTTATAGTTTAAAATATTATTCGTGAAAATTATTATGTCCATATAACATTTAAAAAAAAAATTGTTACTTTGATTTCTATAATACAATTTTAGAAACTCATGGTATTATAATAAAGGGTTGCAGGTACCTAAAATTGTCTGTATGAGTTTTGAGGTTTTCAATTTTCCATATTGAGAAACAGGAACAGAGAATGTTTTTACTAAATATTTGAAAGTATTTCTATTGGATGCTTTCCAAATGTCGGTGGGTAATGCATGCTAGAATCTTATTGGGTGTGTAGTAAATCAATTAAATTGAAAATCAATGCGCCGGAAAGGCATTCGAAGATTTAAATTTTCAGTGGAGCGAAGTTGATGACTTTGTTTATCACCAACAAAATAAAACAAAAATAAAAACGGCATTTTTAATAACTAGGAGAGCAATGCGTTAATGTGACTCTTTCGTATAAATAAAATAAATATCTACTTGAAAGATTTGTACTACCAGTTACGGAATATGATGCTCTAATTAAAAATATTTCATGAAACAGCATAATGAGAAAAACATCAGTGGAATTTAATCCATTTGGCAGGAAACCACAATCAGTAGGCAAATTTAAATAAGCTCAATTAAGACCCTCAATTTGTTCTCAAATATTTTTCGAATACCTTTACTAGGAATTTCGCACAATTGGCTTTCATTGATCCATCGTTATTTGGAAGAAACTAATTATAAATGTTATTGTATGGCTATAAATGTGCTAAATGTACATACATTTTTAGAACCTGTATAAATTGAGTTAATATTATTTTTACAAACACAAAAGTGTTAACCAAATTAAAGGCGTACAAAATAGTACAACTTTCAAAAATATTTTGAAGCTTATCTAGTATTTATTATTAAAATATTTATGAAAATATTACGTCTTTAAATCTTCACAGACGCTAAATATAAACAATATTAAATGAAATTAACATAAACAACCTGTTTACAAATGGGCCATATTTATGAATATAGGATTAGGCCATGCAATGTAGATAGTAGTAGAGCTATCTATACATAATATATATTGAATGTTACTAAGTACGTTGGTAAGTTAAATATTAAAGCTCTTCTTATATACCTGCAATCATCCATATTGTAATTGCACCGAACGTATCAATGTTACTATGTTATTTTACAACACACGTTGATGAAGATAACATCAGATATCTACTTCAATAATGCTGAGTGGTGTTTCGTTGTATTCTGTAGCAGAACGGAACTGTAGCAGTCTAATCTGTGTGTAGCATAATATCACTCTCAGTTACTCTGTTGTATTGATTTCTCGGTACACAAATCACTTAACACTTGACTTACAGAGATGGACGGATTACATTTTTTAGGGCTTATTTTATTAGAGTACAAATAATAAATATGAAGCTAAAATTAATATGTTTTTGTAATTAAACTTTTTGGTGAACCATAAACACGAAAAATTTTTAAATGGAAAACTTATGCTAAAAATTAAACCATGCATGAAAATAATCAATTATTCTCAGTGTTGGTGGAATAACGACATGAAATAAACATTCTCACTCGTTGGCTGGATTACATTGCGGCAATAGATTATGTTTACGATTGTGGTAACATCGTGGATTTGCAAGAGGCGTATCAACACCAACACGAAATACAGAAATATCGAATAAAATACAAAATTATGTCGTGTTGACTTAACAAAAATAATTTTATCAATAAGTACAAACCCATGAATTTCAAATTAAGAAATGTTTTTACTCTTACTAAACTAAACATCATGATATTATTTAAAATATTACACATTACTTATTATCACATTTTTAATTTTTATATGAATAAATAAATAATAATACTAATATTAATTTTGAATGTTGTTTTATTATATTAAATATTAAGCTAGACGAGTAACTGAACTTACTCATATTTCAGAGTTAGCTAGAAGCTTTACTAAATTTAATAGAACGGATTTTTAATTTCCTGCTCAATATAAAATATAAAAATGGCTACAAAGTATAGTGAACTGATTCCTCGCAAAAGATGTTGTAGTGATTCTCGTAGGAACAGCAAAATCTTTTCACCGTTTTATACTTTGTAAACGAAAGTGTTATTGTTTCATACGCGACAAAAATAACATTACTTCTAGCTTTGAAATTATGTTAATATTTGTATCACGCCCTATTACTAACTATGACATTTTTAGTTTTTAAGATAAAATTATTTAATGAGATCTTTAGAGTTCTAGAGAGAAAATGCAAACATGTTAAACAGCACATTATTGCAAAAGTCAGTACAAGCATATCTTTAAAATGACTGACTAATTCACTCGCTTAAAATCTGGTCTTGCTCAACTTTTTCAAGGCTTTACTCTCGTTATGTCGTTTCAGATATTATATCTGGCAAAAATTTATACGACAATTTTTTTTTCAGCCGTTCAAAAGTCGAGCCTCATGGAATTTCGTCATATATGTTTGGAACTTATGATTCTGATTAAACTCTTGTGCTAACTTGACTATTTCGGTACTTTAATTTATAAGTTGAAGTCCTGAATTCATAGAGAAACACCCTTGTCCATAAGACCCCTTAAAAATTAACAAATCTGATCGATCCAAAATCGAGCCCGTCATGCAGAAACAAACTTTTACCTCTGTTTTCTCCAAAATAATGGGGCGTATTATTAACCGCCAGCTCTATGTATATCGAGAGGTTTGCTGACTGAATAAACCACACAATATAGCTTTCCCTACGGTCGAATAACGGGTGATCTTATCGTGTAAGGAACACGATGACCGGCAGCCTATTTTTTTTTTAAGTTCATAGTTATAATTTTTATATTCAGCACAAATTTGTAATAATATTTACCAGGTAATTATTGTTTATGGTCGCAGTAAAAAACAAAACACTAAATAAGATAAACCTAGAAGTGTAATTTAAAATGAAATAACATCCTATTAGTAGGCTTAAATAAATTTACAATAAAAACATGGTTAATTAAATTATACTACAATTTTATTTACATGTTTGGAAGCCATTATAATAATGCAAATAATATCAATCAATTATGGTCAGTTGATGGCATATTGTGTTAAGTTTATAAATGTAATAATTTTGAACTCATTAATCAACTAAAGTAATTTAATTGATCACAAAAAAATTGTTGTTTAAAAATCGATTAAAATACATGATTTATTTTTCAAACATGACATAAATATAAAATATATTTTTATGACAATTACAAGATTATGAATGGGCCTTCTAATTCCATGATTGTATTTTCTATACAATCTTTCTTGCTTTATGAACATTAATATAAATTAAAAGTAATAAAAGAATAACGTACGTTAAAAGTTAGAAACATTATATATTTACTTATCTTTTCCACTTTGAATCCATACCAGAGATCACCTATGTACGTCATAGGAAAGTGTTAGGAGGGCCTATTTTTACACCGTTCTTTGGGAAACAAACATCCCTAGGGATCACACATTCAAGCTCAATAATTATTACGAACTGACCAACGAACTGATCAGGAATAAATTTATAGTTAGTTTGTACGCCGTAGAAGTGGGAGCGAGAGGTATAACAGCAAAATCTCTCTATAGCCTACTTAAAGACCTTGGCCTTTCTAGAACAAGCACCGGTTCATTTCTAGAACGTATTTCAAAGGCGGCATTAGTAGGTTCTTTTCAAGTTTGAGCGTTTTTGCGCATAATAAAGGGGCCCCTTAAAACTACTCCTGGGTCGCAAGTCCCAGGCACTGCTTGCACTCCTCTCCTTGCAACGCGATGGGCCCGACACCCGCACGGTGAATCCATGGAATGCTAAGAAGCTTCATCTTTTAATAATAATTAATACCTTTTGTACTTAAACCTCTTTTCAATAAAATAAGCTTGGTTGTTTTTAAAGAGGTTTTGATTGTTTATGGTATGTAAAGCAAATTAATTATATATAAAAAAAATAACATCAAGGTTTTGGGTATCTCATACCCATCTCATAGCTGGTGTAACAATTATTCATCTCATTTACGCCGGGTTAAGCACCTCAAACGCTTCAAAAACTAGGCAAATGTCAATAAGTATACATTATAGAAATCACGCAATAATCATAAAAACATGAATCATCAAGAGGATCACGAAAGTATAAAAACCTAACACGCAGTGGTTAACTGTGTTAAGTGCCTAGCGACGCAACTCGGACTGCAATTTATATTTCAGATCTTCTTTACTTTCCACAAGAGATAACTTTTAATTTCTAATTATTATTGGTTTGGTTTTATGTACAGAATAATTATCGAGGATTAGTAGTTGTGCTTCGGGTAGCGGGCATCCATTGCATGTTTCCATATTTCTTTCAGTAGTGGAAGCCAGTACTTTGTCGACTGTTGGTGAAGGTATTCTTACAAACAGGAAAAGCTTGCGGGTTAGAGTCTGCCTCAAGCAGCCAGTGATTAATAATGGTAAGTAATTGGCCAGTGTGAGTGAGTGTGTGTGTGTGGAATTATTTCATATCGAGAGAGTATACTCTGCTGCATACACCGCTGCGAGTAGAGAGTAAAGGTTGTAGTACGTAACACGTGCACCTTAGTATCTTGTTGCGGGTACTGACTTTAATTTTTATGTTAATTCATTTTCACTTCTTTCAATTCAATTTAATTTTTGTTTCATTAGTCAGAGCTTGAACAAGACTCACGCCAAAATCTAAACCATATATTTGTATAAGCTGAATAAAGAATAAGGAGCGAACTGTAGTTTGGACAGAGAGTATTTCCCATCCTTTGTCACCATCATATCTTTTAAGTTCCGTAGAATTTTTCCTTTACAAAAAAATATTTCACATATTTTGTGATTAATAAAATAAAGGTTAGCACTACATAATATACGCAAAAATCAGCATGATATTTAAAAAAAAAATGGTTCGTTATTAATGATTTAAAAAAAATCTAAAAGGATTTGAAATGCATACATACTATTAATCAGTTTAATAATATTAAAAATGAAACAAATAACAATCCTGATTGCATTATTTATTTAAAAACAAACGTAACAAGAACATTTCAATAGACTGGATATTATAATCACGTAAGATGAATCGCATTTGTTTGTTCGAGCAAAGGATACTTAATCGAATGAACGAAATGAACGAATATATACAATATTTCTTTCATACGACAAGAACAATACAGACAACGATTTCATGTATTTTTACTCTTAATGCTATATCCGTAAGGAACCGATGTATGTATCTAAATGTACGTAATAAAGCGTAACTCGCTATTTTTATTTCGTATTTGACTACTCTTATTATGTAGTCAAGATCTTTTTAATACAATAATCTCAATTTACAGATACATTAGTATACGTGATTTAATTTAATGTTATATTATTGGAACGTAGTTCCTTATCGCGCGTTGTGAAAGGGGGCTAGACGGTAAAAATTCTTACCCAAAGTTGGCACGACATGTTTTGCTATCTCTCTCTCTTTTATAGGAAGCAAGCGAGATATTTTAATTTCTATCATTATTATTTTTTGTATTATATGAAATTGCTTAGTAGTTCTTTATTATTTATTTGATATTGGAGTTTGTTCTTTTAGAATCAATTTGAAAATAAGACAGTTTAAATGAAAATAATAATACAAATTTGTTACCAAATATACTCTTAATGTTTTGTAACAGCACCATCTATTTTTACCTTAGGGAAACATAACTACATCTGTTATATAAACATGTCAGTACAAAGTGAAACCGCTAGGTGGCGGGACAATAACTCATGGGTTTATTGATTAACACTTTTTAATTTAGTTATTCATTTTATTTACATTTATTATAAATTATCGGCGAAATATCATACAAAAATAGTATACAAATATTATTCATTAGCATATTAGCTTATATTAATAATTTAATATTTTTTTATTACAATAGGTAATATTCATGTATTGTTTTTTGACCTAAATTAATCATTTACTTCTTTATATCGTAGAAAAAAATATAAATAGTCTTGAAAAGATTCTAGTTTTTTTTTCAACGGAAAATTAAAGCATTGAGTAAATTTGAGCCGTTTAAACGCCGTCATTTTGCGCACGCCCTGGCGTCAAATGACATGTCCAGTCAATGTTTAGTGTTTACTATGAACTTTTTAATTACTTCATACATATTTTAAGTTTTGGGTGCTTTATAAGTCATGGAAGAAGATAAAAACCATCTTACAAGTATTGTATAGTACCGAAGTGTGAAACAGTATTAAAAAAACACCCGAAAAAGTGTTTTTTTATATTCCAAGAGATAATTTCTTTCAGCCTGGTCTTCAGCTTCTCCAGCGTATCTCGGGTGGCGCAGCTGACCACCACCTTTTGGTCCCTGGCTTTCCTCATGCGCTACACAGCCAGCCCCGTGTTTCGGGCATCGGCGGCAACGCGTTTGCGTACGAGGATGTCCTCGCTGGTATCTCTCTCCACCTTAGACGTCACAATTATACTGTGGCTGGGTTGCGGCGCTGCTTTCGGCGGTTTCGGTACAAAAGTTGCTGCGGCCCCACAGACCAGATTACCTGCCAATGTCTTATGAATGAATGAAGGTAACGAAACGAAACTCAATAGTTTATCTTTAAAAGGTTACTTAGGAGCTATGCCCATTGCAGTTACACGTTAATAGCTTTGAAATAAAAAATATTTTTTAGGGATTAAGTTCTCGTGTATTGTTTTTTTTTAATACTTAGAATATTAACTCGAAGTCTCACAAGTAACCACTTCGCAGTAACCGTCTTAATAGAAAGTAGGAATGTCAGTCAGTCAGTCCATCAAAGAATAATCAACATCTATAGGTAATTGGGCATAGAAATCAGTACGTTGTTTGCCCGTGAAATTTTTGACATTGGTGCCTTCATATAACGAATATCTAACTGTAATTGTAACGTCTGACAAGTTTAAGTTAGAAACGACAAACGAACTCTTCATAGACATTGTAAAATTTGCTACGTGTAAAAAATCCGACGGTCAAGACTTTTAAAGACCGAAGAAGATAAAAAACAATCAAAAGTAGACATTAGTTACCACTAATGGACAGTATTCTAATCTTTATAAGAATAAATCAAATCAAATCAAATCAAAATGTCTTTATTTGGACATCACATATTAATCAAAACTGACATAAAAATATTAAATCTATTTTATAAAACAAAAGAAAAAAATAATACAAAAGAGAAAAAAAAAACAATATTAATACAATAACAAAGAAAGTTATAAAAACTGATGCCCAAATCGGAGAGCCACTCAGCTATTGTAGAGGAAACTGTCCCCTACGCTGATTTTCAGTGACCGCCGTTTAGTGACATTTCGAACGCTAATGACGGAGATACAAGTACAAATAACACAAAAAAATGCACATATAAAAAAAATTACAGAAAACATTGGCATCATAGCACAAAAAAAATATTTTAAAATAAAAAGTAAAAATAAAAATAATAATAATAAGTAAGGTAAGGATAAAGATAAAGATAAAAATGATTACCAGTAATAACTATTATTTACTATACTATACTATACATTATTTACTATACTATACTATATATAAAAAAAACCAGCAATTAATAAACAAATAGAAAAGTGATCGCATTAGTAGTAAACAAACAAACCGATCTTAATGCAAGAATGAAAGGTACAATCCATCGCACCTTGTTTACGATATTTTATGATTATGTAACTAACTACAAATCATAAACAAGACACACAACGCCGAGTTAGTCAGAACTCAGACCCTTACAAAAACAGTTGAGTAATACTATAACTTTAGTGAATAAGTATATAATTTTAGTGAATATTAGTTTTTATGGTGACGACTGATGATTAGATATAAGAACATGTATACTTATTGAATATTAGGAGTTTATTAAGATTGTATGAAGTAAAATCATTTAATGAGCTATGACGTTGCTAGAAATACCCTCAAGGCTCCATAATATAGGTTTATTTTATATGTTTTTACAATAAGCTAGGGTCCAAACCATTAAATTTGCAATTTCTATATTTTTAATTATATGCATTATATTATTGCAGTTTTTTTATAAGTCTATTTTGATAAGTATAGTATCAAAATAGGCGCTCTTGACACTTCCATTTATCGTACATAAGTGATCTTTGCTATTAATTCAAAGTGAAAGAGATATCAATATAATTCATTTATAATAAGACAACATATAGAACCAACTTACATAAATTTATTAAAATTAATCTACCGTAATAGTTCAGTCAATATCAAATTAAACACCACTGGCGAAACATTCAGAATAGAGAAAGGAGTCAAGCAGGGTGATCCCCTCTCCCCAATCCTGTTTACAGCAGTGCTCCTAGAAATGTTTAAAAAGCTTCTAAACAAGTGGGCGATAAAGGGCATCGACATCAGTTTCAAACGCCTGAACAATTTGCGTTTTGCAGACGATATTGTCCCTTTCGCCACCACAGCAGAAGAAATCCAGGAGATGCTAAGGGAATTGCAAAATCATGTCAAATAGCACGAAACGCAGGGTCGAGGTAGATGGGCAGGTCTTACAATATGTCGACAATTACATCTACTTACGTCAGGTAGCGAACTTCGAAAACAGGCAACACACCAAGATTGGTCGTCGGATCGACAACGCCTGGAAGAGCTACTGGTCCATGAAAGCGCACATGAAGGGCAGCCTTCCTCTGTCACTCAAGCGAAAACTTATCGACATGTGTATCCTGCCTGTCCTAACCTACGGTGCACAGACATGGTCCCTGTAAGAGCTACAGAAGTCCAAGCTAAAAATTTGCCAGAGGGCGATGGATCGCAGCATCCTCGGACTCAAGCGAGTCGACCGAGTGCGTAACACCGAGCTGCGTTCACGCACCGGCATCACAGATGTCGGCACCAAGACCACCCGGCTCAAATGGGAGTGGGCGGGATATGTATCACGGATGAACCCCGAGCGCTGGGCCCACATCACCACCCAGTGGGTTCCGGAAGGAGCGCGACACCGCGGCAGGCCACGGAAACGCTGGCGGGACGACCTAGTTTCCTTTGACAGAGGACGGTGGGAGGCCGCGAGGGACAGGGATTTCTGGAAAAGTTTGGGGGAGACCTTTGCCCAGCTGTGGGACGATAGAAAAAGAAATACGAAATACGAAAAAAAAAAATAATAATAATAAGACAACTGGTTCAACCGATAAAAGAACACTATTGTACACATTGAGTTTGTTGTAACAAACTAACACATATTGTATCATAATATTTACATGCAATTATTTTTTTTTCCTTATAGCAGCATTTATAGCATGACAAAGTGAATTTATATATTTCTCATTTGGTAGAGGTAGCAATGAAAGTTTACATTTTAGACAAGTCATACTTGTCATAATAAACATTGAATGAATTATGTTTGGAGTCACTAAATAAAGGGACAAGGAACTAGCTTGATGAAGCATGCTCATTCAAGAGCCACTGTCTACGAATGAATCTTTAAGTTACAAGGGTCGTATTAAAATCTGTAGTGCATAATAATGTATTTTCTCGTTTGTTATATATGCCGGTTCTTTTTTTATTAGGCACTAAGTGTTTTTTTATGAGTGAGTTGGATTGTTTTCCAAATATTTCGATTATACTGAACTATTTTTTTTTTGTTCATTCCAAATATCAAAAGCACCGTCCGCCGCTATCTTATGATGTATAAACGAAGTAAATACTTCTCTTCTACTCGAAACATATATCCTCCTCCCATTTAAAAAATATATAATTCGTTTTTTGTGTTCTAGGAATAAACTGACGTCATTTGGCGGTTCAAAACGGGAACCAGAACGGTGCTCAGGTTTCATTCCATACTTAACAACAACAAAATAAATAAATAATAATTTACAGTTTCATAATAATACACGTAACCATTGGTATTATTATTATCATCATTTCCAATTCATTTGTTTAATCGAACATTACACATTGTATTATAACACACGGAAGCATACCAAATAGAGGAAATGGACTGGAAGATACTTTTCGTTACGCAGACTAAATAACATTTTACCTGCTTCCGAGTAAAGAGTTTTAATATATGTTTATTTATTTTACTTTAAAATTCCGTAAATTCTGGTTAACATTTTGAAAATTAAAGAATTAAATGACTCACTTACTGCACACTAACTCATTTTATCACAGCTATACGATATTAGTGATACCCAAGTATCAAGGGCCAACCCTTGCTATAGAAATAAAATATAAGCGTTTTATAATCCCTAATTTTATTCAACCTATTAGAATTCTTCTTCATTCCTTAAGTGCTGATTAAATCATTATAAATCATTACAAGAAACAAAAAAATACTTATGTGCTAGAGAAAGAAACCATTCCAAACAAGCCAAGGCATGCAATATGAGGATAAAAGAAACCCAAACGTTATTTTTGGTCACCTCTCCATAATAATGGTGATATACCAGTTTAGATGGGATATGATGTGTGAATCTCTATATTGATAAATACATGTCAGATCTGAACCAAATCTGTCATAAAAGACATATCTCTCGCACTGCATTACATGGTACGAAATACTTTTTTCCTTACCATTTAAAAGCCTATTAAAAATACTTAATTCATACTTAAAATCAATTTTTATATATTAATAATTTTATTTGAGGTAAGAAAAATAAAGTTATTAAGACGAACAGATAAACGAAAGTATTGTGATGTGAGTAGTCAATTTACTATTTAGTATAACTGGCTATTTCATATTTTATATACCATATAAACTATATTAGAAAAAAATCCTTTTTTTAATATCTTTAAAATAAGCTCTGAAAAAACATTTCAAACGTTCGATAAATGGACTACTGAAAGTCTTGTCCATTCTCTAGAGATTATTATTATTTACGTATTTTTGCATAATATTCTTTCATCTACTATTACTAATATTATATATATATATAATATATATCTATATTATATAGAAAAGTACAAAAAAAAACCACTTTTATTGATGTGTGGGAAAGCGTCAGGATCAAATTTATTTTTTTCGTCGTAGAGGAATAGTACAGTTCTCTTTATGAAATAAAACCGCTTCGATTTTTAATTGGTCTCTTAATAAACTTCTAATTTAGTAAACATTATTTTAAAATTATTAAAAACGGCCATTCTTTCAATACCATGAATATAAATATGTGGAGTTCCACAGTATAAGTATACTGAATAATGTGTAATTACCGATTATTTATTAAAGATATTAATTATTTGCATGGTTAAAACCGTCAATAACAGATTATATTAATAGCTGCGGAAGCTGATAAATTTATTTACTAGGAGTAAATAAATTTAAGCTTCCACCACAATATAAATTTTATTTATTTACATGTGAAATATAATGGAAATTGCTTAATTTATTAACTTATCGACTTGTATACTTTACTTATTACTATAATACCTATATGAAATTAAGGTTATTTAGTTTGTTAATATTTATATATATTTTTGTTATCCGGCCAATATTATGCTTGTACTAGATTTTAATCCTCATTAACATGCAAATTAATACAACAGACTGTCCGCAACACCGAGTTCAATTTTGTATTTACACATTTTATACAATATTAAAATGAGTCAGCAATTTTTATTTACAATTTGTTCACAATTTGTATTTTTTTGTTATTTTTAAAGAATAAATGTATTTTTTTTATATTTGCAGCAGTATTTCTTCTAAAAAAATTGGGCTAATATGTAAATAAATAGAAAATGTAAATTATACTTCCCAACTAATAAATATATACATACATACATACACCTGGTTGGGGTAATTTTTTTCTGTTGATGCAATGATTTGGACATATGTTCCTTAGAAAGTTTATGGGCGGAATAGAGATATATATTTATTGAAGTTCTTATTGCCAAAAAATAGTACAATAGCCGGACATAATGCTTAAACGCATTTTCAACCAGTCAACCAGAAAATACAGTAGAAAGTATAGAGTGAAGCGCTTAAAACATAAAATGATTGATACAAAAAAATATATATAAGCAATCAAGACAACAGCATTAAATTGTATAAAAGTTATATGCATGAATGTAACACATTACACAATGTTATAATTGATTGATGAATTAATGATTTACATTTACTTAATATATGTATGTGTTAAGTAAATTTAAATCAAAAGTATCGTAATATCGCGAGTTATAAAAATTTTAAAAATTCCACATTTGTGTACCGGAGAGATTTTTGATTGAAGAAAAAATGTGACGACTCATATATATTTTGTTAATAATTATTAATGTTTCTTTCATCAGTCTGTCAATTAAAAGATTTAATTGAATCAATTTTCATTGTTTATTTTTAATCTTCTACAAAGATTATTCATATCAGGTATAAATATCTTCTAATTAGTTAGTAGTATCATAATATATTTAGCAAGGTGTAATGCTATTTAATACTGATAAACATTAATTATAATAATAATTGCTGGACTGATCCAGGAGTAATTTTGTTTAATCAGCTTTATTTAGTATTTATATAAATGTTAAGATATTTAAATACGTTTCAATATAATAGTTTTAGTATTAGTCATTTTAACTCAACTATTATTATAGAAAAATGAAATCACATTTTTTTTTACAGGGATCCATCTCTTTGTTGTAAGGTGTAAAAGAAGAATTTGATATAAAAAACTGTTCATAATGTAGGCATAATCATGTGTAAAAAACATCTAGTTAAAATATCATTATTTTTTTGGTTTACACAAATTTAGATATATTAAAGAAATAATGAAAGGTTTTATTTATGTAATGACATAGTATAAAGCAAAGTCGCTCTCCGCGTCTTTCCCTTTATCTGTATGTATACTCAGATCTTTAAAACTACACAACGGATTTTAATGCAGTTTTTTAATAGATAGAGTGATTCAAGAGAAAGGTTTATATGTAAAATAACATGAAAATGGATGTTTAAGTAAAAACAAGAGAATTTTGATTGTATCACTTAAAACAAGTTATATAAAAAGGGAAAGGGGAATTGTTTTACTACGAATTTAAGGCGTGCAAAGCCGCGGGCAATAGCTAGTTTAATAATATTATAAAATTGTGTTTGTAACTTACTAATATTTTGTGTGCTATAACTATGTATACACTGGTTTATTACCCAACAAATTAAAGTAAATAAATAATTAAAGTGATTTTAATCGTAGGCATGAAAAAAAAAAGTTCAATAAGTTGTTAAAGGTTTCATAATCATAAATGGCAAACTTTTTTATTTATTTAAGGCGCTTTTAACATAAATAAATTCTAAATATTTATTTGATGTTGTAACTTTTTCATGCCGAAACTGAAATGTTGCTATTTCATTTACGTCGAGGTAAAATAGGAATTTGCCTGCAGATGGTATTTGCATGTGACTCAGGATGTTTGCTTAACTCCGTGTATGCGGCTTCGTTCTTCCGCAATGATTGACACCATGTGGATCTAAATTTATAACTTACATACAAAGTTATGTTAATTCTTTACTAAATACAGCTTAAACGATGAAAGCTCTGTGAAAACTCAGCAACACTAAATTTGTAGTACTTGGTTCTGATATTTTTTTTTATAATCCGATTTTATTTTAAAAACAAATATTAACAATTTCTGATCAAATTATAAAAAATATGTTTTTTATTCCTGATAAGAAAACATAGTACCAAATTTACCTTCAAAGTTTAGAAAAATACTTTATATTCTACCGAACCTCAAAATAAATATACTCTGTGGTTATTTGTAATAACATTTTAAGAAATGTTACGTAAAATAATGTTGTAGTCAATTAAATAATTTTATTTACGCACATTGTCCTTTATAAAATTCACATGATAAAAAAAAGCATTTCTATATTTTAATAATTTTATTTCTTTCCGTTGTACATACGTTTCACAGTTGTAGTAGGTTAATCTGAATTCTATATAATTGTAATTATTACAACTTACAAGTTGCTTCTATTTTTTTAGGCAATAAATCCAATAGCAAATACACCTTTCCATGTGAGGTATTTAGTAATTGTCCTAATTTATTTTTTCAATAATATTGGAATAATTTTATGAAACTCAAATATAATTATTTAGAAAATGAAAATATTTTAAAAAGCAGTAAAATGCCTTTGCCTTTTTATCAAAAAACAAAGTAGTTACATAACATCGGTTTTAACTTTTTATTTACAATTTACTAGATTAAAGTATCAGGAAACTAGTTTATTCATAGATTTTTAAAAGGCGCAAAAATACAATTCGTTTAAAGCTTTCAGAATAATTGTTTTTTTCTCTTAGAAAACAGCGTTTTATCTGTTGAGACGGAGATTTATGAATAACACCAAATTTATGTGAACTCGAGTAACAAATAAAATATAATAAAATTAATAGCCTTGGAAGATATAATATATTTATTTTTACTGTCGTCTCTAAACGTCATAACGTAAGAAACGTTACATTGCAGACATATTTAAATTCAATTTCAATTATTAATCAACTTAATAATGGTTTCGGTTGTGGCATCTTTACAAAATTCATCTATTATGCACACTTAGAAGACCTAGTTAGAGTTCTCGAAAAAAAAACTAAAATATGATTTCTGTTTTCATATAAAGACGATTATAAATAGAATGCTAAATTTATCAAGTCTGACAATAACAAGGTATCTCAGTTCGTACAGTGACTTCGATGGTATCTTTGAGATCGAAGTTTCAAGTGCTGCCATCTTGATGAATTTATCATTCTATATTTACTAGCGGTGTCCCAGTGGCCGACATTCCACTGTAAATTTTGATTTTAATGCTTACGACAGTTTTTTTTTTTTGACTAAAACCTCAGTACATATATATTTTAATAATTTTTATTATATTACGTCAGGCGGCCACTAACTATTTGACATCAATTTAATATCTAACATTAACAGTGACAACTTTAACATTGAAGAAGTGTGTGTAATGATTCGCATGATTTTTTCATAAATCTTATTAAAAATATACAACAACAACAACAAATGCATTATTTTATAAAAATTTTAGCTTTCTACACTTTTTCTCAGTATAATGTTTATGTGTGAAATACAATATTCTATATACATATGTAAAAAAATAAAATTATGTATATTTTGTAAGCGACCACTTGTTACGTCATATCGATAGATATTAATAAAATCCAACACACGAGCGAAAAGAACGCAGTGCAATTTATAACGCAGGTTTGCTCTCTTAATGTATACAATAGATCTATAAGCCCTAGATAATTTAATGTGACGCCAAGCATGGCACGCTACTCCATGCTTGGCGTCATATTCACATCCATACCTTTTATTGCCGCTATGTCTAAATGTCATAAGAAAGGTTATTAAGATCTTGACTGTAGACAAATCCTTGCATATTTTGTACTTTGAAAATTTAAGACTTCTAAGACTAACTAGATCAATTTTCTATACATACTTGGAGGTAAATGATCATATATCATATAATTGTTGGAGGTAAATGACTAATTAACTGACTTAATGACTGACACCTCTATCTATATCGCCTTACAGTGAAACACGATTGCCGCAAGGTATTCAAAACGGAGTGTTTAGTAAAAAAAATAATAATGTAAAATATAAATTTAATTGTAAGCGAATTAGACCCATAAAAATTTTAAATGTTTAGATATCCTTAATTTATCCCCAACCCCAATAACCGAAAAGGGTTAATTCTGATTTGTTAATTATGCAAAAGAGTCCTTCACAAATAGATTAATTTACTAACCACTATCAAACGGGTTTAGTTTTAACGACATATTAAAAATTCCACAACTATTATAAGGGTTTGTTTATATTAATCTTGAGAAACGGTCTACAAACAAGTTTCAATTGATAATGCTATAATAAATAACATACAATTCTTTAAAATACCGTACCTAGTTGAATTTTGTTATCAAAATGTTGATAATAATTATTAAATATTACCATTTTATCAAGATACAGGAAGAATAATTATCATAAAGTCATAAAAATTATCATCAAAGAAAGGGCCCCGGTGTAGCGGCCCTTTGCGTTGCCAATTGTAGTAAGCACCATAGGAAGATGGAAATCGTTAGAAGGCAAACATATTTATATAATTTAAATTGTCATTAGGTTTTTCATCTTCTAAGATTAATCATATTTAAAAAGGACCATGAAACACAATCATGTTGATTTTTCAAATCGAACGTGGTTTGTTTGACAATATCGAATTTGCTTTAGGACACGAATTTGAATACATTAATTAATCAAATAAAGATAAAATCTACATTTCTGCCCTTGCACATAAAATAAATCCAGAGCAACTTGTAGATTAACTTACAGAAAAAAGTATCATTAAAAATCTGAAGTATCATTACATATACAAGAAACCAAGCTATTTAAAGCCATAGACAAATTTTTGAAATTTTTGGTTTGAAGCCAGTGAAGATCAGGCGTCACTCGACATACTGTGCCGGCTCGTGCTTAACAAGCCTCCACCAGTCCGCCCACTTCTCTAGGTGGACGGAACGTTAACTTTCGATGCCCAAGCGAGGGCTGCAATCCTCGCCTTCCATCTGGAGAAACAATTTGCACCAAACCCTTCGCAGTGCGAGGAGTTCCACCACCGTATAGAAGCCGAAGTTCGCGAGAAGCTGAGAGCTCCACACTTCCCAAATACGCGTCCTCCATTCACCTCCCCGTCGAGCAACCGAAAAGCAATCACGTTGCTCAAACCTTGGAAAGCTCCGGGGAAGGACGAGGTGATGAACACCTCGCTTAAACATGTACCGTTCCGGGCCATAGACGCGATCACCAGGCTCTTCAACGCGATCCTACGCGTGGGATATTTTCCCAAGGCGTGGAAAGAGGGCCTGGTGGTCATGATCCTAAAGGCCAACGCAAACCCCAGACTGGCTAACAGCTACAGACCTATAACCCTGCTCAGCGCAATCAACAAACTCTTCGGGAGGATGCTGCTCCCGCTGCTGATGGAACATCTCCACCCCCGGCCGGAGCAGTTCGGTTTCCATCACACTGCTGCCGCCCTAAATAAGAATGAGACCACGGTGGCGGTCTTCCTTGACATCTCGAAGGCCTTCGACAGAGTATGGCACCCGGGCCTACTCTCGGAGCTACTTCAAGCCGACGTCCCCCACTGTCTTGCACAGATCCTAGCCGGATTTTTATTTGGCAGGACATTCTATGTAATGGTGGGGGACGCGATATCCCTTAGCCATCCTGCCCTGGCCGGCGCGGCGTCCCTCAGGGTAGCACCCTGTCAACGGCCTTATACTCGGCATATACTGATGACATCCCCGTGGACCCTAGTGTCACATTGGCTCTGCATGCGGCCGATGTCGTCCTGTGGACGTCATTGGACGGACGCTGGCGCGCAACGCTGCCAAGACAGCGTTGTATCTACTCTACCCGGTATTCAAGTCGCGACTCTTCATCAGGTCCAAACTTAACATCTATAAAACGTATGTCAGACCGTACCTGACATACGCCATACCAGCATGGTTTGCCCTGGCGAGCCCACGCCAGGCGAACCTACCCCAAACAGTGGAAAACACTGCCCTGCGTCGAGTTACACAGGCTCCCTGGTTCGTAGCTAATGCTACCATCTAGCGAGACCTACGTTCCGAACCCCTGGTCAAACATATCACCAGACTCACCAACGTTTACAGCCGGACCGATATTTCGGCGCACGCTCATGTGCAAGACATTGCGCCCTGGCACACTCGCCCACCAGACGGAGCGAGGAGACGATTACCAAGGGACATCGTCCCTCCTCCATCTGCATCCACAAACTAATGTACGAAACATGACTTACCGGGTCGCTGGTGGCCCAGTCCGGGGTACACCTGGAAAAACCGGGTGTCTCATTTGACAGGACTAACCACCACGTTGGTTTAAGGTTCATAACCTTACCAGAATAGAAAACCAGGGTCTGGTGGCCCTAACCCCTCCCACGCGCGTAGTGACGTGCGTCGTTAGACATTACGATCGGGGGGCCAAAACCCCGTCATATTCTCACCTTTCCCTCAAAGAGAGGGAGAGAAGAAAGCACGCCGTGTGTTTGATAATATTTGTAAACCTCTAATTGAAATATAATTACAAGATCATTCAATTACCAAAAGTTAATAATAATCTTAAAAAATAATTTCTATTTAATATTTTTTTTTTCAAATTAAACGTTTTGGAGGTATAACAAATATTTAAAAATATATTTATATACAGACTCTTGTCAGTACATTATCTAATCTTTTTAAATAATTTAATGTCCCGTCACCTCACACTACACTTAATAACAAATTGCAAGTAACAGGCTTATGTAGTCAACAACTTAAGTCACATGATATGAAACTATTATTTATTTATTTATTTATTTACGCTTTATTGAATTAACAAAAGGCGAACTTAATGCCTAACGGCATTCTCTCCCAGTTAACCTCTGTGTTGGTGAAAAATTGTGGTAGGCGTTTAATAAATTTAATAAATAAAAATAAATTAGAAAAAAAAGGACATGATAAATATTAAATATATACTATATATCTATCTATATACACTTACACACTGATACATACATATATATAAATTGAATAAACGTATACACATATCTAAATACATACACATTATACATATTATTATTATAATATCATGAATGTTGAAGTTTTATATTATGAGATACACATTTCAAATTAACACACGGATTATGGGGACTTTAAAAAGTGCTCTTTGACAAGTTTCTTAAAGGTACTTTTGGATGGTGCTCTTCTTATCTTTTCAGGAAGTTGGTTCCAAAGAAGTGAGGCTTGGATAGTGAAAGATTTGTGGAAGAAGTCGCTGGTATGAGAAGGAATGGTGGTTGTGAGGTAGGCAGAGGAACGAAGTATTCTGTCGTGTGTATCATGGAGGAGTTGGAATTTTTCTTTGAGGTAAGGAGGAGAGGTTGGATCGTTTAATATTGAGAAGAGGAGATGAAGAATCAATTTATTTTAATTTTAAGAATCAGATTATTTTAAGCTATAGTAATAGATTATTTTAAGCTATTACTATAGCTTAAAATAATCTGATATACCTACATAGTATAAAATTCAAGAGTTTTTGGTTGATCGAAATGTGTGAAACTTGGGTCATTGACTCATTTTCAGGGTTGATGTTATAATGTATAAGTCAAACATGGTTAAATTTCATTTAAAAAGCGCAACTGTTGAGTTTCTGACCAGCTCTTCTCAGCAGAACAGCATTCCGAGCTGGTGGTAGCTTACTCAAAGACTGACTACTGACCAATTGAATGTAATTGACGATTCAAAAGTGTGTGGAAATGCCTACTTGAATAAAGATATTTTGAATTTTAGTATAAAATGTACTTATATTTTTCTATGTGAAGTGTATCAGATAGGAACTTCAATCGTTAAACAAGTAGCTAACTATGACAATAAAAGGAGAGATAAAAATATTACTTTAAAATTTTATAGTAATGAAGCCAAGTCGAATTACGTTTATTTTCTTATTAAAATATACAAAGATAAATAGATCAAGCCCAACAATTCACTCGTTTAAATTGTTTTTAGTTTTAAAATATTTGATGTACCTATATTAGTATATTCATAACATTTATTTAAATAAAACTATTTTAACCTTTAATGTTTTTATTGTGTTTTATTATTTCCTTTTATTATTTTTCACATAATGAAAATTTTATCTTTTTGTTAGAAATAATTTTTAAATAAAAATAAACTTAATTATAATTACATGGGTATAAGTTAATTTATATATATTTAAGTTATTTAATAAAGGGATGGATATAAGTTAATTTATATATTTTTAATTTCGCCTAGGAAATTGCATAATTTGCTTTTGCTAATATTTGTTCCTTGTTCAACATGTTTTTGCCGTTTTGCAAAAAATACGGAACTTTATTGAGTTTACTCTATTAAGTTGGCAGAACGCCACATTTTGCTAGAAAATTTTAATAACAACTGAATTCTTGATATATTCAATATCTTTCAATAGAAATTAATTAAATCCTTAAAGTAAGATTCTCGATGTATTCTCTTAACTTTTTAAATATATTCCAGTTTTATATTATTTGTATTTATTAAGGATGCAAATATGTCGATTCATTATATTGCAAGAAAATGCGTATAATTTATTTATTGCTCAGTGGTTAGCGCATACGGTTAACGTATACGTAACGTAGCGGCGTAACGGGTCGCGGTTTCGATTCCCGACAGGCATGTACGTGATGAGCATAGATGTCTGTATTTCTGGGTTTGGTCTCTTATTCTAGTTCAACCTGTTTTATAAATTCGAACCCGGCTGTGTCATTTCACTTTTTTCATTTAAACATATGAATGCAAAAGATCATCAGATGTATTGACAGTCTAGTCTAGCGATACAATAGCTCAATTGGTAAGCGACGGGACGGTTTTCGAATTCGAATCTTTGGCCTTATCAATATATTTTTCATCCTATATTTATTTAATTTTAAAAATGTTCTGTAATACAAAAAAGTATTTCGTATCAAAAAAAGGCAATGGTTTCAAGTACATTCATTAAAAACTTAGGTTATTATTATTAGTATGATAAATTAATCTCAAAATTTCAACTTGTCGGTTAAATTTGATGATTATGTTTATCTATATAACACTAAAGTGTTTATTTAATGTTTATAATTTATTAGGCACACTTATAAAAAAAATTAAACACTCCTTCACAGTCTATACGAAAAAATTATGGAACGCGCTGTCTTTCTTCATAAGAAAATCTAAATCTTTGTCATTTTTTTAAACCCGTAAAAGCCAATTATTTATCAGGAAAAAAATGGGACGACTTATTTTTAATGTTGTCATATTTTTTTTACTTATGTGTATATCTATTATTGATAAGCACTGTATGAATTTTAATTTGTAGTGTTTAGTTTAATAATTAATGTGTACTGTATGTAATAATACCTACGTATTATGTTTATGTATAAATGTGTATTTATTTTTATGTATGTTTACAATGTTAACAACTTCTGGACACCTATGTATGTGCACTATTTTTAAATTCCTAGTAATATGGTTGTCTGGAAGAAATCGACTTTAAGTGATAAGACTGTCTTTTGTTTTTTCCCTGTGTTCATTTGTAAATTTCATTTGTGACTTTAGTATGTATTTTTTAATGTGGTATACAGTAAAGAACATAAGTAAAGGAAAACAATTTTGCAGTATAACCTCGAACAAATATTATCTTGAGTTCCTCATATTAGTGATATGAGTGGAAAAAATATTGTTACTATGGTATTGTTTATTTTCTTCCAATTACTACAAAAGTGTCAAATGCTGCTGAACGCAGTTCAAATCACTAGTTCGCTAAGCTTTGAGCTCATGAATAAGAACGGCAAATGGAACTGAATGTATACAGTCAAAATTTTAATAAACTTGACGCGAATTAAGTCCTTTATATATTCAATATACACAATGCCACAATAGTTTTGTATTGTTAACAGTTGTTGTACTTGAATAGAATTAGTGTTGATGTTGTTTCTATTGTTTATGATGGCTGGCTGCGGTAAGCTTACGTGCCAATATTGTTTTATCGTATTTTTGCACGACTCCTACGAATAAATAATTAAATGTCTAATATTATTTTATCTGTATCTATTTAAAAAACATAATACATTGTCAAATCATCTATGGGGATTGTTTAAAAGAAACTTACAATTAACACACGTTGAAAACTTATACAATACTTTACCTTACTTCTGATTTGAGTCGGTTAAAACTTATTCATGCTCATATACAAAATTACACTAGTACTTAACTGCATCGTACGGCCTTGAAAAAAAAAGGTTTGTACGGAATAGAATATTCATAAAATAATTAAAAATTTGTTCTCGAGTCTTAAATTTATAAGATTTTTTCTATAGTTTTATATTTTATTCTCTATTACATAGGTTTTAGGTTGAAAAGCTTTCGCGACGTTTTTTTGTAAATAATTTTATTCGGTTTTCTTTAGTATCTTTAGCATTCTCTTGTTTTATTTTTTTATTTACGTTGACATTATAAATTAAATATAATTAAGTATTAAATTTCTTTTAACTATCCACTGTTTAGTTAATTAATGAGGATACTTTTATTGTTCACCAAATTACAGTTAGACATAAACTGAGTACAATAAATTTATATAAATATAGAATAATTGTCACTAATCGAAAACTACATGTCAAATTATAAAAAACCATTTGGGAGCCTTTATAAGAGCAAGAGAATCCAAAACAACGATATTTCATTTTGTCTGTATGTCTGTATGGTTGTACACGCTAATCTCAGAAACGGCTTAACAATTTGAATGCAGTTTTTGGGAATATATTGTTACATTCTTCACTTAACATTTAGTTTTTATTTCATGTAAATCGGTTCAGAAACAAAAAGTTAAGTCAATTTATGTCAATCACGTAATAAGTGCCATGCAAATCTTAGTCTATACATGTAATGAATATGTAGAGGAGTAGTTTTTGCACATTAAAAATATTTTAAAAAATATATTAGGATGTGAAGTATTAACTAACTGAATCTATTTTTTTTATTTTTTTTTTATTTTTTGTCTGTTAATTTGTCTGTCTATTAGTTGAGCACGCAACACGAAAAAAATATATAGCTTACTTACCTTACTTCTGATTTGAGTCGGTTAAAACTTATTCATGCTCATATACAAAATTACACTAGTACTTAACTGCATCGTACGGCCTTGAAAAAAAAAGGTTTGTACGGAATAGAATATTCATAAAATAATTAAAAATTTGTTCTCGAGTCTTAAATTTATAAGATTTTTTCTATAGTTTTATATTTTATTCTCTATTACATAGGTTTTAGGTTGAAAAGCTTTCGCGACGTTTTTTTGTAAATAATTTTATTCGGTTTTCTTTAGTATCTTTAGCATTCTCTTGTTTTATTTTTTTATTTACGTTGACATTATAAATTAAATATAATTAAGTATTAAATTTCTTTTAACTATCCACTGTTTAGTTAATTAATGAGGATACTTTTATTGTTCACCAAATTACAGTTAGACATAAACTGAGTACAATAAATTTATATAAATATAGAATAATTGTCACTAATCGAAAACTACATGTCAAATTATAAAAAACCATTTGGGAGCCTTTATAAGAGCAAGAGAATCCAAAACAACGATATTTCATTTTGTCTGTATGTCTGTATGGTTGTACACGCTAATCTCAGAAATGGCTTAACAATTTGAATGCAGTTTTTGGGAATATATTGTTACATTCTTCACTTAACATTTAGTTTTTATTTCATGTAAATCGGTTCAGAAACAAAAAGTTAAGTCAATTTATGTCAATCACGTAATAAGTGCCATGCAAATCTTAGTCTATACATGTAATGAATATGTAGAGGAGTAGTTTTTGCACATTAAAAATATTTTAAAAAATATATTAGGATGTGAAGTATTAACTAACTGAATCTATTTTTTTTATTTTTTTTTTATTTTTTGTCTGTTAATTTGTCTGTCTATTAGTTGAGCACGCAACACGAAAAAAATATATAGCTAAAGTAAACTTTTATACATAGAAATTGAGCGTCACTCTTAGTAACATTTATTTTGTAACTTTCATTGCACACTCTTCACTCTATCAAAAGATGTATGTATTTAAAGTGCTCCAGAAATCTATCTTTATACTTACATATAATAAAACTGTAACTGATCGCTGTGTGTACAATTAAATTATTTTCAAAAATTCATAATGGGGTCCTTAATATAAACAATGTTTTTTCATTTTGTCTGTTCGTCGGTATGTCTGTATATATTTGTATATTTGTGCACGCTAGTCTCCGAAACGGATTAATAGATGATTTAGATATAGTTTTTAGGAAAATATTGTCATGGAATTCACTTTACCTTTTTTTTTTCACAATTGGTTAAAAAATAAAAAAGTTAATAATCTCTCATTTTTGTACCATTGCTGCCTTACCAGTGATTAAATATAACAAAAAATACATAAATAAATTAGAAATACTCCTACACCCAAAAACGACTTGATTGAGTTTGATGAAACTTTGAAAGTTTATACTTTTTACATATATTGGTAAGTACAAAGGGTACGTTTTATCAAAATCGAAATCTACGCGTTATGAAGTCGTAGGCACAGCTAGTATTTATATAAATTTAAATAAGCTTAACATGGCTATACATGTTTAAAGATATTTTCAAACATGAATACAATAAATACAATAAGACGGCCTTATAGATTATGTCGGACCTCCTTATTCTAGTAGAGAAACAAGATGTCGTGAAATTGTGAAGGTGGGGCGAAGCACACATTATATATAGTATTATTATATATGCAAATATTAATACATAATTTAAACCATATACATGTTATACAAAGTAATATGTAAACATTGTTATAACAGCAAAAGCTTGTTAATTAATAATAAAGTATGGATGAAGTCTACATCTGAAAACTATAGTTGAATCTTTTATAATTGCATAATTATTACAATCACTAAGTATGAAATATAATAAGTAGCGAAACATTATTAGATCTCTATTTGGTATAAATGTATACCAACAGAGTAATTCTCTTACAACTTAATATAAAACTTTACTAAACTCCACTTAAGCTGCCAACATTTTAAATCTAAATGCATTCAAACTGACCTGCTGCTCATTAAGCGTTTCACTTGAGTATAGAAACAGAATGTTTAAAACATTTTGAGTATAAATTGTGAAAATAGGTCGAACCTTACCGTAAATGCATGTTTTTAAAATTTTATTTATAATTATAATTTGAATACATTTGATAATTAACAATAACATGTTCAAAACAATTTACAATGACAATTGTTAAGACTTGTTTCAGTAATACACAGTACTTGCACTTCAATGTTTAATATCCAACCATTTGTAATAGAATGGGCGAAAGCAGCCCTTGCAACTCGTTTTATAATATTTTAACACTATAATATTTAGGTAAGGGTAATTTATATTTTTATAACCAACTAACAGATGCTATTATTTATATCTTATAATATACATTTTTTTTATTATTCAATTTTAATTTAAGGCTTTTTTATGTCTTTAAAATCATGCCAAATCCATAGTAACCTAATAACAACATTCTCGTAGTCTTATACATTAAAGTTACAGTATAATACCTTATAATAAGTTCTAATAATTATTAAAAGATTAAAAATTATGTTAAAATATAATTCTTATTAAACATTATCTATACATATAATAAAATCGTCATTGATTCATTTCTATACATGGAAAATATAAAAAAATAAACATCATAGGGGCCTTTATCAAGAGAACCCAAAACAATGATTTTTCAGTTTGTCTGTATGTCTATATATATGTATGTCTGTTGTGTTGCACGATAATCTCAGAAACGGCTTAACCAATTTAAATGCGGTTTACAAAAAAGTTATGTCAATTTATGTCAATTACGTAATAGGTACTATGCAAATCTTAATCTATACATGTAATAAATCTGTAGAGGAGTAGTCTTTGTACATTGAAAATATTTATAAAAATATGTATGAATATAAAAATATGTATGAATGTAAAGTGATAACTAATAGAATCCATATTCAGCATTTTAAAAATCTTTTTCTGTTTATACTTTTAGTTGTGCACACAACACAAAAATAAATATTTTCAAAAATTCTTCTTTATATAAGCAAGAGAACCCAAAACAATATTTTTTCATTTTGTCTGTTGGTCTGTATGTCTGTATGTTTGTGCACGCTAATTTCAGAAACGGATTAATCGGTTTGGATGCAGTTTTCGGGAATAGATTTTCATGGAATTCACTTCAAATTTTTTTTTTTAACAATCGGTTAACAATAAAGAAGTTAATAATCTCTTATTGTCGTCCCATTGCTGCTTACCAGTTTGTAGGTTTATAGTTTTTACATACATTAGTAAATACAAAGAGTACATTTTATCAAAATCGAAATCTACCGTACGAAGTCGCAGGCACAGCTAGTGTTGAAATATAATTGCTTCTAATTCTTAAAACATTTAACAGTAAATATTAAATAATATTCCGTAATTAATTATGTAGGTGGCGCTACTGTTAAAACTTATGAACTAAAACATGTAAATTCCAATGTATTTACCATTTTAATTATTATAAATAAATATGACTAACACAAATTAATGTTCAAACAATTTAATATCAAAAATACTTTCATGAGAACTCTCATAACAGGCTCTGAACTTGAAGGAACCTTAAATAATAATTTTAGAATAGAAATCACTATATTGCAATAAATTTATTTGAGATTTGAAAGCAGCACATCACTAACTAAATAATCAAATCAATAAACAGGACGTTTTTAAGAGAAAAAATAAGAAAGAAATACGCAAATCATTTTATTGTTTGGTATTTCTTAGAATAGGGAACCCTTGAAGATTTAATTTTAATTTAGGGAGTGTTTTACAAGAGGGAATATTTCGATAAGTATGGTGTCAAAATAGAAACTTTTTAATTTATCGTACACAAATGATAACTGGTATTGATTAAATGTTTAATAAATATAAATAAATAAAAAAGTGACTAATAAGTAGAGGAGTAAGTAAGAGGAAAATAACTTTTCTTGCAGTTAGCTTACGTTCAAACACAGTTCTAAAATTGAAACGTGTCACAGAAGGATTTCAGGGACTTAAATCATCGGAAACTTGTTTATTCGAAGTTTGGTGTAAATTTTGTGAGTTGTTTTACAAACGTTAAGGCAACATGTTTGAATAATTGGTAAGTATACTTTGACGATATATCTTAAGCAAAAGTTTTATTGTAGAACATAGTTTAAGATGAGCTTACTGTTATATCTTGGTTTTAAAACACAAAACTTTGTAAAAATTATAATATTATTATATAGTATAAGTATCTTCCATTATCTATATTATTATAAATAAGTTCTAAAACGTTCATCAAAAAGTGTCCTTTCATCAGCAAACTTTGATTTCTTATGACAAAAATCGAGAATATAAGAACACAGGATTTACTGTTGGAGATGTGATGAATAGAAAAAAATAAATAATAGAGATTAGTTAATATTCATTTGATGTAGGTATTATTTAATCCATATAATCAATTCCCAAATCAGAGTTGGTTAAACACATTTATTGGCTAATGACTGTGATCTATCAATAATTTTTATCCTTTATATAGTATTCTATATAATATTATTATTAAATAGTTAAAAATTTGTTACCTAATTTATTTGGTTAAAATTTGTAGTTTGAAAATACGATGACGATGTTATATCAATATGAATAAAAACTCCCTTTAATAAATTAAGACCATATGAAAGAAAATCCTTGTTTCGAAAACATATAAAACGTTAGCCTTATTTAAATTTTATATAAAAAAAAATAAAGTAAACGATACGGGCCCGGATTCAAATCTGCGACCACTGCAAAACTTACCCATCACTCGACCAATTGAGCTACCATATCTGTCACGGTGAATTAAGAATTCTATAAATGATCACCTTTATCCGGAACTGTGGCGACTGTGGCGATTAGTCTATTAGTCTTTTTTCGAAAATCCTAACCAATGTTTCTAACTTTGCATTATAAATCCCTGCCCGTATCTATTTATTTTTCTTTCCACATTTATTTTCGAAATAATCCTATTCTAGTTCGGGTTTGAACTATCGAAAAGTTATATATGTTATGGAGAAAAATAAAATTCTGCAAAAAGTAGCTAAGGTTTTAAAAGATAATAAACACTTTCGGTCATAAGTCATTTCATAAGAACAAGTTTCAACAATACCATATATCTTATATACTTGCAAGGTATTATTATTATTTATATTATATTTTCATATAATCGCATTGTTATGGCTGTTTTTATAAGATTATTTCTAATAATTTCTAGACACTTAATGCTTATCAATAGTATGTTTTTATTAATAAATACAAACACAAATAATATTTTCTCATAAAAAAACCATTTAGGTGGTTTTTGGAATAAAAACAACTTATTTCGGTTTACATTCGGGTTCATTTTGTAGGAACCTGAAAAACGAGATTTGTTGATGATAAATCGAATTACGAATAAAGATAAGACCAATTTAAGGAAGATATTATTTCGATGATGTTATTATTATTATTTTCTTAAAATTTACTCGAAAATAATTATAAGAAATATATTTTTGTTTTTAATAATTATGTTACTCCATGTAATAATAAAATTTTGTTATAAATAAAATATTATATACAATTAATTAATTAACGAGAAAATGTAGCTCGAATATAAAAAAATAATGAGGTAAAACGAAAAATTAAATTAATTATTGAAGTGAATTAAAATAAAATATTGGTAGATATGAAGTTTATTTTTTTCAATGCTTAAGTAAATTTTAGTCGCATACTATCTTTTCTCGAGAGCTCTTAGACGATAGTTACGGCCTGTAGACATTCATAAAAGTGTAACATTTAACCGTAGTTTACATGTCGTTAGATTTTTTTATTTTTTAATGTAAAAAAATGTGTTTTCTTTTTTTAATACACATACATATAATAATTTTACTGTGACTGAGGCAAAATTGATTGTTTTTAAATTCTTATTCAAAAGTAAGCCATATATATATATATATATATATATATTGTTATGCATTTTTGTATACCTGACATTATCAAAGAAGTATCACGATAAAAGTATATGAGCGATTTAGTTTCAATTTTGGCGTTCATAATATGGAATGTGATCATTTAATAACATTTAATAATACAACATATTATGTGAAATGAGTAATTGCTAGGATAAAGTGCTAAATGTTTTGCGGGCTTCCAGGTTTCTCACTCACATTACGTCATGTACTGTCTTTTGCTACAGGTATATACGACCCTTGACGAGTCTGTGCATACAAGCTATTTTTTTTCTTTGCTCTCACAATGGTCTTAAATTACTAAACATTAAAAACTATATTCTAAAAAAATATAAATGTTCCTAGCCAAGTATATTTATCATTTTATTTGGTTTGTTACTGTATTATGACAAATATGGGTTTCAACTATACCTGCCAATAGAATAACGAATGGGTTGATGTTCCAACATTATTCAACTACAGACCCTAGTCATCCTAGTCAAAGGATATTTGTATGAAGCATCATGGTCGGCAGAGATGCGATATGTCAGGCTCCATTACCACAATTTATTACAATTCGGAAACAGACACGTTCTAGGTACTAAGGTTCTACCAGTGTAACCGTCCGTACGAGAATATGCTCCTCTTGGTTTTTTTTTGGTTCCGCGCGGAATCCCTTATTTCGTTTGAATAGACTGGCGGCCTTACTTATAAACAAGGTTTAACATTTTAAACCAAATCGTAATAAGGAAAATAATTACTAATAAACTCGGTGAAATTTAAACTTTTTTTTTATCGTTGGAAAAATGCGTTACGCATCATCCCAGCGGCCAGGAAGGTGATGGCCGAGGGGGTATGTGGGACTACCCGGCAGCATAGAAAACGCTGCCATTTTTAAGGCTACCCACTAAAAAACCAATGGTTGACCTCATCGCCTTAGTGGGACGCCACGAGATTGCTTTTGCACTCACCGTGACGCTAAACAAAGGCGATGTGGAGTCGCTCGAGTCGCGCGCGTGGTGTTTCTCTCGCTCCATTATAACGAACGTTGAGAGTGGAGCTCTTGAGCTCATCGTACGCGTTCCGCTGTTAACGCGACGCGTTACGGTGGCAGGTGTAACTTAAACCTAGCATAACCTAGGTTTAAAGTATTAACAAATTTAAAACATCGTTATACCAACCCGTACCCTAGTTTAAGATCGATAGAACCATCGTAACTAAGCAACCAAATAACCCTTTTTATTAACGTCAAAAATTTGCTACATTCTAGATTATATTGAATTATAAAAAATGGCTTTGAACTCAA